>PVHT020000257.1:4129737-4188606 GCA_004024745.2 Catagonus wagneri | reverse complement strand
GGAACTCCTGCTTTTATAACATTCTTGAAATGGCAAAACAATAGAAAGAGAACATTTCCTATAAATAAGAAAAGGTCAGTGACATCTGAAAGGGAGGTACAAACTTGAAGGAATTTAAAATCAAACGGTTTGTAAATGAAAGACCTTTAAACATCTCTAACTTCATATGAAAGAAAACAAAGCATATTTTGTTTCTATATAGCAATTATGAACAATTTGTTCCAATCATAATAAATTGGAAGTTTCCAATGGGGCACAACAAAAACGAACCCAGCTAGTATCCATGAGGGTGTGGGTTTGATCCCTCGCTCAGTTGGTTAAAGAATCTGGCGTTGCCGTGAGCTATGGTGTAGGTCACAGACACAGCTCAGATCCTGAGTTGTTGTGGCTATGGTGTAGGCCAAGAGCTGTAGCTCTGATTCGACCCCTCTACTGGGAACTTCCATAGACGCAAGTGTGGCCCTAAAAAGGAAACAACAAAAACTATAAACTGGATTGACAGTAGTAATAATCAAGGTATTAACAGATAAATAATTCCCTCCGTTGTAGGATACATATAAATGTTGATTACATTAAACATTATATAATAAAGTAAGTGCTTTCTTCCTTGCAGCATTAATAAAGCAGTATCTGAAAATTTATTTTCCCATTGAAGTATTTTCTGAGTATATAGAAGATTTTCAAAATGAAATTATCTCAACATCATTTTATATTAGAAAACCTAAGATATATGTGCAAATTAACTTCATAAAATATTCTGATCATTTAGAAACTTAGATCTGTCTAGTAAAAACATATTTCAGAAGGCACATTTACTTACAGAAGTTACTACCACATGTGATGCAGCTCACTGCAGCAGTAATGTGCTAAATGGTGTCTCATTAATGTCTCATTATGTAGAAACTTATTTTAGAAGAGCTTCTAACTCAGGATTCAGTAAGGGGAATGTCAATTAATTATTGAATGTATTAACCTTTTCATTTAATTCATAGATTTTTTATTTTGGCCATGCCCACAGCATGTGGAAGTTCCCAAGCCAGGGGTTGAGCCCGAGCCACAGCAATGACAATGCTGAATCCTCAACCACTAGGCCACCAGTGAATTCCCAACAGCTATTTTTAAGAATCAATTTTAAGTGAATAATACCTGAAGTAGAATAAACTAATTAATGTACTATTGCTGACAGCAAGTGATATTTATCCTGAGTTAAACAAAATGTTAAAAAATTAATGATATTTTCCAGTAATATATAATAAATTAATAAAATATCATTAATATTAAATAATATATAATACTGTCACTATATCATAATATCACAGAATTATATGAAGATACCAGAAAGGGCCTAGAGGGTATCTTTAAAGTTTTTTCTTACTGATGAGAAAACTGAGTCAGGAATAGATTAAGTAATTTAATCTAGACTACTCTTAATAATTTATTCCACATCAATGATGAATCCAAATTTATTTGCAGTATTTATATAAGATATACCCTGTATTGATACACCTGCTTTTGGATTTTTTTTTTTAGTTCCACATTTTAACCACAATGTTAACAAAAGGTGTGATCAAAATGTTCAGAAGTCAGAGTTCCTGCTGTGGCTCAGTGGAAAATGAGCTTGACTAGTATCCATGAGGATACGGGTTCAATCCCTGGCCTCACTCAGTGGGATCAGGATCCAGTGTTGCCACAAGCTGTGGTGCAGGTCGCAGATACGGCTTGGATCCCATGTTGCTGTGGTTGTGGTGTAGGCTGGCAGCTGCAGCTCTGATTGACCCCTAGCCTGGGAACTTCCTTATGCTGTGGATGTGGCCCTAAGAAGGAAAAAAAAAGATCGGAAGTCTGGGGAAAAAAGTAACATGTAAATGCAATTTCAGAAATTAAGGATCTTTAATTTCTTAAATTAATTCCCTAATTTCCTTAAGGAAAGCTGCAACCACACCTCTAGTCTAAAATGTTAGGGTTTGAGGAGTTCCCTGGTGGCTCAGCCAGTTAAGGATCTGGTGTTATCACTTCTGTGGCTCTGGTTCCTGCTGTGGCATGTGGCCTCAGAACTTCTGCATATCATCGGCAAGGTCAAAAAATAACTAAAATAAAACAAAATATTAGGATTTGAGAGTTAAAAGACCTTTTCTTCCTTAAACCCAACACAATCTACATCCTGTCAAAATCAGCTCTCTGAAACCTCCATTGTTTTAGCTCTTGATCTAATAATTTTCCCAGTTGTAGTGTTGTGGTCTCATAACTGGCTAGCCTTCCTTTTTATTAAACTCAAAAGCACCTAACACCATGCTTGTGCATATAAAACATACTCTAAAATTACATGAATCTATATGCCTGTCGCTCTTGGAGTATGGTTCAGGAACTCTGGGGTCCCTTAGAAACTTTCATGGGGTCCATGACATCAAAACTATTTTCATAACAATACAGAGTTCAAAAATATTTTTCGACATAGCTTCTGCATTGCCACTAAATTTTATAAGTAATTTGTCAAGTTTTATTGTAGGATCAAAGAAAAACATCCACATGATCTAAAAAGACTATTAAAATAACCCGCACTTTCCAACTACAAATCTATGTGCCTTCTATTGACATTTACTTCAAATGCTTTAGTCCTAGAACAATATAGCAAGAGACTGAATGTGAAGCAGTTATAAGAATCCATCTGCCTAGGATAAAAATACTCTAAAACTGATTGTGGTGATGGCTGTACAACTCTGAATATACTAAACACCACTGAATTGCTCTCTTGAAATATGTGGATTTGGGTAGTATGTGAATTATATTCTCAATAAAGCTGTTTTTTTAAAAAGGGAAAGGAAAAAGAATTCATCTGTCCTGTGATAGCTAGACACTAAAGAGATTTACAAGGTTGTAAAAGAAGGCTACTCTTGCAAAACTCCTTTGTTTTGGTATGTTACTATATACAAAGGTATATAATTTATGGTAGCATATAATATTTTTATCTTAAATCACTACAGAAGTATTTAAATTTTTTTAATTTTTAAGAAAGAAAATATCAAAGATAAAACCCATATGAACAAAAGCTCAATGTTTTCAGTAATTTTCAAGAGTGTTTAAGAGTTGCTGACCAAATGCTTGAGAACCACTGCTACATGCAAATAAATACACAAATATATATGATGTGCCTAACCAAATGCAAGTCTATCCAAGCAACTGAACTAATTTTACTGAGAGGCAAATTGTCAGTATGAGCTGAGCATTTTCTTTCTTTTTTTGTTTTTTTAGGGCTGCACCCATGGCATATGTAAGCTCCCAGGCTAGGGGTCGAATGGGAGCTGTAGCTGCCAGCCTACACCACAGCCACAGCAATATGGGATCCAAGCCATGTCTGCAACCTACACCACAGCTCATGGCAATGCCGGATTCTTAACCCGCTGAGCGAGGCCAGGGATCAAAGGCATGTCCTCATGGATACTAGTCAGATTTGTTACCACTGAGCCATGACAGGAACTCTGGGAAGGTTTTAACAATAGTTAAAATCATTGAATATTTGGCAGAGCAACAGAAGATTAGACAAAATAGACAACTTCAGTCTATAGAAAGGATGGTCTAATGCAGTTCTTCAAGCAGCCCTACTTATATGAAGGACTCTTACACGGAGTGTATCCTCCGGAACACACCACTGGGAGTTAAGAAGTTAAGACCAGAACATATTTCCCCGGGAAATGTTATATTTTAATGTGGAATAATAGAACAAGTTTTTGACTAATGAAGAGAAATACATATTTGAATTTGTTTGGAATGTGAAAGAGTAAGAACAATTTATAAAGATACACATTATGGTACCTAAGGGGATGCCAGTATATGAGGAAAATAATACATTTCTGAAGTATTCTGGAGGTTTTATAATCAAAAAAATAAATATACATGATTTTGTTTGAATACCACCTGACTGTAGCTTTTTATGAAGACTAAACAGGTCTTACTCCCAGTTATAAGAGAAATACTAATCATTTTTTGTATTTATTCTAAATTTTAATTGTTGATTCTCATTCATGTTTCTAGAATAAGAACTACAAACACAGCAAAATCATGAAGGTTGAAGTTATAATTTAGTAACAAAAGGAAGTATGAGTTGCTTTTTTAATCCAGAAAATAATATAAATTTAAATCACCCTGATATTTCCAAATTTTATTATGCAATTTTTTGGCAATCCCACTAATATGAAAATGCAAAAAAATAGTCTGCTTGGCTGTATATAAAACTATCTAGACCTGAAGTAGTGGTATAGAATATTTTAGGAAGATACAATTGACCTTTCATAACTAATGGTTTGTGATTTATTATTTACCTCCCTTCCATAAAAATGAACTCTAGGAGAGTGACAAGATACTTAAAAGAAATCAAGAGTTTTTTCATGGCCAAATTTACGATGGACTTTACTATGCTTCCAAGAAGTAAAAGAATATCTTCAAGGATGGTCGTGTTGGACATAAATTTAGTCATTATTGATTATATTGTCCTTTAGTTGAAGTAACTGATGGCAAATGGAAGTAAAATGGTCTGATTATTTCACTTTGAATTTTAAAAGGCACGCAGTCAAGTTTAAACTTAGCCAGCTAAAAATAAAATAATGGAAAAAGGTGTTGTCAGCTAACTCAACAAAAATAGAAATGTTTTCATTACTTCAAAAATAATGAAAATATATTTTAGTAAAGAAGAAATCAACACTCCATTTCCCAGCATTATTTTGGAAACAGATCATAGAATGATAATGTAAGAAGACCAGATGGGAAACACAAGAAACAGAAATTAGACTTTCAAAATAATTCAGTACAAGGTACATAAGAACCTTGAAAATAACTCCATTCTTTATAAACATGTATTATTAATTATACAAAAATTTACCAAAGATGTTTCTCATTAGCACTTACATGGAAAAAATTAAACAAACAAAAATATATATACGTTTTAAAAATATTTTGGTCTTAATGAAATAAGAATCAGAAATCATTCAGAAGTTTTAGAGATCTTATAAAAAACACATCACAGAAACCTTTCTGAATGTTATAACACATAGTATGTTATTGAGTGTAAATCAATTGCAGCATATTATCAACTTTGCCACAAATCACTTTTCATTATGATTATAAGAAAAATTATTGCTGGTATTTTCCTAATTGGACTTTGTGCTTTGTATTTAAAAATAACTCAGAAAAAAAAATTACAAAGAAAAAATATGTACTACTTGATATGAGGCATAACACTAGTGTAAACTTAGCATACTGCTTTTGAAAATAATAGGGTCAATCATTTCTTTTCAGGTCATATGATAAAAATTGCACAACACCTAAAACAGGGCTAGTAATCACATATTCAAGGTAACATATGGTTAAATAGACCAGTAACTCAAATTTCAGTGCCCAGTTTTAAAAATCAGATTGTATAATTTTTAAATCAAATATTGAACAAAGTTATTTGTGAATTTTTCACAGCTGTTACAGATCAAATATGACCACAGCTCCACATTTCATAATAAACAAAATTTATGAAATTATTTTGATAATTTTGAATATACTAATATATTTTTCATTTCTTTTGCAAAAAAAAAAAAACCAAAACATATGTATGGAGGAACTATGAAATTGAGGCAATTGACAATTAAAAGTGGGCCTGTGATTTTCAAATAATATGATTAACTTTAGTGAAATCTATACTAAAAATGAAGACTACCAGTCATGAGATTTTGACCTATTAACACGTTTCTGTGAATACAATTTAAGCTATTTATAAAAGAGGAAATCACAGAGATCTTTGATATATTTATATAAAGTGTTACCCTAAATTAACTCATCAAAAAAAAAAAAAAAAGCTTACTAGAGTGCTGCAAGGTACTTAGAATAAAGAAATGCATAAAAAGTAGGTCCTCAATAGATCCTCAAGTTGAGTAGCTGAGGAACACATGAAGTAGACAGACCTTATAACCCAGACTTTGTATCTCTGAATTCATCTTCTACCATACCCCATCTTTTCCACTCATGGCTACAGTATCCTAACTTTATCCCTCAGATGCACAAAAAGCTTTCCCACTGGAGTTTCCCCCTGCCTGAGCTGCTTGACATGAACAACTATTTCTCAACCTTCAGGTCTATAGCATTCACTAATCATTGCCTACTCAGTATGCCTATTTCCTGCGCTTTTGCTTAAAATTTTGTATAGAGGAAGATATCATGTTTATTCCAAGCTTTATATAACAATACATAACAACTTCTTAAAGCCCTTTACTATTAGTGCATATATATTTCCCAGATATTGACAACACAGTATAAGCAAAAATTTGTTGGACACCTTTCTGGGAAATCTGTTGCTTCCCTAAAAGCAGACAACAAATGTAACTATTCCTTACCTCTTTCTGCTTTGAAGAGAGGTGGGATGAATGGAGATGCAGCAGCCATAAGGTGACCGTGAGGTAATGAGCTTAAAGGAGAATACCAACAAAGAATCACTGACTGCTACAAAGCCCAGCTAAAGTTCTGTGCTCAAATATAAGACTTATTCTTTAAAATTCTTTACCCAGACAGTTTGGTTCAAGTGCCTCAACTTTTAAAATTTGTTTTCAAGCATGTATAATAACATGTGGTTTTATTTATTCATTCACTTATTTATTGTCTGCTTCAATTCTGCATGGAATGCCATTTCCATGGCAACAGGTAGTTTGTCTTTTTGTACACCTCACACCTTCTGTACACTTAGATCTATCAGGAAGATAACACAGAGCAAGTGATAACTGCCTGAATACTGAAGATAGAGGAGAAATTTTCGAAGTACATATGGAGGAAAAAGTATTCTAGGCAAGAAAAATGAATACGAGGTAAAACAATGAGCCATGAAGAAATAGCAAGCCATTCCCCCTGAGTACAACATAGTACCCAGTGGAAAGCAGTACAAGCTGAGGCTGAAAAGGGTATTCACTTTTTCTAGTTCACCCGCTAGAAAATGGGGAGCCTCTGATTAAATTTATTAAGGCAAATAATGTGATAATTATCCACTTCTGAAAGATAAGTATGATACCTTGTGTATTAGAAGGGAAAAGAGACAAAGTTTGGTAACCAGTAAAAAGGATTATTGCAGTGAGTTATGCAAAAGAGAGAAGAAAGCTTCAGTCAGGCTCAACCAATTCAGATGGAAGAGGATAATATATTAAAGAGATTTGGGTCTAGAATCTGTTTCAGTGAAAAGTTATAATAAAAAGTTAGGAATTTTATACAGGTATTTCAGAAGGAGGATAGAAGGATGAACTGCTGGCTGGTGATCATTATTACATATGGTATAACAGTAAAATTGGTTTTATTCATCTTGATTATAAACTTCCTATAGAAGAGAAGGGTACCATATGTAATGATGATCACCAGGCAGCAGTTCATGCTGAACTGGAACAAAGATAAATTATTAGGCCTGAAGACACAAAAATATAGATACCAGTTAAAAGCATGGACGTGGGTAGATATCTTTCAGACACAGAATGTAGAGTAAGACAAAAAGAAGATCCAAGAGGGAAATTTGGGGAAACCCAATACTGATTCTGAAAGGATTGAAAATTGAGCTGTAGGAGTTCCCGTCATGGCTCAGTGGTTGATGAATCCGACTAAGAACCATGAGGTTGCAGGTTCGATCCCTGGCCTTGCTCAGTGGGTTAAGGATCCGGAGTTGCCGTAAGCTATGGTGTAGGTTGCAGACGCGGCTCGATCCCGTGTTGCTGTGGCTGTGGTGCAGGCCGGCAGCTATAGCTCCTGTTAGACCCCTAGCCTGGGAACCTCCATATGCCGCGGGTGCGGCCCTAGATAAAGCAGAAAAGTAAAAAAAAAAACGAAAATTGAGATGTAGAAGTTGTAACGACCAAAGAAAATCAACCTAGAAATTATCATGCGAAGTGAAACCAGTCAGACAATTAGACAGCAACACCCAATGCTACCGCTTATATGTGGAAACTAAAAAGACACAATGAACTTCTTTGCAGAACAGACAATGACTCACAGACTTTGGAAAACCTTTGGTTTTTCAAACAAGACAATCTGTAGGGAAGGGGGAATGCACTGAGGATTTGGGACACAAATGCTATCAAACTGAGCTGTGACGATTTTTGTACACCTATAATTGTAATAAAATTCATTAAGCCAAAAAAAAAAGACCTAAGAAAATCAGAAAAGAATAATTCTTCAGAATACAATTAAAAAGAAGAATAAGCATCTGGTAAGAGAATATTTTAATGCCACAAAAATATCAAGTTAGAAAACAGTATATGCTAGATTTAGGAATTAAGATATAATACTCTTCGAGCAACAGAAATTTTTTATTATGTATAAAAGTTTTTCTACTGACCTGAATATATACATACAATTTACTGCTTTTGTCAAAAGAAGAGCAGCAGTAAAAGGAGAAGGGTCCAAAATTAGTTGGACATCTCTCTTCCCTGGTAAATGGGATAGTGGAGCCAAATGCAGTTTAATTTAGGAAATCAGAAAATGTACTGTTACTGGCACACACAGGTTCTGAAGCATATTTTATCTATAACTCGGAACTTATATCGACAGCACGACTGGATAGGAATCCCTAGTGCAAAATAGAGGACAACTTGTAGGTCACATATCTCCATCAAGAACAACTCCTCTATTCTTAAGTTACCATTTCCAGTCATTTTAAAAAACTTAAATGACAACTAGTAGTGAATGTGATTAAGTTGGGAGCAGTGGCACGCATTATTCTTTTAATATGAGAGAAAATATTTTATCAGTACCCTGGAATACCTCTTTATCTACTTTCAGGTATTACAGAACAAAAGATAATCATTACTCTGAACTCTAACACAATATATTACTTTGTTTTTGGTACTCCATAAAAAACAGAATCATATGAGGTGTACATTTTTGTGTCAGATTTTTATTAGCTCAACTTTTGTTGTGAGTATATCTAGCTGTGGTCTTTTTTTTTTCTTTTCTTTTTAGGGCCACACGCTCAGCATATGGGGAAGTTTCCAGACAAGGGGGCTAACTGGAGCTAAAGCTGCCAGCCTACACCACAGCGATTCCAGATCTGAGCCACATCTGCAGCCTACATCACAGCTCACAGCAATGCTTGGATACTTAACCCACATGACTGGGCCAGGGATCAAACCAGCATCCTCATGGTTACTAGCTGGGATCACTACTGCTGTGTCACTAATTGTGGTCTTAATTTGCATTTATTTGATAACCAATATATTTAGCACTTTTTCGTATTTACTGTTATTAGCAATTTGGATTACTTCTGTTAAATGTCCGCTGTAACTTTTGCCCTTATTTCCACTGGATTTATGTCTTTTCACTACTAATTTTTAACAGTTCATTATTTATTTTAGGTAAGTCCTTTGTTTGGATACATGTACTGCAAAAGCATCTTCCTTCTGTGAGCTGCTTTTTCATGCTCTGTATAGTGTCATGTGAAGGCATCATTTATCATTAATTGAGTCTAAGAAATCCTATCTACTCCGAAGTCTCAAAGATAATTTTTTCTTATTGACTTTTGTGTATGATGTGAGGCAGAAGCGTATCCAGTTGACTCTACTTATTTAAGTTTTTACTTATATAACATAAATGGATAGATTTCTAAAACTGTATATTATACAGCTCATAACTTTGAAGTGCTATCCTTAAACCTTTGGAATTTTCTTACAGTTTTAACAAGGAAAATAATGTTGCAATAAAAGAACACCTCTGATATCCTGAAACTAATACAGAGAGTTAATTACCATAGAACACAGAGGATCACAATCTGTACCCTTTTTATAAAGATCCATGAAAGGGATACCCACACAGAGAACACTGAGTTCTGAAGGAAAGGAGTGAACAGAGACACAGAGCCTAGATGACAGCGTAGAGAGATTTATAAAAGAGATATATCTAATGTAGGTTTTCAAAAGAAATCAGATATACTATGTAATATTTAATACTCTGCTCTACTCCCCCCTACAAAAATATTCAGTAAATTTCCAAAAATGCCCACCAAATAAAAACTATTAATTTGAAAATAAACTAGGTTAGGAGTTTCCTGGAGGCCTAGCAGTTAAGGATTTGGTGTTATCACAGCTATGGCTCAGGTCCGATCCTTGACGTAGGAACTTTCTCACATGCAGGTGAGGCCAAAAAAGAAAAAAAAATACATGAAGTTATTAATCAACATGGCAGCTTTGCTTCTTTCTCAAATCTTCATACATATTAGAAGTGATGTCACCCAAGTTGGTCTTGTAATATACACCCACCATGTTATTTCCCAAGGACACATAGCCTGATATAAAATGAGAAACACTATATCGGGAGAAGATCTGTCTAGGAGATTTTAGCAGGCTCACTTGCTGAACACATAATTTGGTCTCTAACTCATTAGATGACGTAGGATATTTTTATAGAAAATAATGAAAGATATCAAGTTGTACTGTTTCATGTGTATGAGTGAAATAATGTTGATGACTCAAATTATTTGGAATATACAAACATATGAAAGAGAAATACATCCTCCAAAAAAGAAAAATCTGTCTCTGAACAACACAGTTATGTATTAAAGGAATCAACAAATGTATCATTATTAAAGGTTCTAGATTTTAAATATGTAGATCAGTTACCACTGAGCTTAACTTGCTTTGATGGGAAAATAAAGTCAGCATTTGTTGCCTATATAATTTAGCAATAAACTTCATTAGGCTACTCATATTTTGCTCCATTTTAGGCTTGATTTCAAACTCAAAGGATGATCCGTCGACTATGGAGTTCACAGCCAAACTCAAACCAGAGAGTATGTGCAAAAAGCATATATTCCTAATCTTTAGGAAATAATAATGAGCACATTCTCCTTCTCTGTACAAAGGAGTGGCCTTATGTTAACACGTATACTGTAAACACAAAAAAATGTGTGTTTGTTTATACAGAAATCAATAGCTTAGAGAGCTCTTTGCTCACTAAATTTTTCCTACCCAAAGTAGCAGCAGCTTCCTGATCATTTTGCAGTTTCCTGAGTACTGCAGTGCAGTGTTGAAATACCTACTGAACAGCACGGTTGTTACCTTAAAAACCTGGTCCTACGGCACAGCTTTCAAAAATGTTCCTAAAAATCTCAGTCAAAGATCTCTATCCCTAACCCTGTCCAGAATTATATGAGCTATTTAATAATCTGTAATAAATCCCTTTCTGGTTAACATAGCTTGAGGGATTGGTAATTTGACTGACAACAATGTGTATTGTAAGAATGAAATGTAATGCAAATTTTTTAAGTGATTGGGAGATAGTAAATGTTTAACAAATGTTAGTGAGTACTGATTACTGAGAATTCCTCAAATATGGATGAGGTATGAGAACAAAATTATTGCCTTCATATCATAAACAAAGGATGTCACAGCCATCAGCCATCACATTACAGCTGGCTGGCAATGCACCCTGAGGAGATTCAGGATGAGAAAGTAGAGGATACTGGTCCAAGACAGCTGAGGTGCACATCCAAGGAACGATTTCAATGAGCCCAGATTCTTGCGTCTTCCCACACATGGAAAAGCGCTAACTTCCTTATCTTGAAAAGGAACTTAATTAACTTCCTTAATCTAGTTCACTTTTATTTTTTTTATGTTTTGCTTTTTATGACTGCACCACAGCATATAGAAGTTTCTGGAGTACAGATTGAATCAGAGCTGCAGTTGCCTGGCCTACACCACAGCCACAGCAATGCCAGATCAGAGCCATTTCTGAAACCTATGTAACCGAGCAATAGTTTGTGGGGCTCCTCGACACAAAAGCCTTTCTGTATCCCCCATTTCTTGTTCTTAGAAAATGGGCCTCGTTCAGCCACCAGGAACTTCCCTGAGTTCCTAGGGACAAGTTCAGACAGTTGTTTATGTTTGTTTGTTTTTGTCTTATCTAGGGCCGCACCCGCGGCATATGGAGGTTCCCAGGCTACCGGTCTAACAGGAGCTGTAGCTGCCGGCCTTCACCACAGCAACAGCAACACGGGATCCGAGCCGCGTCTGCAACCTACACCACAGCTCACGGCAACGTCGGATCCTTAACCAACTGAGCAAGGCCAGGGATCGAATCCGCAACTTCACGGTTCCTAGTCGGATTCATTAACCACTCAGCCACGACGGGAACTGCCAGACAGTTGTTTGTTGATCAGGCAAGGAAGGGGATACCAAGACCAGGCAGGAACAATCAAGAAACAATAGTACAGTCTTGGGGCAGGATCCTGGTTCCCTCTCAAGGTATACACATAAAAATATAGGCATCTTATATACCCAAGATAAAAGATAAAAGTTATATTCCCTATGCTTCTTTTGTAAATGAATACTTTCAAACTTAACAGCTTATAGTCCTTCTCCCTGGCTTAATTGCACCCAAAACACAATCACTTGTAAACTAAAGATTAGGCACCTGAGGATAATTGCCTATGGGTTAAAGATTATTAGCACATGGTGTTTTTCAGGAACCTTCCTAGTTTGCTCTAATCTCTGATCAACATGCCCTTTTTGCAAGTACTGTAATTCTAGGCAATAACCTAGAAGACCACCATCATGATCATTCTGAGATCTCCTAACTTCAACTTTGATGATTTCCCCAATGAAAGAAGGCATGTTTGTCCCAATCATGATTCCTATCTGAAAATCCATTTTTCTCCTTTTTACTATAAAACTTAGCATTTCTTTCCAATGAGGAAGGGCACAGTCATTAAGGCATTAGCTTGCTGTGGCCCCCATTTGCCTGGCAAAACAAAAAATGCTTTTTTCTCCTTTACCCAAAACCCTGTCTCTGTTTCAATTTGGCACTGGCAGACAGAGGATGCATTTCAGCAATACCTACCCACACAGCTCACAGCAACGCCAGATCCTTAACCCACTGAGCAAGCCCAGGGATCGAACCCAATCCTCATGGCTACTAGTCATGTTCATAACCCGCTGAACCACAAAGGGAATCCCTAGTTTACTTTTACTAACAGTAATCTTTTGATGTTCCGACTGTGGGTTTTTTTTTTTTTTTTTTTTTTTGCAAAAACTCCTATATACATGGGCTTCCCCCCTCCCTCTTCTGAGCAGTATCTCAGACTTGAGATGCTGTCTCCCAGGCTTGAAGACTTAAGAGTGTCTGTGGAATAAAACATAACTCTCAACTTTCAGTTGTGCATTTTTTTTTTTCACTCAACAGGTATAAACAGGTACAAACCTCAGTTAAGCAATTGTGGAAGAAATACTTTTGAGCAAAGACAAAAGTCAAGTAAATTCCTATGAACTTTAGATTACTTCTGGCTATCTTTTACAACTTCTTATTGTCTACTGCAGTTTACTTTAATGTGGGGATATTAACTTTATTCTTACCTTCCCAGCTAAACATTCCGACGCCCTGCCATCTCCCTCGCTTGTAGTTCGGAGAGAGAAAAAAAACTCCTCCAAACATGGTGGCGCCGCATGCGCAGTGGCGCCCTGTGGGCGGGCACAGAGGCTGCTGGGTGAGGTATTGTGAGTTCTTCCCCTCCCCCTCTTTGGACTTGAAGGGGCACTCGCTTTTCAACCTCCCTCACATTCCAGCCTAGGTGATTGTGTTGCGCAGGTGAAAGGTGCCTCTAGTGGAGAGTGGAGGGCAGGAAGCTGCACCTTCACAAGCCACGTCCTGTCCACAAGCTGATGGAGGACAGGAAACACCAGCCCAAAGACAAGCTGGAGCTCATCCTCATGAGGATAGTGAAGGAACCTGGAGTCAGAGGTGACCTGGTCTTAGTAGGGGGGGAGGAAAATCTGTGAGCTGTAAGGGACCTCCTCAAGGACTGGCTGCATATGCATCTCCTGACAAGAAGCTGTTTGAAGAGAAATTGCTGAGACAAGAGGGAAGATTAGTGAAGATCCAGACCAAAGCTGGTAAGGGGACCCTGAATTTTTTTTTTTTTTTTTTTTTTTTGTCTTTTTGCGTTTATCTAGAGCCGCACCCGCGGCATATGGAGGTTCCCAGGCTAGGGGTCTAACAGGAGCTGTAGCTGCCGGCCTTCGCCACAGCCACAGCAACGCGGGATCCGAGCCGCGTCTGCAACCTTCACCACAGCTCACGGCAATGCCAGATCCTTAACCCACTGAGCAAGGCCAGAGATCGAACCTGCAACCTCGTTGTTCCTAGTCGGATTCGTTAACCACTGAGCCATGACGGGAACTCCTTCACTGTAACTTTAGAACGATGTTAGTTTTAATTTTAAGGTGAGTCCTATGTGCTTATCTTGGTTTGTGCTGCAGTTTGGACTTGTATAAAAATTCATAGTAGAGATGTTTTATATAGTCTCTTCCAAGAAAAGATACCTTGTAACACCTGCCAGTGTACCTTGGAAGCTATTATTCCCCATCACTAATAACTAGAAGCAGTTTAACAAGCTGTTCATTCTTAGGGAGGATTATTATTTGTTTTTTATTTCTACCCAGAACTTTTACTGAGAATGGGATTTCACGTGAATTAATGGGATGCTCTATCCCCTCGTTGTTCTCCCTATAAAAAGGAGATTGTTGTCTGACATCATTCAGACTAAAAGTGTATTCATGACCCTAATTTTAGTTATGAGAACTGATTTGAGTCCCCAGTCAACTACAAAACTTTACTAAGGTCACATCGTTTTAAGTAGCAGAGATAGAAGAAGGTCCAGTTTGGAATACTTTCAGAGTCATCATACTGTCCTAGAGTATCTGAGTTAATAGAGAGTGGTACATTGAGTTATATGATTGAAGCCTTTGATTTTTTTTCAAGTCCATGCTAATTATTTCAAAAAAGAGTCATTTAATTGTAATGTCAGAGCTATTTAACAATTAATGTTTTTCTCAACTACTACTTATCATTTCCTTCCATATTTATTTTGTAAATTAATAAATGATAAGCTTTGCAAAGTGCTAAAAAACAATAAAAATTCCCTAGTCTAGGTTGAATACATAAGTCTTACATGCATCAACTACTCAGTTCTGCTTGAATCCTTATTGGTTTCCAAGTATATATTTTGTTTACAAAAATTGTCCCCCTCTTGTTATGATTTCAATTACACTTAATAATCTGCACATTCTAGAAATACCAGATTTATAAGGCATTTTTATCTTAACTTTAAGACATATTCTTTTCTGCATGACAAACGCAGTTGAGATGGGATATTCCATTCTTTTGTTTGTATTATAATTTCGCAAGAGGATGTGCCCTTTAAGTTGTGTAGGGGGGGAGCAGATCTTTATTCATGGTTGATACAAAACCATTCTAAGAGGTACTTTCACTTAAACCAGTCAGGATATTAAATGTTCACAGGACATACTCCTTCAGCATAAAGCTAGAGCCTGTTTTCAAGTAAACGTAGTGTTGGTTTTAAGGTTTTAAACATACAAAAATCCACTGTTTCTGTATCTTCCTGATCTAAAGAGTGTGGGTGCTTAAATCCTCTTGACAAGTCTGCCACTGGCACAATAAACTCTCCTCCTGTGGAGAATAGGTCCTTGTCTGTCACTGGGATCTCTCTGGAGGTGTATGATTGCCATGTGGGTTTTCTATTGACCTCCTAACACATAACTTGTTCATCAAGGCTGCCGTCTCTAGTGTGACAGCTTGGGTAGATGATTCCATCATCAGCTCACACTGTGTTTTACCATTGGGGGCCAGGTGTCATCTTTGGAGAAGAGAGTTAAAGCTTTTATCAGGGAGTATTTCTCTTGTTTCACTTAACATCTACTCACCTTTTGGCATTGAAAGAATAAAAAATACAAACTGATAAGGCTATCCCCGGGCAGAGTTTTCATCCTACCCAAGGTAGTCGTGGCAGTTATAAAGATCCTTCAATAATCTGTCAAAAACTGACATCGCTGTGTAAAGAGCTGTTCATTTCTATATCTCATTTTGGATTGATGTATGTGCACTTTTATATCCTTCCGTTCGATATAACATTTGGTCTTTCATGTTCTCAGTTTCTGCTACAGGGAATTCAAAGCTATTTCAAAGTGTAATTATACCAATCTGCATATAAAAGGCTATATGTCCTACAGAGGGTTGGATGGAAAAGCAAACTCTTTCAAAGAAGAAAATTAGAAATAATTCCCACAACTAAAATTCACTAAAGTTAATACATTTTTTATCTGATAAGAACAGTTTTTTTTTAAGCCAGTGGAAGATTAATCCAGAAAGTGATGGGTACATTTTGTGAGGTACGGAGAGGAGAAAATGGAGAACTGAAAGTTGAGGAGAAAAGCAAAGAAATGTTACAAGTACATTATACAAATCATTTGTGGAAAATGGCCACATTGCAACAGAAAAAAATCAACACTTTGTATTGCTGTAGCTGACAATAGGATTCTTGCTTACATAACTGCATTAATTATCTATTACCACATAACAGTATACTCCCAAACATATGATCTCCTAATTTGTGTGGTTCAAAATCCTTGGTCCGGCTTCACTGGATGCCTTGCTATGGTCTCTCTCTCTCACTCTATCTTTCTTTTTTTTTTTCTTTTTTGGCCCCCCAAGGCTTATAGAGTTACCAGGCCAGGTATCAGATTCCAGCTGCATCAATGCTGGATCCACAATCTACTGTGCTGGGCCAGGGATCAAACCTGCATCCTGGCAGCACTCCCACTGGCACCACAGTGGAAACTCCTGGCTATGGCCTCTCTTAAGAGTGCAGTCAAGCTCTTGACAGGAGCCATCATCTCTACTGAAGATGCAACTTGAGAGGGCTGGTCTGATTTTAGTCTTACATGGTTGTTGATAAGCCTCAATCCCTTGTCATATAGGTCTCACCACAGAGCTTCCTCTGTGACAACTCCAGAAGAAATTCAAAAGATAATGAGAAAGGACACAAGAAGTTCCCCAAAATGGAAGCCATAGACTTTTTATTTTTATTTTGTATTATTTTTTTTTCTTTTTAGGGCCACGCCTGTGGTTGGCCATGCCAGGGTCCAGTCGGAGCTGCAGCCGCCAGCCTATGCCACAGCCACAGCAACACCAAATCCAAGCTGCATCTGCAACCCACACCTGCAGCTTGCCACAACACCAGATTCTTAACCCACTGAGCGAGGCCAGGCATCAAATCCACATCCTCATGATAATGGTCGGGTTCTTAACCTGCTGAGCAACACGGGGAGCTCCCACGGCCTTTTTATAATGTCAGAAGTGACATCCCCTCATTCTCCATTCTATTTCTTAGAAGGGGTTACTATTTCTCACCTACCTTAAAGGAAGTACACTGCTCAAGGGTGGGTATACCAGAAGGTAGAAATCATTAGACGCTACCACCCCACATACATACACTCACATTAAGTTGCTTTTGGTACTTTTTTATATTACAAATTACTTTTAAAAATGCACATCTTATAGGGGTTCCCGTCGTAGCTCAGTGGTTAACGAATCCGACTAAGAACGATGAGGTTGTGGGTTCGATCCCTGGCCTTGCTCAGTGGGTTAAGGATCCAGCGTTGCCATGAGCTGTGGTGTAGGTTGCAGACGCGGTTTGGATCCCGCGTTTCTGTCGCTGTGGCTGTGGTGAAGGCTGGCAGTTACAGCCCCTGTTAGACCCCTAGCCTGGGAACCTCCATATGCCTTGGGTGCGGCCCTAGATAAGGCAAAAAGATGAAAAAAAAGAAAAAGAAAAAAAATACACATCTTATAAATGTGGTTTTAAAGTAATTACTACTACACAAATTTTGTAGTTTTATTTTGTTCCAAATATTTGCTCTCCAATTATAATCTTGCTAGTTTTAGAGAGTTGCATGAGTTGAAAATGATGAATACAGTTACTTAAATCTCTAAAATAACTTTTTTTAATCTTTCACCATGAAAAAAATGACATTAAAAAAAAAACCTCACAAACATAATTGTGTAAATTTTGGAGCTAACGAAATACTTAGCACCGAAGTTATGTAGCATATGGTTATCCTAGTCCCAAACAGTAAAATGTGTCTGTATATGCCAGCTCTTAATTACCAGCTCATTAACACTCAGGTGTCAATTGCTGGTGGCAAAGGCAATACCCAAATGGCCTAGTTTCTGTCATGCACAGTGTAATTAAATTGACCTCAAGTACTGAAGCTTGCAAGTTGCCTGATACTATTTGGACATAATTTCAGGCATTATTCAAAGTAGAATAATATGGTGAGTAAACCAATGTAATGGCAGAAAAGTTCTCTTAGTCTTTAAATTGTATTTTCATATGTAATTATAACCTTAAAGACAATTATATAAATAATCACCATTTTAATCCATATCAGATATAACAATGCATATCACATATTTGATAGTAACAGTATTAAACTAAAATTCCACTTAATCTCAAGATAGGAATGAAACTGTTACTAACCAAAGTGAAAAATAAATTATTATAATAGTTGCATTTGGGGAAAATTGGATTACATGTTATATTTTGTGATCTCATTTTATAGATTTTCAGTGAGGTAAATGAATTATTTATGTTTTATATTTAGACTATCAATTTCCAAATGTGACTCAATGTCAAACATGTAAGTGCCTTCTATATAGCCTTAACAACAAGAGCTATACTAGCAAGAGTCACACAAGCTTTCAATAATCTAATGAATCTTCATGACATTCTCTGTCACATTCATAAGGCTTTACTCATTATACCCAAAGCTCATTTTCAAGCCTTCATTTAAAGAGAGGTGAATTCATGCACTAACCTTCACTCTTCCTAAAACTTTACTGAAGTGAAAAGGAAATTGTAAAGGTAAAATCTACCAGAACAAATAAAAGACAAACAAGTCAGAGATATAACTGTGACAAGATTTTGGAAGTAGAGCAATAAGTTATAATCAACTTTGTGGTTTTGAAAATATTTCATCTTTAGCTGCAAGTTTAGAGTATGAAAAAGAAACCTGATTTATCCCACAGAAGATTCCAAAGGCACAGGAACTGATAGAACAAATCAATTCTGAAGTGGAAGTGAATATAAAAATAAAAAAGAAGGATCAAAAATGTCATTTAGAAGCAATTAGACTTTCAAGTGGCCCTCATCAACAGTGCACATGTAGGTAATCAATTATCCCCACCGGTTAGAAGACAGGAGATTTATTCTTTAAGAAGATTTCTAGATTGGAAAACAGCAGGCACAGTTTAATGTAAGATCATCATACCAGGAGAACTTTGGATCTTGCATCTTTGCCCAATTATCTTTCAGAACAAAGTGCCCAAGCTTATACCACCAGGCAGAACTCCCTAAAATGTTTATCTTAGTATTTAGCCCAAGAAGAAAAATAAACCTAATATATTGATATTGAAGCTTTATTAATTAAATAGTCCTGACAAATTGCCCTACAAAGATACTTCACAAGCCCTCCAAACAAGCAGAGTTTACCATCAGCGTTATTTTTCTTTTTTTTAAATTAAAGTGTAGTTGATCAACAATGTTTCCTCAATTTCTGTTGTACAGCAAAGTGACCCAATCACACACAGTTCCCTGTGCTGTACAATAGGGCCCAACTGTCCATCCATGCCAAATGTTATAGTTTGCATCCACCAACCCCAAACTCCTGGTCCATCCCAATCCCTCCCTACTCCTCCCACCCCAACCTGCTCACCATGTCCCTGATCTGTTTCTGTTTTGTAGATAATATCATCTGTGCCATATTTTAGATTCCATATATAAGTGATAGCATATGGTATTTGTCTTTCTTTTTCTGACTTATTTCACTTAGTATGAGAATCTCTAGTTCCATCCATGTTGCTGTACTGTTCTTAATTATGAGTAGACAGTCAAGTATTACAAGACATTTGCTAAAATGCTCTACTATAATTCCTGGAAGGAGACACTATTCAGGGGAAATAAATTGTAGTAAAAATCATCTTCAATACATTGAGATGTGTGAGAGAATATGTCACATAAAAAAGAGTTTGAAATAGCTTAAAAAAGGAATATTCAAAACAAAAAGAACTCATATATTTAAAATAATAATAAAATAATTAAAGAAGAAGCTTGGAAGATAAACATGAGAAAATCTCCCATAAAGTAGATTTTAAAACTATGGAAAACAGGGGAGAAAAAGTGGAGAAACTTTATTGGTCAGTGGGGGAGTTTCAACTTCCAAATTAGGAATCAAAAAAAGATGAAAAAAACGGAGAAAAAATGATGAAAGGATTAATTCAGAAAAATTTCCAAAGACTGAAAGCCCTGAATTAAAAATTGAAAAGATTCATTGCAACACAGTTGAAAATGCTTACACACCAAATTATATGATACTGTGAAATTTCAGAACTTGATGACAAGTTAGATCTTTCGGGTCAGTGCATCTAACTTGGTAACTAGCACTAGCTACTTAGGGCAACTATTTGGATATTGAGATTGTACACCCTCAGGAGGAACCCAGGATGGCTCATTGTGAATTTTGTGGAAAGGAAGGAGATCACTACCCTATGGAGAATTAAGCTTGACACACAAGTCACCTATCAATAATCATTCACTGTACAGCAGAAATTGGCACAATATAGTAAATCAACAATAATTTTAAAAAATATCATTCAAGCAAGATAGCTAGCTACCTATGCCACTGTTCCCCTCACTGCTGTTCCATGTATTCTCCTGTTCCCCATGGGTACAATTCTGTGTCAACATTTGGGCCAGGCACTGATTTAAAAAAATAATAATAATAATAATTCAGAGTTGAAGGAACTTTGGGGACCAGCCTCTCCCAGAGTAATGGATGTGGAGACACAATTGATGTTCCAATAAAAACCACTAGTCAGTGTGTATGTGCTTTTCTCAGCACTGCTGGTTATCAGTAGGCCAAAAGGTTAATCTAATCACAGGGCTTAGTTGCCTAACCAGCACCATATACAAAAACTTATGGAGGAGGATCCTGACCCTGGAGGCATTGCTGACACTCCCTGGAGGGGGAGATTGCTGACTACAGGTGGGCATCTCAGCTCCCAAACTCCTTCCTCAAATCTTTCCTTCTCAACAGCCCAGAAGTTCTGTTTTAGGGATGATCCAGTGGAGACAGAAACCGTAAAGCCATGACTGCTTTACATGACAATAAATCCAAAAGCTTCTCAGAAAATTGTACCGAGATAAAGAGAAGAAAAAAAAAGAAAAGGAACCCCACTGGGATATAACAGAGTTTGACTTTGAAAAAATGACTTTTGAGTTCAGGACCTAGAACACTTCCACTGCACCACTCTCTCATTTCCTGCTTCACTCTTGCAACAAAAATCCTAATTCTCAAGGTAATAGCGAAAAGCACCCATAACACCCCTAGAGCATAGCAGAGGGGATCCTTAAATTCTATAATGCAATCATTGCCTTGGGGGAGGGCTACACTTCATATCACAGACCCTAGCCAGTAGATGACCCCATTTACTGTAGATTTATATAGCCTCTCATGTATTATACGTTTCCTCCTTTAAAGGACTCTAGTAATCTCTTGCCTGAGACCTAAACTATTAATAAGGGTAATAGATGTCATCACCTATACTAAGCCCTCAATTCAAGTCCTCACCAGAACACTCTTTATCTCCTTTGGAATTCCAGTGATCATAAATAGTGGCCAAGGCATTCATTTCACTTTTCAAAATACACAGTGTTGTCTATTTTATCTTGAAGTAGACAATGTTTGGGTCTTGGAGAAATCATTCAATGCAACTTCCATGTCCACCCTAAACCCTAGACAGTCAGTTTATTCAAGAGATAATAAACAGTGGTCCCTCAAATAATTCCAAAGAGAATAAATGGACCCCTTGCTAGTGCCACAGGCATCGGTGAGTCTAACGCGGCATCCCCCAGGGAACAAACACTCCCTATTCTAATGCCAGACAGGATCTTCAATTTCTCTCACTGGTCATAAAAGGAACACATCTGAAATTCATGTTTTTGAAAACCACCTCACTGTGTGGCCCTCTTCCTCCTCAAGTACCTACTTTATATCCTAACAAGACACTGCCACTCCCTAGAAATCTCAGTTCATCACCAACGTAAACATTGATGGCACAGCATCAAGGAGTCAGTTAAGTCTAAGGAGTAAAATTAAGGCCCAAGGTTGTGCACTGCCTTGGCATCTGGCACAACCAGGAGTGCCTTAAATAACTAAACCTCGACTTCCTCATTTTCCTCTCAAAGATAAATCCCTTAGCCAAACAGTTCTTCTTATCTGTAAGTTTCATTTTCTTGACAGTCCATTGTATTCAAACAAGCCAATCACATCCTTCAGTAGGAACAGGGAGAATCCCTCTGTTTTGATACCAAAAAAAGCCTGCTTCTAGCAGCCCTGGTTTTTGCTCTGTCCCTGAGTGTAACCCCACTGTGGCCCTGTGTTTTGTGTGATGTCCTTCTCCCCCAACCTGTAAGAGTATGTGACTGATAGATTGTTGTCAATTTCACCTGTCTATCCAGCTTCACATGTTGTGTTCTCCATCCTATAATCTATGGAAGTCTCTCCCTCATAAACAGGGTGGATAGTTGATGATTAAAACTATCTTTTACCTACCTTATTATTTTTGACTAGTAAATAGGTTGAAGTAAGTTCAGCTACAATGAGTGAACTTACTAGGTGGGATGATGAGGATTTTGTAAAATCAGCTTATTCAGGCCTATTCTGGGTGTAGCAGCAGTTTGTTAAATACTATTTCTCTGGGAGATGTACTCATATTTGTCTGACTCTAGTTTTGCTTATTTGCTGCCAACATAACATGTTGGTAAGGGGAATAGAAATGCATATATTAAAACAATATTCTAAATATAAATCATAAAAGGACAGTCAGGACTGTCTTTAGTTTCTGAGGCCAAATTTCATAGTGTCTTATACGTGAGAATTTTCCTTACAGATGAGCATGTGGCAGGGACAGCATTGAAATTTTAAAATATAAAATCAGCTTCTAGATGCTATAACTTATTTGTGTATTTTTGAGGATAGTCATTCTTAGGATTTCAAGTTAAAATAAGACACAGAGACTGGAAGTATATCCTGGCACAGACTGAGAACTCAGAGTTTAGCCGAAACACGGCCTATGTACACCAATTAAGTCTCAGAGACAGAGTTTCTGGTGAAACAGAAGGAACAGCTTTATTGCTTTGCCAGGCAAAGGAGGCCACAGCAAGCTAACACCTCAAAACTGTGTCCTTCTTGAGAGGGGATAGCACGGGCTTTATGGGTTTAGCTCAGAAGACAGGGTCATTGATTAAAGTGTCTATATTTATTCTCCAGCTATAGATCATTTCAGAGTCATCAAGGCCAACCAGGATCAGTTGGTCTGGTGATGGTCTCTGGCGGTCTTTGAGGTTATTGTTCCTTGACTTTCTCTCTGGAATGAAGATTGCTTACAGGGAAACGGTGTTGGGAGTGTTCCAATTACAAAAGAAAACACTAGGTGCAATATAACTCTAACTAGAAAGTAAACATTAGTAATAAATTAGTGGGCCAAGGTAGGGCATAACATAATGGAAACTGGCTTAACTAGTTTTATTTTTTTAGCTGTAATAAAATTTTCTAATCATTAATGCTTGAGTCGGCTCTTTGAGACTGAGGGGAGGCCTGGAAGCTAAATTGGGGAAAGGCTTTTCCTTCAAAACACAAGGACTTAGAGCCTGGCGCATGATTTCAAGAATCAAGAGAAAGGGACTGGACAAGAAAAATAAGTTTTGTGGCTAGGTTCTTTCACCGGTTAGTTTGTATTTAATCTCATCTTCTCCAAAGGTAGGATAAGGACTCGAATATTTTCAAGCATCTGTTTTGCACTAAAATTTGATTTTTCTTCAGGGCCCACTTTTTAACAAAAAAGATTAATTGCTAAGTGAGGTCAGATAACAGTAGATGAATACAGCCAAAAACATAATAATGTTATGACTTTTTCCAAAACAGTTGCTAAAAACATTATTTGAACTCAGATACAAAGGAAGATACATAAATGAGTTTTTACAATTATTATGTATTTTATTTATTTTTATTTACATTTCTTCCTCTCCGTTATGTAGAGTCATGGATGCATCACAAAAGAGCCAGAGGGTTTGATTTAATTTGTGTTCTTTTTAAATTGGTCAAGCCCATTTTTGGCATATACACTAGCTAAAGTTACATGAGAAAAAAAAACTTTAAAAATGTTTATAATTTTCATTTACATAATTATAGAATTATTTCCATGTAAACATAATTAATGAAAAATTAATTCAAGATGTAATTAAAATGGTAATAATAATCATCAGTTATCAACAGAGAATAGAGTACAGAGAGAGACTATCATTTAATATAAGGATAAATGTCTAAAATTCTCTGGAAAATTTAATACATAAGGCAGATCAGGTCCCACTTGGATAACAAGCTTAATAAAGCTTGAATGAGGAGGAGAAAGTTTGCAGGCTCTTCTACAAATAAGATTATCTTCCTTACAAACCTTTTCCTTTTCTCTATGTTGTCTTGTTTAAAGGCAACAAGATCCACTCAGGCAAAAAAAAAATATCAGTCATAATTTTCTCTCCATTAACAATCAGCTGACCATCTAATCTGAGAAGAAGAAAAATCGACCTGTCCCTTGACATGTCTCAATTCTGTCTTTCCTCCTCCATTTTTACCAATTCAGTATGCAAGTTGTGCTCATCTGATGTCTAACTAGAAATATACAACATTATGTCTCTACTTAACAGCAATTTCCTCCCCGCCCCTCCAATCTTATGTTATCTTACTAAATCTAAATTAGGTAATGCTCAGTTATTTACAGCATTTATTTTCATCTTTTAATTGTTGTTATATCTAACACTGGAATTGACTTTTCTATTAAGAGTGCTAAAAGAAATTTTATATCTTAAACTCAAACTTTGTGCTAAAATCTAAACCATAAAAATACCTACTACGTACATCTTATTCATGCCATGTAACTGATAGGCAGCTGAATACTTGCTTCCCACCTCAGCAGCAGTATCCTTAACTGATAAGCACAGTGCTACAATTTTGTCGTATAGATTTATGAAATGCTATGCCAGTGTCACATGTTTCTGCATGATTTGTTAATGGTATGGCCATTTTTTTCCCCTTGTTCTGTTTCCTATAATTACATTATCTTAGGATCATTGAGACACCCCTGAACTGAGTGATATTTGTAAACTCTGGCATTTGAATCCATACAGATGGAAGAGTGGAAACAAAGGAAGCATCTCTTGAGGCATCTTAATGAAAGAGTTCGGTCTTACAATTTTCTTTAAATAAAATTCATATATGTATTCTCTTTTTCTCTTCTTAGGGAGTACTATATCCTTTTATTTTGTTTTTGTTGTTGTTATTTTAACTAGAATTACAACAATCATTTACTTTTATTACTTTTCTCCTTGTTTTAACTTACCTATGTATAGGACTACATAGACTTCAAAAATCAAAACTGATTCTCAGTCTCAGAACTTACTAGGGAATGAAGGAAGATGATTGTGTTCTCTTTCTTTTTCTATTTCTTACTTTCTCTCTCCAATTCAACCTTACTCAGTGTATTTTATTGTAACCATTGTGCTGTCTCTTGGTGGTCAGTGTAGCCCAGTAATAAACAAAGGTGGTTTTCACATGTCAAAAAATATTGATCATTGACTGCCCATGTGTGGAAAAAGCCAAGCCAGCTTGTTGGCTTATTGACCATCAAATATTATTACCTTCGAACCAGGCATTTTGATGTTCTAAACATTAACAGAAGGGCACAGAATTTGATTACCTGTAGTAAAATTCTATCTCTTTATGTATTCTTCCATATGAGTTTCTCTTGTGTTGATTAATATCTCTTCCCTTCACATAAATTTTGAGAGAAATAATTGCTAGAAAACTTTGAAAGCGGCCATTCACTTCATTATTAATTAGGAAACACAATTGAGAATATTAGAAATCTCAGACTTTTAGAATGAAATTCAGAATTTCAGATTTATGTACTTCACTATGTCCACAATTATTTTCTTCCCTTTGTCGTGTTTAAGAGAAGAACCACACTGATAAAGGAGGAAGAGAATAAGAATTTTGTTCAGATTAGTTGATGGCAATGTTAATTAAAGGTTCCTTACTCCAAAGTGGGTTGATTGAGGAATTGCCCACTGATTATCAGTTGCCCTTAAAATACATAAGTTAAGAGGAAATAAAACAAAAGTATCGTTATCTATATAATATTTTCAGAAGAAATTTTTACATGGATTAACAAATGTCCTTTAAAATATAAATGCTCCCTTAGAAACATTAACTTAGTCATAGATGAATATGAAATGCCTTATTTTGGCTGATAAATTTAAATCCTTTTTTTAATAACAAGGAGATAAAACTTCCAGTTGATTGAAGAGAAAAAAAGAAAAATGTCTAAACGTTTTTTATGTTTTTTGCACAGCCAAAGGACAGCCCTAGAGAAAAGGGTCTGCCAAGCTAAGGAAGGACAACTTTAGGAAGTCTACAATTAGAATCATTAAAAAGAAATCCAATTTCCACTGAGCAGATATTGAATACAGCCCAATTCATTTTGATAACATAGTAAATCATATGCAAAAAATGTGATTCTGTCAGATATACAGTTAATTCCAATCCACATTTATTTGCATGGAAATAGAAATTCAGAAAGCACAATGGGATCAAGTTAAAAAATCAGGTAAATATGTCCTGGTGCCATCATACATATATATTTTTCATTAGTAGGGATAGAGAACAACTTGAGATTTGCAAAAAGGAATTGAGGGAGATGACTAGAACTTAGCAGCTGTGATTTTGATTTCTTGGATTTCATACCATCAGCAAATAGAGAGGCACACATGGACTGAGCTGATAAGTAGATACCAAAGTCAAGTCTGTTTTCATACTGAGGTTTAGAAATTAGCACGGCTTAAATACAACTCTAAAGCAACCTAGAATATTGAGAAAGGAATTACTTCCATTCTCAGACTGTATTCCATACTTTAGGTAACCAAGACTAAAATAATGGAAAATAGTATTAATGATCAAATATACTCCTTATTGTGTGTTAGCATTGCACTATGCATTTCACATACACCAGTTCACTTAATTCCCACAAAAAAAATTCTACAACTAAGTGTACGTCTCCATGTTTTACAAAGGTAAAGATTAAGATTCAGATGTGAAGTAACTTTTCAAAAAGATCTTGCCTGTATTTTCACAGCACTAAATAAGTTTAAATTTGAAATAGAGATCATACGGTGCAGTGCTTTTCTAACATTTAGGGCAGTGATTCACGTTAAGAAATACATTTCACATCGTGACCTATTTCACATATGTATCCAAAAAATTGTTTCACAAATACTGTTGGCTTTTACCATGAATGATGTGTTTTGACACTTTTCTATGCTACTTTTTCCTATTCTATTTACTTATTTTTGATTTTATGCTTCCATCTTAATATATATTAAATTGCTTTCACAACCCACTTTTGGGTTTTGACCACGTATTTTGATCACATATATCTGATAATTTTATCATTTAATAGTCTCCTCTAATTTCTGTGATCCCCAAAGCAAATTTTCTTGAAGGCAGATATTACCATGTTACTTCCCCTTTTTCTCAAAACTTGATACGTTTGTAATCGAATAAATTTTAATTTTACCTTTGAAACTTCATAATCTGGGTTAAGTAGAAGAGTCCATGGTATCATTCCTAGAAAGGGTAAAAGTAAGGGATAAGAGATACAGGTCTACAGGGGAAACAAAGCAACTCATAGTTATTAGCTGTTAACATTTCATTGAGAACTATCACTCCTGTGTGTTTTATTCAGTTCCTCTCCACCATAGCGTTGGCTTCAGGGATGCCTATTCTTCTCCTTTGTTGCTCCATAAAATGAACCTCTGTTTGGGTACATGTAGTTGGAACTCAAGAAAATAAGCTATACAAACCACACACGAAATTAAGAAGCATACACTTCTCCAATTACCTTTTTGCTGTTTCAGAATGTAAATTTCTATATGATTCATTCAGATTATTTTTACATTATAAAAATTCTATACCTTAATTTATTTCTTCTTCCTGGGAAATGATACCCATATGATTTTTTATGTTTCTATTGACTTTAAATATGAAATAGTTTGTTTCCAACATTTGAGATAAAATGTTTTTTCTGTTATTGCTTGAAGGCACTCATATCCTATATGCAACCTCTGTATCAATTCTTCTGGACTCAGAATTATTAAAATTAATTTTTAAAAAAATTAAAAAGAAAATATAACATTCGATGGAAAAAATATATATATGCACAAAATTGTCATTGTGGGTATCATGAGACTCGTATGGCACTAATTGCATACTTTCAAAATTTTAAATGTAGTGAAATCCTTTAAACCTAGCATATGCTGCTTCAAATGAGACTCACTTTTGAACAGATGTCTCCTTAGACCTGTTATATTAAGACTAAAATTACTAAATCAGAATTAGTTGTTTTTAAACTTAGGGCCATATTTTGCCACTGATTTTTATTCAAAGCTCCCACAGGCGTCAGTGGAAGATCCATGCATGGAAAAATGGCATAATATGTATCCTAGTTTTATTTATTTCATATGTATACAGCAGTATAAAATAATATATTACATTTACACTCATTTTACTTATGTATTATTATAGCATTCACAGTAACAAACACTATAGTTAAGATTTAAACTCATCTTTTTTGTTATAATACCCTGTTTTCACTCACAGATAACTGTCTCAAAAAACGTGTTTAGAGCTGAAATTCCCTGCTTAATTTCAGCTCAAGGATGTATGCATGTACTGAAAGTCTGAGTTCTATCATTCAGAAATTTTTGAGCTTGTGAAAATTTAACTTTTTTGCATCATTAATGCAATATTTTCATGCAACTCAAAAATATCTGGAGTGTAAAACTTCAAACTAAGCATGTGACAAGTTTTCAAGAAATAAAAGCCATTTTTCTAATTTTACAAATACTTAAAAAATAGCAGTGGTTAGAAATACACGCATGCACACTAAAGGTATTAGAATTTTAGTCATATTATTGCCTGCAATACTTGGGCGGCACCCATCTACCAGCATTCTCATAGAATGCTATAATCTAAAACCTATGCCAAGTTTTAGAAGGGAAAAAAAATAGTCTATAGAACAGTAGTTTCACGAATTACTGTATAAGGATTTTGTTTGACCTGGCAGAGGGATATTCCTTGAAATGCTAACATATAAAATAATTTTACTACTCCATGGCATAAAAAATATGGAATTTTGTTATTTTCTGTTTTTCCTTGTTAAAAAGGAACATAAAAAGGATGTTAAGTGCAAAGCCTTTACCACTACAAAGTTATAGCTGAAAAAGATAAAGAACCCAAGAAATTGCCATAAGAAAAATATAATATTTTCAGAAAAATCATCAAGTATACCAGTGTTTTCAATATTTTTGATTTCTTGGGTATTAAATACAGAAATATGAAGAGGAGAAAAAAAAGCACATGCAATGATAAATAGCAGTGATATTATCTGTCAGTAACATGAAGTTTCTTTATCCTGCTTAACATTTGCAATATTATGACTGAATAATTATATTAATGATGAATTTTACTCCAGTAAATAACTTCTGGAAGGTAAAATAATACAATTTATGAACAGTTATTAAAGTTTATGTCAAGAACTATGAGGATTTTCTTTCCTTCTCTTACAGGAGATGCAGGAAGGTTTCTATATTACAAAAATTCCGACAGCAAATTATAACACTATTAAGAAATGAAACAGGACAAAGAATAAATAAAATATTTAAATCTTCTGCTATAACACTTAAATTGCAATGTTTGATAAAGGCATTGCATTTAATATATTAATAAAATAAAATATACGTATTTCCTTAGTATTTACCAAGAAAGATGATACACTTTTAATGATACAGACACCATATCATATCTGTAAAGTAATTCTGATGTGATATTTAAATATGTGATTTAAAATTATTACACAAAATTATGTTCACAAGTTAAAACCTAGAATTTTACATATGGATGAAATATTTCTAAAAATTGTCATTTGACATACCTTTGAAACATCAAGACACTGTTTCCACAGGAAAATGTTTTGACTTTTTACTACTCTAAAACTAACAGGAGTAAATGTCATGATTATTCTTTTCTGAAATAATTTATTGATGAAACACGGTCTGATAATTTGGATACTACTTTCTTTGATATGTATACAGTTATGGAAGGTTAGATATAAGGATGACTTTATTAAATAGAAAACCTGTTTTAAAATTCCTTTTCATACAAACCAAGTGAATGCTTATTTGGAAAATTTCGTATTGGCTTGTTGAATTTTTTCATCATAAAGTCACCCTCACAGGAAGAAAATATTTTGGCAAATTTAATAACATTGGATCTTCACTCTGTTGTAACTTCTGATTTATTCTGGATACAATAGATTAAAAACCTAATCATTTAGCATTTTATGTTTAAATAATTATATCTGTCCCATAGATTAGGTAAAAATTTTGTTTTTTTGTTTTTTGTAGATTGATGGTAAAATTTAATACATAAAACACGAATTAGTATAATTTGTTACTACGATATGTTAAAAATTCAGAAATATATGGCATGAGAAGTTGGTTCAAGAGAAATTATATACAATGATAAAAGGACTAAATAATTAAATACAATATCTTTAAGTCACATAAATTAATATAGCTATTATATAGGACGTGAGTATAACCTTATTTTCAATGCATGTAATAAGGCAGATGGACGTGGGTTTCCGTCCATTATGAAATCGTAGCTGAAAGGTTTTAATTAAACCAGAGTGATTCAACAAGAAAAAAAATTTCCTGTTTAAAATGCAATTACAACAGACTTTTTTCCCAGTTAAATTATATAAAAACATTTCCTTTCTAAAATAGTCTGTCATTCAAAATATTAATGTAACGCCAAAGTTTGAGAAAATTTTACTGCCGCACCTATTGAATATATGTGCTTTTTGTGTCATATATGATGGATCAGCTTTATATATTTTTAAAGGGTGCCCAAAAAACTGAAACATTATGCATATTATTTTGATACAAAAACTGACTGAGATTATGACATATTCTTATCTAATTTGATGTCAAAGTGATACCAAAATATCACTCAAATATATACATCAAGGACATAGGGAAATATGTATGCATTTTAATGTTAAGTCAAGGAAAGTATGTCCACCTAAATGACATAAAATTAGGTGGGAAACATTTGTTATGTGTTTAGTCTGTTATTTAATAACACAGCATGTCTAAATCCATCATTGGACATAAGACCAGTTAAAAATAAAGGGAAGTATTTCAAATTCAGTCCATAATTTCAGCTGGGCAAACATTTAGATATAATGTTGAAGGAGTTTTTAAAGGAGAGCTGTGACAAATCTGGTTTTTGCTTAGAAGCATTATTTCACATTTTCTGATTTTTCCCTTTCTTAATTGTATTTCAACAAGCAATAAACAACTGTATAAAAAAGGAAAATATGTAAAAGAAAGGAAAATGCATCTTACTGAATTTAATAACTTTGTTGACATAAAAATAAAAGGCAAACTTCACTTTTCAAGGCTGACTCATGAAGAATTTTCTCATTAATAAAACACTGATTACATTTAAGCTATAAAATTTTCACACATAATACTGAAACAGTAAGGTACCATGTTTCTATCTCCAAATTTATTTATTTTGTTTTAAATTTAGAGAAACTTTATGTCTTATAGTTGTTTACTAGTGCAGATATATATCTCTATATATTAATATAGAGTTATAAATAGATTTTGTATGCATGTGTTATTAGAAGTCACAAAACTATGTAAAACTACGTAAAATAAAATTCTGTGTGAGTTTTATGATTGAGGACTTCATTTAAAATTGAAGCTTTCAATTACATATTTTACACCACAGAATGTATAGACACCCAGTGTTTTTTTTTCTCTTTTTCTAACAACAAATACAGGTGAATTCATAGATTCTTTATAAAAGCTTAAATGATTCTAAGTTCAAAGCCATAGAAATAGAATCGAAATAATGTAGATTGTTAGGTATTTTGATAGTACATGTTCAGTGCTCCTTCGATAACATCGACAGCTTTATCTTTGGCATTGAAAATTCAGTAGGAATTCTTGACAAAATTTTGTAGCTTAGAGCTTCATTTTCTTTTAAACAAGGAAAAACAGGGTTGAAAAGATATGAAAGCTGGGAGGAAACTATTCATGATTACTTTTTTCTTAATAAGTTTATCTTTGGGACCCTGAATTACCTTTTACTTTACTATATGATGTGGACTGTATGAATCCATTTAAAAACCAACTGAGTTGTACCACATTTTAGGAAAATTATGTAATATAATATATATATTTTATATTTATTAGAAGCTTTGAAATAGTACAGTAAACACTTTGCAACACGGTGTATAAACTACAGAATGTCTTTGATATTTTGTGGGTCTTTAGAATACAGCATTTTTTATAACCCACGGGTGAAAAGAACATAATCACAATCTCTTGTAAAGTTGGAATAGTTTGGGGAACACTTGGTCACACAAAAATAATATAAAACAGTCAAGTTTAAAACAGTGATATTGCATTTATAATGCACAAATTTCCTTTATCTTTATGACTGGCTTCTTGTGGTGAATATAAACATCTAAAGGGCTCAGTGACATTTGGAGAGAGAAAGATATATAGTGCTGTAAACAGGCACACACTGATCGGAGAGGCAAAATCAGTTGCCTAAAGTTTCTACAGTTCTGCACGTTTCAACTCATTTCTCAGGCCTGCTGAGAGCAATTAGGTCCTAAAATTGGCCTTGATGACTCCACCGCAATCTAATACTCAGTTACACACAACTAACTGGATGGCCAAGATAATGGAGTTGAAAAGTTGATGCTTTAGTTGGTCGACTTTGTGCAAATCATGCTGCTTCAGGTAAGTCCTGTAGAATTGACTAGCATATCCTTTTCCGTGCTGTGAAAAAGAAAAAAAAATACTCTAAGAGACTGATTTTTGGTGTTTAAAATTGCACATTAATATAACAGAAGCCAAGACAGTGGAATCAAGTTACATTCCCGTACCAGACCCACATAGTGACAAAATATTTCAGTGTTACCTTGGTTTCTAACAGTCACAGTGATTCTGTTGTCTAGCTTTCTGAAAATGACAATTTTGACATTTATACAAATCAGTTTTGAATGGGAAAAGTGAACTCATAGACCAAATGCCAATTATGTAGAGATTAACTTTTTAAGTTATCTACAAAACAATCCCTACTTCACTATGCACAACCAGAATATGGGAAAAATTTGTGGTCTTTACATTTCTAGAAATCTTTATAATATCTATGAATAATTGGTTATATATTTAATTTAATATATACTCTATGTATTAAATCTATATATAATGTTTATGTAGCTAAAAAATTAAAGGATTCACATTTTTGAGGTTTATTTTACCTAATTTTTTAGAACTATATAAAAATCAGCCTTTTATGGCCTATAATTTTTTAAGGTAAATTTATCCCGTGAAAGGAATCAGTTTTCTATAAGGAAGGAACAGGTGAAGGGCAGAAATAGATACTACTGAATTTGGTGCAGTCTTATAAAGGATACTGAATTATGAACCAGAATGTCCAGATTCAATTATTCAGAATTTTTGATTTTAAGTATCTTATTTATTATGATAAAGGATAGTTCTTCCCACCTATTCTTAGTATTTGTAATATTTGACCATGAGCACAATGAAAAGAGAAACTATCTCCTAAATCAGTATCTGGCACATAAAAGATATATAATAAAATTTTGCTAAAAATCAAGATACTTGAATTGTGATTAAAAAACACATAAGTGTATCTCATTAAAAAATAAGAACTAAACTAAAGAGAATAACTGAATTTTTCAGTTGTTATTTTTTTGTTTTCACAAGTGTAAGAACATGCTGATCAGTTCAGTTTCTCTCCTCTGATATCTCCATTCATTTCAAGTAGATTTTCTAGTTATACATTTTTCTTAATTTATTTTCTCAGATCCTCATTTATTTTTCCTCACAAATTCAGTTTCTGACCAGACTATCAGTTTCTTCATTAGTTCATCTTTCAGCAGAGAAACATCAGTTAAAATTATAAAAGTCAAATACAGCCATCAACCAGAATTAAAGTGAAAATGAGTACATACGTCTTCTGTGTAGTAACCAGTACTGAAAGTAATCAAAATATTTTTAACAATATTATGAATGAGTTAGATACAGCAGGGGACTACATGGTAGCTATTATAACTTACCTGGTGAAAATGCTACAAAGAATATTCTACAAACAAACTAAAACTTTGTTCTTTTAAAAGAATCAAATCCTATTTTCCTGTGGCCTTGATTTTAGATTCTCTGCATTGTGATAAACCTGACAAATATGAGTGATTTATAATTTGTTTATACCAATCAAGATTTAAAATTCTTTAGCGAATTAAAATATTTAGCCATCATAGAAATTCAGATTTTTAAAATGAATTGGAAAAAACAATTACAGTGATCAAAGTATTGTCTAAAATGAAGAACTGTGTGACTGAGAGGGAGCACTATTAATAATTACACAAGACGTAACCTTGTGCTTTTCTGGACAACCTGGAAAATATCATCACCCTACAGATAATATTACTTTTTTGCAAAGTAAGTTGGAAATATTATTTACAAGTTGAAGTTTTTTTCTTAAACGGTATTAATCGGATACCACTGATTTATAGGAAACCTCATTCTAGTAGTTTAGAAATAAAAGAAACTCAAGGGTGATCTATTTAACCTATAAACTAATTCATTACGTAAAAAAAGTGAATATACTAAAAAGCTACATCTTAGTATAAACACTGCAATTAGTCATCCCAATACATGTTTAAACCGGTAAAATATTTCTAATTATTAGGTTTAAAATATTACTCATGAGAAAATATGTTAGCATAGGTTTTATAAGTTCACTTGATTTAATTAGAATACAAAATTGTGTTATTAAAATGGTTCACAGTTATATGGATACAGAAGTTTAGAATACGTTATATTCAATATCTGAAATATAAACAAAAAGCTTAAAAGGTATATTTTATTACTGCTTAGGGTTACATGTGTGGTGCTTTTATATAAATTGCATTTATTCCAATAGTTGTCTGAATAATGTAATCACCTTTCATTAAACTGACCTCTTCCCACTTGTTAATTCAGGAGTGCAAATTTGAATAGGATAAGTATAAGGGTGGAGGTGGAAAGTCAGAACAAATTAGAATGCAGAGGGAAGGTTTCCTCTATTTCAAAAGCTAATTTCCCAAATATCAAAGATTGTTAGACAAAATAGGAAAAAAATATTGTATCATTACTAAAGTTATAGTCATACACATTTTGTTTCAAGGCTCTTAAGAAGGGACTTTAAATACTAAATAATCATTATTTCAGGAGGGACTGTATGGGTTAATGGACAAGTAACACACAAGTATAAGAGAAAAATCGATGTTATTACATTTTAAAATCTGTACGAAGGATAATCATTCCATAGTGTTAATTATTATGAATATGCATTTGTTGAAGTATTTTAGGCTAGAAGGTAGGGGTCAAATACTTTGAATCTCTACACATTATGATGTAGTCTATATATGTCTTGAATTATCAAAGCATAGTTGGAGAAGTTCTGCTTTTTTGTTTAACCTACAAACTAATTCATTAAGTAAAAAAAGTGAATAGACTAAAAAGCATCTCACAAAAGCATTGTTCCCGAGCTATTCATCAGCATGTGCAGGGACTTGGCCACCTATATAAATGAAATATTTTATTTTCAGTCAAATCAAAAGAAATAGGAAAAGAACTATTAGCATTCCTTTTTAACTCTTTTTATTCACTCACTGCATTTGTTCTTCACAGTGAGTCATGGGAATATTTAAGATATTTATCTTACTACCTGAACCACAGATAAAAATTTACTATTAATGGAAAAGAGGTTCAAATATCTACCTTCTTAAAATTTAGCATATATATGTGTGTATATTTTCAGCATATATATACAAATTCAATGAAAGTTCTACGATCCATATTTTCCTTATATCATAGAATCCTGTTATTGCTTTTGATAATTTGTAAATTATATTAAACTGTGAAACATTTAAAACTTGTGATGAATGACTTAAGAAGAATGACTGTCACCATATATATTACAAAAATAATTGAAAAATATCATTACTGATATATTATTTATTCAACATACAATAGTTTAATAATATTCTGGTGAAAATAAGTGTATATATTAAAATGACACGAATCATTTGGATATTCACATTTCTCTACTTGCATAGCGGGAAGCATAATATCCTTTATACTTTATGACAGTGTAAATCACAGAAGCTAAAGCAATAAATAAAGCTTGTGAAGTGATCTATTTCTGCAACTGTAAGAAAGAACAGCCTTTGAATATCCCAGATGACAGAGACTCTCCACTGAGGTGAAAAACTTCTAGAGGCTGAGATCAGTAACCTACTCTGGAGGGCATGCAAATGTTTAATGAGCCTCAGGATCAGGACAATTCTTTATGTATAAAGTGAACCTAGTGTATAAGAGTTTAAGTCACTATCCCTTGTATAAGTCAGAAGCATCTGCTTTCTGTTCCCTGTGGGAAAGCATAGCATAAACTGAAAGATAATTTAAAAGCAAGCCCCCATTAGAGATCTATACAGTTGAATAATCAGCACTTTTAACTTTCCTGTCTTATTCTTGAACCATTTTTGAAATTAGTCTTCAAAATTGTCTCTAAAGAATTTTTTTTCTGTTTAACCCTAGAGTGCAGAAATGAGCATAGCTGCATTAACTATTAAAAGTGGGTTGCTTCCTAAAAAAAAAAAAAGAGTATATATATATATATATATATACACACACACACACACACACACACACATACACATGTGTGTGTATATATATACAGATATATGTATATACACACATATACACATGTGTGTGTGTATATATATATACAGATATACATATATATTTATCTGAGTCACTTTGCTGTACAGCAGAAATTGACAGAACATTATAAATCAACTATATTAATAATAAATAAGTAAAAATTGGCTTGCTTTTTGTCTTTCTAACAAATAGATTATAATCTTTTCACATGAACACCTTTATATGTGTTTTCATTTTTTAATATAGTTGATATTGTTCATATAATAAATATTCTCCTCACAAAAAATTATAAAAATATTTTAAATTAAATAATATAGTTAAAAAACTGATTACATGCTATGGTTTATTATGAATTATAAATACTGCAGGCCTTCTATTAGTATAATATGTATTGTCTTTCTGTCTAATAATAATATCTCAATGTAGCATAAACTTAAAATTTTATATTTATTTCACAAAGTTCACATCATTGCGTTAATTATTTTTTCTTTTAATCAATCAGTATGCTTCTTATTCTAGCTTGACATAGCTAAGAGATCATACAATGAAGCTAGAAAGTAAGAGTTCATTTGGAGGAAGTGTAAACTTGATTAATCTTTTAGAAAGGAAACTTTAAAATAAATGACTCAAACAATCCTACGGACCACTCATTCAAGAAATATGTAGTAAAGCCAAGTCTTTATTTTTAGTTTAGTCTATATATGTATGTAATGCCTACATGTAATTTGCAATTAATAAATGTCTATTAAATTAAAAGATAAACCCATGAGTATTTTAAGAGATAAAGCAGCAAGTGTAGATTTGTGGATAGACTAGAAATGTACATCAGTGAATGGGTAAAGTGGATCATTTCTAAGACAGGAGACAATCACGGAGCATAATATTCTCTTCACAGACATTCTAGCTCTAGCATCTCTGACACCCTTAAACAGTCACCATCTTGCCTAAGGATCTAGATGCCAATTGCTACTTTTTTAGTTACAGTAGAGATTGTATATGAATTTGAGGCCATGTAAGAAAAATGAATTGGACTTCATTTTCTAAGAATGGTATGTGCAAAGAAGCAATTAATTTCATAAGCCAGAGGTTACCCTTGAGATCAAGAAGAACTGATGCACTGTGCAAAGCCTTGAATTTACTGCCTGTGAAAATTTCAAATTGCTCAGAGCTTATTTTTATTTTTTACTTATTTATTTTTGTCCTTTTAGGGCCACACCCTTGGCATATGTAAGTTCCCAGGATAAGAGAGGAATCTGAGCTGCACATGCCAGATCTGAGCTGCATCTGTGATCTACACTGCAGCTCTCAGCAATGCTGGATCCTAAACCCACTAAACCCACTAAGCGGTGCCAGGGATTGAACCCCATCCTCACGGATACTAGTTGGGTTTGTTACCCCTGAGCCAAAATGGGAACTCCAGGAGCTTATTTTTAAAATGCATTTTGTTGTTAACTAAAAGTCTTGAAAATAATGGGCTTCTATTTCTCAAGTAGAGTCAACAGGTATGACAGAACATAACCCTGACATAGCTTTATATGAGGAAATGAGTCTGCTGAAACATTATGAGTTTCTTCTAGATAGAGGAGCCATAGTCTATATACTTGTGTGTGTTATGTGTATGTGAGTATGTGTAATTTAAAACTACCTCCTTACTATGGCAATAATACATTTAAAACTGGTTCACAAAGAAATGTCTACTCTATGAGTTACTCAACTGTGTCAACTACCATTAATATTTTAACAGGGTAGATGTAATAACAGGAACTCAATTTTGTTTCGTTTAAAAATGTTTATCTCTAATTATATTAACTAAGTGTGCTTTGAAATCTACAACAAAACCAGTGATAATATATTAACTCCTTTCATTAGATAGTCTGCTTTGATTACTTTCATTATCTGAATTGATTTAAGCAAGATACCTAAAAACAATGATAATCATCTAGACAAGAATTGTTAATATTATAAATATCTGATTCCTAAAAAATCTAAATGCTTAAAAAATAAACTTTTGTATTATTTGCTAAACAAAACTTACTATAACAATGTACTTGCGTAGAATTTTATAGATTGGATGGATGTATTCCAAATTTATCGAGAAATGTCAAAAATTATGCCTTGTAAGCTTGCCAAAATTTTCCTGAGGGAGAAAAAAATAATAGGAAATGACCCTACCCAGAACATTTTGGCCGCTACCTGGGCTCTCTCTGACAAACAAAACTCCTCAATGGTATCTTAAAATCAAGTCTGAAGACTGAAATATTTTTTAACAATTAGCATATATTTAGGAAGTGGAATTCTAACATATATTGCTCTCTGTGTTTGTAATATCACTGAAAAAGTTTCAGGAATCCTTTATCATAAACTACTTAAAACAGGGAAACTGTGATTTGATCCACAACTATTTGAAAATTACTTTCTTTACATGGCAATAAAGATGTATCTTTGAAATTTCTTTTGAAGATAATCCACTCGATTATGTCTTACTTTAATAATGACAAAACATCTTTCATTTTACTTAGGTAAATACCATTATTATGTGTATCTAAATTCTAACAAGATATTTCTATGCTTCTTTAAAGAATAAACAATTCTTTTTTTTTCCTTTGAGAATTAGGTAGCTGATAATATTTACTCACATTTAGATACTTGTATTTCAAGTAGTTTCCTTCAAAACAACATTATAAGGAGATCAAATTAGTTACTTCCCTGTAAGGTTGAAATTAGCATTAATTTTCCAAGTAGCATGGAAAATCCCTGAATGGAACTGATTACTCCTCTAAGTAGAGGGATGCTATACCTGTATAGACCTATTTGCAGCAAACAACATTACTGTATCACAATATTAAACCAACTACTAGTGACATATATGACTTCATCTTTTATGAGAAAATCAATTAGAAATTTCAGCAATGAAAAATGGTAAAAAACCTAATAATAAATACATAAGAGTTTTTAATTTAAAAATACATAGCTGTAATAAAATATAGCCATGTATGTGATTTATTAACCACTAGTAACCTACTTAAACAGGGATAAGATTTAAAAATAATTTCACTAATGCCTAAAACAATTAATTAACAACTTAGATATTTTAGCAATGAAAAAGTGGAAAATCTGAGCTGGTAAATAAAATACTACTGGTACAATTTTTACAAGATTATTTTCAAAAAAGAGACACAACACACATGACGTAGAAACTGTGTAGCAGTATGGCTGTTGAATTAATGTACCTGATGATCTGATTTCCCCTAATATAATTCAGTTGCATCTATGTCAAAACAAACAGAAGATTATTAACAGGAATTGTGGACTCATAAGGGGGTTGAAGTGCTGACACATTGTAAAGTGAAAGCTAACTACCAATTTTCTGTGTTTAGAAAAACTCCCTCACACTAAACAGGTTAGGAATTCAAGACTATAGTCTTCAATAACTCCTTAAGCAGGGTTGCCAGGTGAAATACAAGGTGTCCAGCTATATTTGAACTTCAGATAAACATGAACAGTTAGTATATACATCCTATGCAATATTTGGGTGTCGTGTTTTTATACGTTAAATCTGGCAATCCTATCCTGAAGGCATCAGCAACATGATACCACAGATGATACTAGTTACCACTGAGGAGAATGTTTTGCTGTGTTTCCTAGAAAAATATTGCATTATATTCTCTAATTATTTTGTAGCACTGTGGTTCATGTAACAAATTTTGTACAAATATCCATCTAAAATGCTTTTAAAATTAAAATGTCAGAATTTCAAAGGAGAGTATTTAAAACATTTATATGTTATAAAAATTATATACATCAGTTATATATTATCATAGATGAACACAATCTTGTCATTTAACTTCTTTCTTTGTATTACGATTAAATTATAACCTTGATTTTGAGTGAAATCTTTGTTTCTGTGAGACATAGCATATTTGATAAAACGTTCTTTCTTCTTTGCATAATAAACATAATTTTGAGTTATTCTAAAATTTGTCTAAATATACATTCTAATTTTAGTTCTATTCTAGAAATTCATTAAACCACCTTTTTCTTGGCCTTTCAAAGTTAATCTAGCATCAGATAATTAGAGATTTAAAACTTATATATCCAGTCTCTTGGGATAGACAATGCTGGAAGATAATATAAGAAAGGGAATGTGTACACACACACACACACACACACACACACACACTATATATATAGTATTACTGAGTCATTGCTGTACAGCAGAAATTGGCAAAGCTTTGTAAATCAACTATGCTTTAATAAAAAATAAAAACATTTAAAAATAATTAAAACAATAAGCAGTAAATCAAATTCTGCTTTAAAAATATTACAAAAATACTAAATTGTTAAAATAAAATTACCTCATGCCTATTAAACATTAAAATCGTTTAGTTATATTCTAACTAAACGACAAAATTTAAATCATTAAACAGTTATATTACATTCCTAAACTTTGCGTTTGATTAGGGTTCATCTTAATTACTGCAAGTATTTAACTACCTAGTAAGGTAAATAAAAGTAAATCATGTTATACATTTACTATCTATGAAAAGTATCAATAAATCTAGGAAAAAGTTCAAATTTTAAATAATCAGACTTTGTTAAGGCCAGTAAGAGATTCTGCTTAAAAAGCATTGACTATGTATATCTACATATAACATATCTATGTCACTGTTAAAATATGATGAAAGTACAAACCTACCTATACTACCTATGTGACTCATAATGAAGTTCTTTCAGAACAAAGTCAAAATTTTGTATCCATGTTTAATAAAGCATCTGAAATACTCATCAGTTGCCACACTGCCATAAAGAAAAAATCTGAAAATAACTTATGCAATAATGATAAGTAAAAATACCAAAAGACTAAAAAACTATTAACATGAAAACCCATAAACCTAAGGGAAAGCGAGATAAATTGCCTCTAACCGCAGTCATCCTGAACTATCAACAATTTCCTGCTTATATCAATATATCTTCAATGGGTCTCCCTTCATGTCCATGTATAAGATTACCTTATATTCACTTATTGTTTATGATATGTTTGTAAACTGTATGTGACAGACAATTGAAAAAATAGACTAGTGAAATTAGTAGTTGATGATATTGAATATGAGGATTAAGGAGTTTTTAAAGAGAAAGTGATCAATCAGAAAAGAAAAAAAAAAGGAAAGAGCTGGTTCTTCTAGGTAAGGTCAGAATAAAAGAATATGAAGTTGAAAGATGATGAAATCCAGGGTAGCATATATCAGGAGTGGAAATGTCTAGGTTTTGGGGGGTTGTTTGTTGCCTTGCCATTCAGAGATTACTATAACTATATTAATTTATGTAAATCACGAATAAGTCTGGGTAACTAAAGAGAAAAAAATGCACTTGCTACATTGGTTTCAGGATGTTTCATTTATTGATTCATTGATGTAGTCTAAAATGCATTTATGGGTGTTTGGTCCAGACAAGGTTCTGGGACCTGAGGTTCTAAAATGAATATGCATGGATTCTTCTCTAAAAGATCTAACAGTCCAGTGGGCTAACAACCGTTTTATAGGAGATTTAAAACACAGCAATTACAAATAGTATGAGAATTACAAGAAGAATGCATGTATCTCTTTGCCTGGGAAGGCTTCTCATTCAAGATAAAAGAAGTTGAGTCTTGATTGATGAGTAGGAGGTGGCCAAGCAGATGTGGTGGGGAGTGGTTTTGCAAATGAGAAAGCATTCCAGAAGGAGAATAGAATGTATCAATGTACAAGAGCCTGGGGAAAACGGTATATCAAGAGGCTGACAATCATTGAATGGCATGAATTAAAAATGTAGGCAGGGTTTAAGTAAAATACTTTTAAAGCTATTACAAACATGAATGTTATTGCAGCTGAAACGGAAAGGCTCGTAAAATTTTAAGGAGGACTTTATAAATATTAAAGTCAAATATCTATAAATATAAATAAATTCTCCACTTATTTGATAGTAGAAGCCAGACATAAAAGTAGAGGGGTTTTCATTAATTTTGGTGAATTAGGAAGAAAGGACTGGGATTGAAAAACGCAAAAGAAAGTATGCTGTGTCTTCTTACAGAGCCCTGTTGAGGATTCAGGCTTTATACTTTACATATCTGGAAATAGTTTGCAAGCCATCTTCCTAAGTCTTCCAAAACTGACAAAGGGTTTTGTAGTCAAAATGACTGCCCGGATGTTTTGTGGCTGATAACTGGATTCTAAGGATAATTGTGACAGAAAAAAAGCTGTGATATGAGTTGCTCAAAGAAGTGACTCTATCCCACTACATCAAGCCTCAGGCATCAGCAGAAATAAAAAGCAGTAAGCTGCATGGGATATTTCCCCACAAATTTTAACAAAGAAAAACATATGTGTAATGATCACAGACTAAATATTAAATTCACTTCATGAGATTTATATGCGATTTATGTAAGATTTATATATGTCTTTTTTTTTAATCAAATACTACTTCAGGGTTTATTCCTTCACAGGGATACACTCACCCTATGTTTGCAACTCACAGAAATGGTGAAGAGACAAGGACAATTTTAATTATGGCATTTAAAATAATATATTTAAAGTGATTAAAGGTCACGAACATTTAATCAAATCTTTCTTATCCAAAAATAACTCCTGTTGTGTCTTAATATACTAGTATTTGAAGGTATCATCTTTCCTAGTTCCTATTTTTCACTGCTAAAAATTTTAATTTAGAAAAGGACACTTGTTTTTTACACTGTCTCACAATTAATTGTGAGATTGGGGATACAATTTTTTCCCCAATCATCCAGTCTCAAAACTTGAGAACTATCCTTGATAAGTACTTTTCTCACCTTTTATTATTACACTTAGAGTTCTGATACTTTAGGTGGTTATTTTATTTTATTTTTCCAAAATACCTTTAACTCCATTTTCATTCTCTATCCAGCTCTTATTACCACAAAGTTGGACAACTGCAGCAACACTGCTGGTTAAACAAAAAAAAAAATACAGACTTCCTTCTGAGCAGAGTGCAGTTTCTTAAGCCTGGGACTCAAGCTGGTTACAAATGCTTCCTCTAGAATCAGTTGGTCTCTAAAACAAAAACTTGAGTCTCCCTCACATGCCAACAGATGCCATAGGATGGTTCTCCAAATCTCTTTTTCTTAATTTTATAATCTGTAAAATGGGGATGGGAAGAATACCTATTTCATTTGGTAATTCTAAGGTTTAAAATGCATTAATGTCTAAAAAGTTCTTAAGGAGTTCCCACTGTGATGCAGCGGAAACGAACGTGACTAGGAACTATGAAGTTGTGGGTTCGATCCCTGGCCTTGCTCAGGCAGTTAAGGATCTGGTGTTGTGGTGTAGGTTGCAGATGTGGCTCAGATCTGATGTTGCTGCGGCTGTGGTGCAGGCCCGCAGCTGAGCTCCAATTAGACCCCTAGCTTGGGAAACTCCATATGCCGCGGGTGCTGCCCTAAAAAAGAAAAAAAAAAAAAAATTAAAACAAACAAATAAATAAAAAATTCTTAGACGAATACCAGGCATATAGTAAGCGTTTAACAAGTGTTAGCTACTATTACTATTTATATTATTATTCAAGACCTGTCTGAATCTATCCAAAACATAGCTTTCAAAACTTAACTTCCACTGTTCTCCCCCGCCATTTATCTTACACATTTGGCAACCAAGAATATTCACTTCTCCATATTTATTTGTTCTCTATTTCCAGATTTTTATCACAGAAGTCTGTACTCCTTTTTGTCTATCAGTTAAAATAACAAGTTTGTGCTCCAATATTAGCCCCAAAGTAGAATTCCGTGAATCTTTCCTTGATTACACTCTAGGGGATCTTTCCCAAAGATAAACACAGCCATTTTATTCTAGTAAAACAAATATATTATTCATCTATTAATGAGACAAGAAATTTAAAACATCACAGAATGATTGAAAACAAGTGCATTACAAGAAGAGAGACGATGCTTAATACATTGGACAGTGTAATATTCACAGATATGTTAAGTGAAAGAAAAATTAAATCTGTTTTAAGATTTCATTCTTTCCATAGCTGGGAAACAATACTATTAAATACAGGAAATTACACTACTTTTTGAAAAAAGGAGAATTTTAAAATTTTCACGTGAGACAAACAAAAAGAAGTAAGCACATATGATGCATTCAATGGCACTGGAACTCAGTTGTTAGGCCTCGTGTTTTCTAGGGAAAAAAGTGATGTATATGCAAAACTGAGGCGGAAGGTAGAAGACAGAAAACACAGAAAATCATAAGATCATGAGAGTTATACTTGAGAAAGCCCAATGAATAAGCCATAAACAACAAGCAAAATCTGGGCAGTTTTTCGGCATTTCTCAAATGGGCTTGTGACATCATTTGCTAGTTCTGTCTGATTTTGAAAGATAAAGGTATAAAAATATAAATATAAGGCTGACTGAGAGAATCAAGTTTATCAGATAAAAGGACTTTAGGCAAGGAAAAAGAGGCAGGAGAATCTTTGGGCTTCAACTTGCCCTAAGACTGATATATGACAGACACAGATATCTTTGGTATATCTTATAGAAATTCTCCACACTAGTGGTCTCTTCACGTTTACTTTGTGTGATGATTTTAGGGCTTTTGTGTCTCTCACACAGGGATTCAGAACTCTATGGAGTAATAATATCTTGCCTAAAGCCAAAATTTACTCTAAAGGGGTTAGTAAAATTGTCAAAATGTAGGTTAAGTCAGACTGGATGTGGACATCTATTTGTTTCACTTTTTAAAATTTTTGGCCTGAAGGAATAAAGGTTCTTTTTTTGCCTACAGTCAACTATAATATGCTGCTTTCTACAAATAAAAATCTGTTGTTTCAAAAAAGAATATTCCTCGTCAAATTATTTTACTGTTTGTTATACATAATCAAATATCTCCATTCACTGGAAATGCACAACTTAAGTAAAGCAATGAGAATATGAAATGTTAAAAGTTATAATCATATTTTGTGATTAATGTCATAAAACAAAAAACAAATAAGACAGTCTTTGCTGAGCAAGATACCTTTGCTTTTATTCTACCCATTTTATTGGTTTCACAGATGAAAAGAAAAATAGGGATACTGTACTTTTAAAGCATATGTATTATGTGAAAGAATATATACTGCAGATGTAAAATAGTGATATATCGTGAAAAGAACATTTGGAGTCTGCTTTTTCTCTGAAAGTAAAAGAAAGCATAATTAGTTCTATTTAAACCCAGAATTTAAATTTTCTCCATACTCAGGCTGATGTCATTGTTCCAATTTTAACTGAATATATGGCTGCCTTGAGCACTTAATGAGTGCTTCCTCTGGGCCAGGCACTCATGGCTTTAAATACATTAAATAATTTAATCGCCACAATGAGCTTTTGAGGATGTATGTCACAGATGAGGAAAATGAGTTACAGGAGGATTAAAGAAAAGACAAAGGTCATACAGTTAGTAACTGGTTGGATCAGTATTTGAACCCTGGGACTGGACCTCTTCACTGCGCATCACTTCTCTGATATAAAACCCATTGTTGTAATTCTGTAGCAGGTTATGAGTCTAAAAAAGTACATCATCCTTTGAGAACAAAATCAGAAGATGTCTTACAAAATCAAAACTTCCAAGCTATCATAAAGTCAAACAATAAAATTAGTCATTCTTAGGAAAACCTATCCTGAAAAAATAAGGATTTTTTAAGTAGTTACTAAGGACACCCCAGTCCAACTAGGTGAGCAGGTTGTGCTTCATATGCATCGTAAAGGAAGAAGAAAACTTTTCACTGATATTGTAAGATGCCTGAGGGCTTTTTATTTCCAAAATTATTTCAAAAGAGGTTTTTATGAGGTACATATGAGGTATGGAGTGAGGAGATATCAATAATTAAAAGTGCTTTTGCATGTTTCTAGGGTGGCCCAGAGCAGATGACACTGAAGTGACCTGATAAGAGTTATTTTGATCTATGCAGGAGGTACAGTATCCCTCTGTTGAGTGAGGATGCCTGATGATGTGTGATCACTAATAAGGACATTGATCTGATATCCTTTTCTTTCTCCACCTGAGTGCTCATGGTATTTCTGTTTTACCCCTGGATATATCTCAGAAGCATTTCAATTGATTCAGTCATTACATCTGTATTTTAAATTAAGGTATTGATCTTCTTTTCACATCATTCTGTGATGAGTTCTTGAGCCATAATCATTTTCCTATATGGCTGGCCTTGAGAACACTGACATAATCTAGATCTAGGGCAAACAAAACTGAAGACCACTGTGTCTACAATACAGTAGGTCTTCACTGATAAGTTTTCATGAATGCCAGTCACACTGCTTTTGTTAATAGCTTGGAAGTTTTACCTAAAACAGTTAAAAATCTTTACAGTTTCAAATTGCCATGACACTACTTTAAAACAAAGACTAGTATTACAAACAATACAGCCAACTGATATCTATTCCTCAGAATTAGAAGGTAGTTGAAGTGTGAAAAACTTTGGAATATTTAAAAAAGGACATGGATTTAAAAATAATTTCAAAATTTACATATTACATATAATATGTAAACTATGTTGCTATTTTTTATTTAGTGTTTTTATCTAATATATAGTATATGGGGGGACTATTACCTTCACTTAAAAGTGACTGAAGGTAATATTCTCCCATATTCTATATATTAGTACACTTTTTATAAGTATTAAATACTTCTTTATAAGTATTAAAAATCACAGTTCCTATGATGAATTTTTATAAAGGAAGCAATTTAAGTTCTCAAGGATTGTTTCTAGATTTCAAGTTCAATTTTAAGTATGAGATGAAAGTAAAATTATTCAATGTCAAGTATTTTCCTAAAAATAATTTTAAAGTAAGCCTACATTTAAGAACATTACCTTTCCCAGAAACATATCAACGCATCAATATTTTGTTGTTATAATTTGAGAAATAGTACCTTCTTACCATTTAATAGTTTAACTTAAAAATATAGATTTCTCAAATCCTTAGCTTAATTCAAGTTCAAAAGAGAATTCACTTCAGTTTACAAGAAAAGGCATTTCTACATTTCCGAATGCCAAAAAAGCCCACTGCCAATATAAAATTTAGTGAATTTATATAATCATAAAATATTCTAAAATTATTTACTATAGCCTAAAATTTATAGAGCTTATTTCATGACCCTTGATTATGAGAATAACTATCACCTTGTAATACTGGTAGTGTATTTATGAAATCGGTGCCTTTATGGTGTATTATTTCATCTTCTCATGCCTATAAAATAGACACAGTTGTAGCTACTACTGTTATCAAATTTAGCATTAATGTTTAGTTGACACAATTCCCCCATTTGATTTTTTTTCCTTGTTTAAGTGTGTGATTAATTCATGCCTCTGTATTACCAAACTAATCCTACATTTTAATTTACTCCTTAAAATATCAACCCAGGATATAATGATCATATGCAGCCTGTTTGATGTATCTTCCAAAATAATTAAGAAAGCATATATTACTACTAGGCTTAAGCAGAGTAGGCAACCTGGCTTGAATCACTAGTGAAGACTGTTTCGTTTTTATTTATAAGACATTTCACAGTAACTGACATCAAGTATTTTCCTTAAAATTCAGCAGAGCATAATATGATATCAAAAGTGGAAAATTCTTATTCTTATTATAAGAGAAACAAGCTCAATCAAGAAGAGATTCAATATTTGCCAAAGTAAGATATTTAAAATATTTTCACATATTTAAAATCTATAGTCATGTCTTCCTTTTAAAATGATTATTATATGTAATATAAAGTCATAACTTTAAGTTCTAATGCATACTTTTAATAGGCATAATGTATGGTACAGACATTTACATACTTAGCTTTTGCACTCTACATATTTTCACAAATTTCCTTGTAAAACTAATATTTCTTAATTTTTCTTCCTGAACATTTAATCATTTATTGTAATTCAATGTGTGAGAGGGAAACAACAGGATTTAAGAAACCAAATCTTTACTCTCCAAAATTCCAGAGTATGAAAGTTAAGGAGTCATCCATGTAGAAACAGGAAGTAAAGGGAATATATAAAAACCCTGACATTCTCAACTGTCTTTCCTTCATACACCAGTAAAAATGAGCCTCATGCCCTTCACTCCTATAACCAGCCCCAGTGTTAGAAATGCATTCTGCAAAAACACATCACAAGGCTGGAAAGTGCTAGTCCACCAAATCATAGTTGGCAAAAGCATACGTTTGTAGTTTGTAAAGCTTTCTAGGTAATGCATTTCCATATCTCTCAGGAGCAAATACCAATGTCAGGGGCAGGATATTTCCCATAATGTGTAATTTAAATCTCTCAGGATGCGGTATAGATCCATTTTCTCTTTTCAGCTCTCAATAAAGACATTAACTGATCACTATCTTATCTATGTAATATTTGTTTAAACACTTAACATTTGTTTTGTCACCTCTCCCCTTTTCTTCTCATTTCACAGTCACTCAATCCTTTTAGACTCTTTCAAATATGCCATTTTCCAAAATGTTAATCTCTTTACTTTATTCAGAGACTCCTTTATGTATTATACTCTCCAGTTTGTCAGAATTCTCTAACTTAGGCTTAAAGAAATGTGAAACAGCGACATTTCAATTTTTCTACTCTTTTGTTATAATCTGGTATTGAAATCAACATACTTCAATATTTGTTACTGTAAAACACTAGTAAGAAGATTATATTTCCAATCAATAAGAAGATATAATAACAAGTATCAAGGATTTCAGAAATATTAGAAATGACAGGAACTTGGAAGTTAGTAAGAGAAATCATATCCAAGGAGAACATATCCTAATCTTTTTTGCTTACCCAATGCTACAGTTTAGCTATGATATTTGTTTTCACTACAGTATCAGAGGGAATAACTGGCTATTATGTTTCAGTTAAACTCAAATATACTGCACTATTTTATTTATTCAAATTATATAAATTTTGAAACCCAGAAAAACTAATCTTTCATTAGAGCCCAGGACAGTGGTAACCCTTTGGATACCAGTAACTGGAAGGGGACAGGATGCTCAACTTTTTGAGATACTAGGAATGCTTTGCCTACTGGATACAGTACCTAGTTAATATGGTTACTGATTACACAGGTGTGCTCCTTTGGTGAAAACTTTTTGAGTTACACATTTGTGACTTTGTACTTTACTATATGCATATTATATATTAATCAAAAGATTTAAGATAGAAAATGAAAATGAATTGCTATCAACAAACCTTTTAACCATGAATCTAGTTAATTGCAAATGTAAATAATAGTTTTGAGAAAAAGGAAATGTGAACAATAACTAGACATTTAGTGATAGCAAGGAGATTTTTTTAGGAGGAATACTGTTCTTGTGGCTATGTTAGATTTTACCTTTAATGAACATGCTGAAATATTAATGGTCTAAACAGTAGGGTTTCCAGATTTGCTTTAAAAATCTGAGTGTAGAAGTGTATTAGCTTTTGGATGAAACAAATTTGGCCAAGAATTAATCATGGTTTAAGCTGGTGAGTGTGGAGAGTTTAGTAAACTATTCTGTTTTTTGAGTAAGCTTGACATTATTCATCACTTTAAAAAACGTTTAAAAATAAAACAGTGGAATTTATGGGTTCTACATAACATTCTCTATTCCCATTGTTCTTATCAAAAAGGTTGAAGTCAAGAATTAAGGCATATTCACCAAAACATATCTATATTTCATGACCTCCAAGGTAATCATGTGATGAGTAATTCTATGGCAAGAAAAGTTAAACCTACACTACAAATGACTAGCAAAAGGATAGGTTCTGGCATCAGATTTATGGGTAAAAGAAAAAAGGTACAAGAACTTTATACTAATTTTACAGATCATCCTCCAGGTTTTCTACATTGTCTAAGAAAAAAAATGATAGCAACTGTCAAATTTTAACATTAACTCATATTTATGGATCTATTATTTCTACCTACCATTTCGATTAAACCTACATGTGAGGTTTAATTTTATCTTAAATACACAATCAGGTGTACATCATCAAGATAACTTATTAAATATACTTTATTGTTGCTATTTTTGACTCAGAACTTTTTACCATATGTTGCAATTTGAGACAAAGCCCAACGATGTTAGTTAGTCAAGAAAGAAGACTTCTACTCTATTTCTTTATCCAGAGTGATTAAAAATCTAACCCAGAACGTACACACTTGATATTTACTTTATTTATGTATTACTGCTAGGCTTAGTTTTTTTTATTTTTTAAATATTTTGGAAATTTTTGACAAAATATTTACAAGTAATGATTTTTATGGAATAATGTGGTAATTATCCTATGATCAGCTGAAACATAGCTATTGGCATAAACATGAACCTTGGAGCACTTGATGACAAATGAATGTCAATTTTCTAGTTTGTGTAAGATACAGAACTAAATATCTAAAACAAGTAATATTAGAATCTAGTGTACGATTTTGGCTGACACTAACATTAAAATAAGAAAAAAGCCCTACTGATTACAACATTTTACAAGCAGTAAAAGTAATGCCTTCCTCATAATAAAGACATCAATTTTCTCTACAGTGTCACGGAGAATTTTGCTACATTATGTCATGTGAACGGGTCCTCAAAAAGTACAACCAGTACCTTAAAAAAAATAAAAGAACAGACCAAAATTGATCATATCATTTATCTGTTTCACAAAAAGCACCATATTATCATGTTAACATCTTCTGAAAATGAAGTGACCATTAGTTAAATTTAACTCTTATGTGAAGCATAATCCGTCTGTTCTTTCTTTGGTAGTTGATAGCTATCATTAAAAATTAAAGAAAATTAAAAACATAATGCCTTTCTATGGGGTGTATATATGCACAACTATATTCATACAACAGAATCATGAAAATAGAACACAGAATATATACTCATAAGCACTTTTTAACTCAATGACGTAAAAGCTATCTGATAATTTAGGCAAAACTTCATTGCACAGATCATAAAAATTTTATTGAAATAAAGTTCATATATAATTTTTTCAATCGCTCCAGTTAAAAGAAATGTATCTTTAGGAGAAATATGGTTAAGTGCCTAGACATAATGGATAAATATAATGCCATAAAATGTATCAATTAAAGAATCAAAAATAAAACCCTGATTTTATCTGCAAATTTTATAGCTTACAATTTGTTTTTCTCCATGTCGTTTGTAGGTGGCTACATTTTAGGGTTCAATTTTTTCAAACGTCTATACTGTCCAACCTAAATTGATGTGGGTGGTTAGAAATCATTAGTGCAGTAATTAAGGATCCTAAAATAAAACTTCCAAGATTTTTATTATCACTCAGGAAACATTAAATTGACTCACACTATTCTGTGTTTAGTCTTGATACAGTAATATTATTTAATCTTGAAGAATGAGCCTTATAGTCCAAGATAGTTTCCAAGCTATTGTCTAGATGATTCTAGATGATGCTATCTAATTCCTACTAAAGGGATTTCAGAAGACGGAGACCCACTCAAAAAAAGTCTGGCACATTGAGTATCGAACAATGTTTAATAGTATTTATAAGCAACTGACTTTGTATATTCCAGACTTATTTACAATATATTTATAACTTAATTTATATGTTGACCCATAAATCTTCAGTATGATGAGACAGGAAAAACTCCCAAGTAGATATTCCTTTTCATTGAATAATTCTATTTATATTTTAATTGATAATCTTCCTTTGTTAGGCTCACATGATGGACAAATGCTTATGTGGATTTACTTCCAATGTACAAATAAGAAAGTGGATGAAAATTATCTGTAATATAAAATGAAGTATATAAATAATATTAATATGCTAAATGTTAATTCAATAAAATGCAAAGTGTGCACAAAGGAAACTACTGTAAGTAGATGAAGAATCACTTACTAGGCAGTGTAAATTACTGAATAAAGATACAAATTAACATTTATCTATTGTTTTCTCTATATGCCCTTAAATGTATAGAATCTTATTTAACCATGTATTTATGAACTCAAAAATGTAATTAAATGTAATTAACAACATGCACATAAATTCCTACCTGGGAAAGAAATAAGAAAAATAAGTGGCTATAACAGAGGAAACAAATATATATAAATATATATTTATATATATATTAGCTTTGTAAAAATGTGAAAGATGGGAGCTAAAGTATGAAATAAAATATGCTAGTAAATAAAACAGGTAAATGATTGTCTTACAAACCTGGTAGAAAAGGGTAGCAAATAAAATTTTAAAAGAGGATTAAAAATAAATTTAATTCTTCCTTAAAATAAATAAATTTAATTCTTCCTTAAAATATGAAATAAATTCCTTGAATAAATCAAAAACAGTTTAAAATCTTAAAGTATTGAAAAACACCACCATATTTCACAGAACATCTTGGTTAGGTATATTTCAATATTTTGAAAGAGTTCAAAATCTACTTGCCCTTATAAATACTTATAGGTACTATCTATAGAGAAATACAACTAATTTAAAACATTTTTTAATTGTAAGAAAAGAAGAAAGTTTGCCTACAGATATCAAAAACTGCATGTAGACATGTAGGTAAATTAAAATATGACAGCATTAAGGAAAATCGGGGTACTTTAAAAACACTCATTTGTCCATTAATTCATTTTCCATCACGTAATTGTTTTGCATTATAACATGCATAGCTGGGTAATGAGTCTAAATATGCCAAGAGACTACTGGCCACTTAGTTCCAATGAACCCAAAGGCACAAATTTTAAATGACAGGTGATAAGTCACAGAGAAGCACAGCTGTCTGAATAAGTAAAACAAAAATTGCCTACAGAAATCGCCACATGCATAGATGTAAAATGAACTGTTCTGTTTCATCTCTGCACCTCAGAAAGATTTTTATAGCTTTTACTTTAAATCACATTAGTTGAGGAAGACCATTACTCAACAACTAAAGAAGAAACAAGATAATCTTATAATATCTCATTTATCTAGAGTTAGAGGAAAGTTCCAGTCAGTTGCTGCCATCAGCTAAATGGAGTAATGATATAGACTGTGAATAGATTAGTATCTTTCAAAGAAGTAAAATACCATAACATTCAGTGAACATTTAATTCTAAAAGTAGATATATAGAGAATATCAACTGGGGTGAAGCTTTTTCTCATTTTGAGTTGTCATTTGTTCCTTGCTCACAGAGTTGAGGTGAATAAACTACTTTGACTATGAGAGATTAATTTATAATTATAGACTAAAATAATTTAATGGTAAAATAGAAAAACTGGTGTGAAGGCCAGATATTTGTCATAAAGAGATAAATTAAAAAAGAAAATCAGTTAGGCTTACAAATCTAAATGTATACTTATAAAGATGGGTGAGAGTACAAAAATCTCAGGATATTTTTAAAAAGTAGCAAAACTTGGAGAAAAAGTGAACAGAAACGAAGATATCTACTTAAAAGGGGAAAAAACAGAAATAGATGTCCATGCATGGACCTATGAGACAAAAATGTGAAAAAGGTCACATAAAAATACTTGTTGTGGAATTTAATATTTGATAAAGTGATGCTATGTTTATGACAGAGGAATATACAAATCCCAGAGAAAACAATACACCAGGATATGTAAATATGAGGGTAATCTGTACCAATACCAAAAGTCATTTTATTTTGAATTCTGTATATGCTCCTACACTATACTGACTTCAGCAAATTATGAAAACTCACAGAGGGCAGATTAAGGTAATGAAGGGATGGATGAGGTGTGACTCAACAAAACAGACCCTACAATTTCAAACAACTAAAAAGTTGACATGTTTTGTAGAAATAATATAGATGACCAAAAGAATTTTCCTAAAACGAGGGTCACTGAAAAGTAATCGAGGTAAAATGTTAGCAATATTTTAAATGCAATGTTTCAAAGTTCTGAGATATTTTCTTATGTTATGATATGACTTGAGTTGAAATTGCAAAAGAACTAAAATGTCGGCAAAACAAAGTTAGGTGAGGAGATAGCTAGAGTGATTTTTTGACTGTACTAGTCAAATGTTGTATGATATGAAAACAGAATTAACTGTAAGCATTTTCAATACATGGTTTCCTACAGTCTTATGAGTGTAGAAAATTTCATGGAATTAGGATTTTAAAAGTCATTATGTCGATGCAGTTTTTTGACTTTATTCAAAATAATTTATTATTGTCTGACCCTTTAAACAAATGAAAGATTTCAAACACTTACTTTAGATGAAATTTCACTGACCATTTATCTTATGATTATCTTCAAATCTCAGGGAATGATTATGTTTTAGACAAGAAATCAAGTTTCCAAATAGCAAATCCTTATACCTTTTGTGCAGTATTGTTGAGGCTGATTTGAAGTGAAAGACATGCTTGTTTATGGAAAAAAAATCAGAAGCGATGATGTTCAAAATGTGAAATCAAATCATAAGCAAGAATAATTACAAAAATAATATTAAAATATTGCTTTAACTATTGGGTTTTTAAAAATTATATTAATGATATAGCTTTTACCAGTTATATTCTTGAACTTAAATTTTTTTGTGCTCCCTATTTTCTAATACTAATTGTTTTGTGTATAATTTACTGTGTCAGATGAAAGACAAATTTTAAATAGCTTGTCTATAATTTTAAAGAAATTCTTGATTTCTTTATGAAACAATATAACTATTTTTAAACTCCAGAGGATATTTTTTCTTCATTTTAATGTGTTGAAAACATTTACTTATGTTTATTAAAACCAAGTGTTATTTTAATATTTTTATTACTCTAATAAAAATTAAAGGTAAAGTAAGCTAAAATTCTAATAAAAATTTAAAGTAAAGCTAAGCTAAATTTCATTAACATTTTAAGATAAACCTAAACACTGTATTTTGGCTATATGACCATATTCCAGATGCTTCAATTTATTTCCTCAATCTTTCAGTGTGTCCTTTTGATCCATTTCAGAGTATTAACAATCTACAACAGTATAACAAAAAATTAGAGAAGACATTCTCATAAAACACCTCATGACTAATGAGGCAAATATTAAGAGATATGTTCAAAATTACTCCTGATTAAAAAAATAAGTTCCATTTCATTAAATGTATTATGTATACTCTTCACAGGTCTCATATATTAAAAAGGAGGAAATATAATTGCACATAAGCATTTTTTGAAAACATAAAGTACAGTTTTTACATGCACACACACACTTTTATATAAAAGTTTGTTTCTCACAATTTTTAACTTTAGCAATCAGAGGTATAGAAATGGAAAGTTCTTGGGTTTAGACAGTGATCCCATTTGTATTATAAAGTATAACCACTTCCCTGTCATCATGTTATGAATGATGATGCCAGCTTCATTAGGCGTTTTTTAGGGCTTTACAAAAATAACTAAACCTAGAGGTATTTTTCTTAACATCAAAATGTACATTATGTTTACTGAAGAGGTAACCTAAATGCATGTTTAGCAAAAGCAAAACTGCTACCTCTATAATTATTTAAACATTCTGATTTTTAAAAGGGTAATTAGTGTTAATTTTTAGTTTCTTTACATAAAGGATGTGTTTTTCAGTTTAGAAGATGAGCATATTTTCATTTCTGATGATTAATGATGCTCGTATTAACAACTATCACCATGTGATATTGGGGGGGGTGCAAAATAGGAATGGATGGTTTAGGTTTATAGTTTGTACAGTTAAAAAAAATTGGACATGATTAAAGTTACATGAAGAACTGAGGACAGTGTAAGTAAAAACAACACAATAGCTATTTTTCTGTTTCTTTTTCATCCTGGTTACACTATCCTAAACTGTAAATCTGATTAGTGTGAGCTGAGTTGACTAAAACAGAAAACATAAATTGCTTTTAAAAATTAATGAAGTATGATACATATCTGGATAATATGCCAATAAATCACTTTTCTTGGTAAAATCATAGATGAATCCTTTGATTTCTAGCAACACGCATAATTGATATTATTTCATAATCCCTGAAATCAGGAATCCACATGAAAATGCTATCTAGAACCTTAAAAAGTAGAGAAATTTGCATTAAAATATATGTAGCATTAATACTTTTAATTAAAAGGAATTGTTACTATGATTCTTAAAATTAAAAAGAAAAGCTAGTCAGTAGAGAAAAGACATTTGTAGATGCTCAAAATTTCAGTTCTATAATATAAATGAAACTTCAAGGTTGGTACTCACTAAGAGTTAAAGAGGGTGAATTGATTTTTCACTGTATACTATATAGACTTACCAGGTAATATATGCTAACAGAAGATATTTGTATTTATTTAGAATTTGTATTTTTGCCTTGAGATTATTAATAATGTATTTCCATAATGTATATTCTTACTTAATTGAAATGCTAGTGAGGACATGCTATTTAAAGTTTGGAAAAGTTTTTTTTTATAACAAATAAAATTTAAAATCCTGAATTTAGTTTGAGGGGCTAAATCATAATCCTTATTAATCATAATAATTAATATTTATCAATAATTTATTAATTATTATTCACTCATAATAATTAGGACTGAATCATAATCCTTATTAATTAAAATTTGACTTTATGCTACTTTAAATCACTAGTGTATGTGGATGTGTGAGTTAAACATTAGGACTTTAGTATCCAAATTACACCTTAGTTATTATATTAGACATCTCAGCACTTTCCTTAAGTATTTGTGCTCTCATATTTTATAACTTTAAAAACAGAGCAAAACAAATATCAATAATTTATAAAGAGCCATAACTATTTGGCTGTGAATGCTAATATACTATATCATGCTGGAGTAATGGTATTCCTAAATAATTAGAAAAGCTGAACACAGTCCTTCCAAAAACAACATTTGATCATTGTTGCCATCAGAATGCATGTACCCAGTGGCAGATTCACTCCTTTAATCATATAACACTAACTTATTATCAATGTCCAGAGTAGAAGTCGTTTTCAATGTATTCAATCCATGTCTTTCACATTACATATAAACCTAAAATATATGTTCTAGTTTTTTCTTCCATTTAAGTATATTTTCTCCCACTTCATAAGTCATAAAATAAATGAAACATTTACAGTGCATCTCATTTTTGTTTCTAACTTACGATTCCATTTTTTTGTACTATAAGATGAAAGTAAGAAAACATCATGTACATTGGATTTACTATACAAGATAAAAGTTATCTTTTCATTTGATTTTTATAATTTCATCCTTATCAAATATTAGTTTATGTGGTCTGACCAAAAAATTGAATTGTCAATGGTATTTATTCATTAGCTAAAAGGAAAAGATTCCTATATACTAGAGAATAAATGGAATAATTTCATTACCGAGATCCTCAAAAGGAATATACTAAGGAATCTCAAAGCATTTTTGCTTTTCAGAATGGTTGAATAAAATAATCCGTTTAGAGACTATGATCCTAATAGCAAAGGATCTGTACAATTATCAATGTTTCAATGTTAGAAAAATGTATTATTTTAAATAAATGAATAATATAGCTGTATTGGTGCATTTTCATTACATAGTTAGAGACTTGAATCCATTCCAAGCTACTACTAAATCGTGTTGAAGGATCAAATTAATGGCTGCACTGATTTCTGAATTTAGCCTAACCTGTTTACAGCTATTATGGGGAAAGGTTGATTAAGCCATAATGGTGGTTATCAATAAGAAGATGAGATCCCGGTGACTCGAGTTAAGAGAGATTTCTCCCACCTTCATTAAGCCCTTCAAAAACATGGAAATCAAGCAGCAGGTGAGCAGTATTCAAAGGAAATATGCAGATCACTTGAAAAATATTTTCAACAACATCAAAAGTTGTGTTTGGGAGTTCCCATCGTGGCGCAGTGGTTAACGAATCCGAGTAGGAACCATGAGGTTGCGGGTTCGATCCCTGCCCTTGCTCAGTGGGTTAACGATCCGGCGTTGCCGTGAGCTGTGGTGTAGGTTGCAGACGCGGCTCGGATCCTGCGTTGCTGTGGCTGCGGCCCAGGCCAGTGGCCACAGCTCCGATTAGACCCCTAGCCTGGGAACCTCCACATGCCGCGGGTGCGGCCATAAACC
>PVHT020000257.1:4066242-4128737 GCA_004024745.2 Catagonus wagneri | reverse complement strand
TGAGGTTGCGGGTTCGATCCCTGCCCTTGCTCAGTGGGTTAACGATCCGGCGTTGCCGTGAGCTGTGGTGTAGGTTGCAGACGCGGCTCGGATCCTGCGTTGCTGTGGCTGCGGCCCAGGCCAGTGGCCACAGCTCCGATTAGACCCCTAGCCTGGGAACCTCCACATGCCGCGGGTGCGGCCATAAACCCGCGGCCATTAAAAAAAAAAAAAAAAGTTGTGTTTGATTGTTGCCAACAACCATGTCTTCACCCAGGAACCCATCTCCTGTTAAGAATATTCATTATTCTATTGTAAAGTGCTCCTGCATCCAAGAATCTCTTTATCCTTGTTTCTGAAAACAACCTGAACTCTGTTTTTTACAAGAAGAATGTCATACTGAACTTTATTTTCTAAAAGGGAATACTTTTATACAGCCTTTTATGTAATACTTACTCAAATATGGTGGTTTGTAAGGCGCTCGTGTATTAGACAGCAGTCCATCCAGCTCCTTCCTCTCCAGGGTGCTGTGAAGGGCCTTCTCTTTGCCGAAGGTGGAGAAGGACCTCTCCGCCCCAGGCTGGGCTTCTGGAGTTTCAAACACCTCGGTGTCTGGAACAGAGTCCATGCCAGGAACATGCAGATTGCTACGATAATCAGCAGCCTGGCGTCCATCAGAAGGGACAAAAGAAGGCATCCAGCACCGATCTGAGTGGCCCAGTGCTTTACATTCCTCGGTACAGTTGGAAAAGAGATCCATACCTATGAGCAGAACGAAGAGAAACTGCAGACGCAGCCTTCAACAACAGGACCAGCTGCTTGGAATTGAAAAATTACAGGCAGCATGAAGAGTAATGGGTGAAGGTCTCACAAATTTGTCTTGTCTTAACCTGACAGGAGCCAAAAGTCTCTTTGTATTATTTTGTAAAGGGTAAGTAAGACTCTTGACAAAGGGGCCTCTGAGGTAGATGTTTCTAAACTAATGATATTGTGGGAACATGTTGGCTCTAAATTACTTAAATAACTAGAAAATAGGAAAATAATGAATATGTTTAAAAAATCTCAGAGAGAAAAAAAGTGGAAAGCCCTCATAATCCATAATATCTAATGATGGTAATTCCTCATATATTTTTTTCTTATTGACAAAAATGGAGGAATTATGGAGCACTAGTAATGACACTTAGACTATAAAATCTGGACATGAAACAAAAAGTGAAATTCAGCAGAAATATGGCATATATAGTGATACACCAGTAAAAAACAAGAATGAAACAAGATTTCATGAACAGCCAAGAGCATGCTTTCTGAAGTTCTTATAAAATGACTTCCTAAAAGTTATTTTTCAGTGACACTCTGTAGCCCGTATTACTACAAACCACTGATCACTTAGACAGACCCAGAACAAATGACTATAATTAGTGAAACCAAGGTAACCAAATGCAATCTGAGTCAGCTGCAGATGCTATTGACAAATACCTTATTACTTGTTCTATACTGGAAAACACTTATCCCAGACAACACAGCCTAGAGTAACAAGACATCTCTTACTAAGCCTAGAGTAACAAGATTTCAAATGACATCTTCAAGTTTCATTGGCTCCCATAGATGTTCAAGAACATTAAACATGATGTTTATGCCTCAAGAAATCTCACTCAGTTTCTTAAGCAAACAACAATTTTAGGGGCACTATAGAAGACCATCTGTTATTCATTCTGATAACTAGCACTACCTGGAGCAATAAGTATATCAGCCGAAACCACATCTTAACGTTTATCTAAACAGAGTAACACATTTATTAAATTTGTTTTGAAATATGATAAATTTAAAATAACCAAAGTGTGATTAGTCTTTATATCAGAACTTCTTGAATGCATGCCTGATGTGAAAAAAACTAGTGATTTTTTTTTAACCACCAGAGTAGTATTATGTACTGAATACATTTGATTATTCATTCTATAAATATTATGAGCAATGTTTAGTTTGTAAATTCCTAATGGTATTGTCACATACTAATTTACATTTTTGTCGGTATCTTTTAACATCTCTCTATATAAAATAAAGGAATTAATTTTTCACAATTAACACTAGATTATCCTCAAGTATTTTGGAGTTAAGAACAGTTATTACCTAAATTATGCATAAAGAAATAACACTAAGGTTCTTATCATATATTAATCTCACTTTATAATGACTTAAAAAAATTAAACTGTGTACAATGCCAAGTCTGACTTTGATCATAACATTCCATTGGTAATTGTCATGCATAAGCCTGGAAGTAAATTACTGATCAGTGAACTGTTGAGGAACGTAAACGTGAGCTGAAGCCGGGATAAGCAACCAGACTAAGAACAGCATGTAAAAACATGTCGGATTTTCTCGAGACACCAGAGATGTTCAGTTATCCTATTCCTATAAAGAGATAGGTATGAAAAAAAAAGGAAAGGAAGGAGAATTTCTCTGATACACACTGCATACCAGGTAGGTAGAAGCTATAGAAGCAGACGGATTTGTATTTTGATGCACTGTAGTCTAAATGCTCCCTATTTATAGTGTGATTCGGATAAAAGGCCTTTTTGACAGATGGAACTATCGTTAAAAGTAAATTATGAGTGATTATTTATTTTAAAAATAAGCTCATGTCATATTAAATTTGAAGCTGATGAAAAAATTCAAACATTAAAATAGAATTGCATTATTGAATGGTTATAAAGACAGGAACTAATGCAAAATTTGGAATTAATGTGAGTTTTCATTACATAATTGATAAAACCCTTCCAAATATACCTCATGAGACTATTAATGATATTTCACATCTTTTTGAGCACTGTACCCAAGGATTCTTATAATTCTGAAGATGAAAATTTTTATAAATCTAGTCTCTCAGTATTGTTATTAAGATGTTCGATTATGTTAGAAGGTATTTTCAGTAGAACTTGTTTTTATAGGGAGTTTATATTTAATTGTGCCCACTTTCTTCTCTTGAAGTGCATGGTTTTATGCCTCTTTACCATTAGGGGCTAGTTAAAATCCGTTTAGATGATGATAGAAATTTCTGAGTACTTGCTAATCTGTACAAAAGATTTATCATGTGCATAACAAGAGAACTGAGGACTATGGTAAAGTTTTCTGTTGGAAGAACATTGTTACTTGCCTGAAAGGAGAAAAAAAAATAACCTGTAAACAGTATCCTTAATAAATTTATGAGCTACTTCTTTTAAAGTGGGATCCCCATTGTGAGAATACAGCTTTATATAACCACAATGAAAGAGAAGATGGCACACACTGTGCATGAATATGTTTCACCAGTTTTACTGATAAAACAAGTGTATTTATTTCTCATGAGGGAAATATCAAACATAGAAACAAACTTTTAAAAAACCTATAAAGAGTACACCAATATTGAGTTTTGGTAATGTCCGTTAAAATGCTTTTTTCATTTGCCTTTTAGATCTATAGTTTGAGTACCAAATAAATTTTGCCCATTATGGGTCCTTTCTTTAGGGAGCCATTGAAAGACTGAAATTATTTTCTTTTTTCACGTATCACTAATCCCATTAAATATATTATTTTAATGACCAAATAAGCAGAGGCATATTTAAATTTTGTGATGGTAAGTGACTGCATAAGGGACAGGAATGCCATGTAGTCCAGTACATGGGACATTTTAAAATGCCTACCTTTCACATTGTTCTTGAAATTTTTTAGCAGCTCATACTGAAAGCCCAATATAAGATAAGTTTAATTTCACTTTTTTTCCTCATTCAAATGTCTTTACTTTATAACCTGTCGGATTTGCATAGCAGAAAAATACAGGCCAAGCCTGAGTTTTGAAGTCTTGGTAATTCCTAAGAGACATTTCAACATACATATTTTATTTGTACTTTCTTATCCTAGTTATTAATTTTTTTTACATTTCTCAGAAATGGTCTGTTCTACAATCCATGACAGCTGAAGTGATAGACTGACTGTTATACAAAGATATATTTAGACAAATTTTAAAATACATCTTTTTTAAATGGTGAGTAACTCTTCCCTTTTAGTTATAGGAAGTGATATTACCCTTGAGAACAAATTGTGATTTCAAAAATGTAATTATATTCAGTTTGTGCTGTTTCTAATAAATGTCATACTATAAAATTACATGTAAATTTCTTTCTCATGCGTCAAGCCTTCAAAAAAAGAATGTTTTTTTCAAAATGTGATAAATTAATTTTAAAAATCAATACAGTATTTTGAGAAAATTTGAAATCTTCCTTTAATAATCTAACACTGGAGAATTTGAGATATTAACTATACATAAAATTGCTATGATTTTTAGGAAAATTTGGTTTGGGATCAGAGATTTGATGACATAATTCGGTTATGAAAAAAATCAAAACATGCACATCAAAATGTTCTCCCTACCTATCATCTTTCAAAATGTTTACATTTTTCACCATTGTTTCTTAATAATTGTCTTATGTTTTTTCCAATTGTAAATCACTGCATATTCAAGTTGTAGTTCACATTTTCATCAGAAATCTTAAAAGCTTTTGCTTATTCAGGCAATGGAATAAATTCACTATTTTATAAAGCCAGAAGGTAATTGCCAGTATCTAAATTCTTACTGAAGCTGGGAAAGGAAAATTTGTATTTTATGATAAACCAAGAATTTTCTTATTGATATTGTAGTAATAGTGCAATAGCTTAATGCATTTCATGATATACTTTTACCTACTGATACAAAAATAATGAAAATAAAAATCATTTTAATTTTAAATTTATAGCCAAATTTTGACCATGTATAATGTATGAATCTCCTAATAGTTCAGAAATAAACATATTTAGAAGCTGTTCATTTAGGACTAAAAGAAAAATTTGTGAGAAGAAAACTTTGAAACATTTCTGGTAAATTATATAACATGTAAAATTAACTGAATCATCACTTACTGGGGTTCTCTTCTTCAATATATATTTTAACAAGGCACAATTATTAAAAATAAATTCATAATCCTAGTATACCTGTGGTAAATATTTAATAAATGGGAAAAAAATCACAACTAAATAGATCTCCCAAGAGCTACCTCCAATATTATTAAAGTTTTTAAGAATATACAACTAAAAATGCTCTAACAGTATTTAAATTAGAAAAAAAATCTATATTTTAATCTAATAGTATTAAAAATTGAAAATATATTGTTTTTAAGTTCACTTTTAATTTATTTTATTTTATTTATTTATTGCTATTTAAGCTGTGATTAATTCATTTTACCCCTAGTGATGGTTTATGGAAGCATTTTACCACATCTCCTTGGACTTCTGCCATATCTAACCAATACATCAATAGTGCTCTGAAAAAAACGGAAAGCACCTTGACAAGGCTATAGAAAGAAAGTGCCACAGAGCTGTGGTCAAGACGAAGAATTTCACACATGGAGCCAGGTGCAGTGGAAAACTGAAAAAGCTTATGTGATTCTCTGTGCAGCTGCCTCCGTGTTTAAAGCCCTTCTATGAACAAGATTGGTGACTGCAAATGGCTTAGAAAGGAGAAAAGCATGGGGGGAGAGGAGGAGAAAGAACAAAAAAAGAAAACTATTCATAGAAGAATAAATAGAAGGCATATTCAAATGAATAAATACAAAGTAATGTTAACATAGAAAAAGAAAGTAGGAATAGTTAAAATAGAGGAGGTTTAAATAGGTGAAGCACTAAGCTAAACAGTGTATATAATATAACATGAAATGAGGTACAAACTAGAGAATTCAGAATCTTTCTTAGTGGAAAGTGTTATTTTTCCTTGATAGCCTAACTCTTCCACTCTCCTAAAACCTAGTGGAGTGGGATTTGCTTATTAGAACATTTTATCATATCCTCAACGTTGTGTGCTATGAAGATATTCCCTAAATATTCCAAACTTGGATGATCATCAATACCCAGTTTTACAAGGCAATAAAGCAGATGTACCTAAAATAGCCTTAACTTTTAGGAAACATGCTAGCTACTTGATATGAAGTTTATAGTACACAACATCAGAGGGGATTGGAAAAAGTCATTAAGTAAATAAATGCATCTTAATTCTCTCCATTTAGGGCTTTATACTTAAAAAGGTAAACACTTCAAAATCATTTTTACAATAACATTAGACATCTTAAAGTTGACTTCAGCACACAAAGGTATGATTACTTCTTAACACAAGTGTGTTACTACAATTCTAAAACAGCTATTATTGTGCCTAGCATGCTGTGGCTACCCTATAACTGCTAATAAAATAGACATACAGATCGTTAATTCTGTAATACTTTTACATGGTTAGGACTTAAAGATATAAAAAAGAATTTGCCATTTTGAAAAGAAAAATAAAAACTGCCTTGCTTTTAAATGTTTCTGGAACAATTTAGCATTTAAATTTGCCTGTGAATGCTTTGACAACTCAAATAATTTGAAAGAAACATTACCAAAATGGCAACATTGAGTGCCTGTGAAATAAAACAACTACTGGTAAGGCACATTGATAAGAATATATTCCCATCATCATCCAAATTTTGCACTTTTTTTGCAGATGTTTATTCATTTCTCTTTCTTCAGTTAGGTTATTATGGCTCATTATGTCTAAGAAACTAAACTAACTGAAATGTTCATTGAGATTGGAGTGCTACAGAAAAAAAACAAAGTGGGAGGGTGGGTGGAAAAGGATCAAAATACACCCAAGGAAACAGCAGCGGATACTCTATTTTTTTAAAGTATTAACAATTTTGTTTCAAGAGTTTTAAAAGGAGGACTATTAAATTAGAAATTGAAAAAAAAATAGGAATGAGCAATTCTAAATGTTCAGCTTTTAAAAGATAACAATAAATCATATGTCATATATAGGCCAAAAATGAAAGGGACTTTGTACTCAGATATAAACTTCTGGCAAGATCTGGTTTGTTGTCAGGTTCCCAGACACTAAATAGATGCCCTGTTCACTTAGCGTGAAGGCCCGCAAGGGGCAGGGACCTCCGGGGATTCTTGGCAGTTCTCAAGTCTCATTAGGTCTGCATATTAATGACTTGCAGCAATATAAAGAGACCCTTGAGCAGCCTTTTTCCCCCCTCCTCCTGCCTGCATTTCCCAAGGCTAAGGCAGCCTCAGACACAGCACACATTAGCCAAGTGAGAGGCTTGCAGCCACCACCGCTGCCAGGCGACCATGGGGCAGATACTGCCCTTTGACACACTGCCTCAGTACCGTTCAGAGGTCCACAGAGTGTGTTAAGGAATGGGTGCTCTCGAGGATCAATGTTATCTTGAAAATGAGGAACCCTCACTCTGTACTTATACCAGTAACCAAAATAAAGCTCAAAGCTCAGGTAAATGAAGCTGGACCTTGAGACAGTTCAATGACGGGCATTTTTATAAGTTACAAAAGTTAGTTTGCTTTTGCATTTCTTTATGTGTTGGATAAACAGAAAACTCATTTGAAAAAGTAAAAAAAAAAAAAAAAAAATTCAACAAGCACCCTTCATAGCTGAAGGGCAAATGTAATGGAAAGAAAACCCCAAACCTTGTGAAATTATTTTCAGTATTTTAAAGTTAATATTTTACTTCTTTTAAGTGTTTTATTTAAGTACTAGTAATTAGAGTCATCAAGGTCCTTTAAAATCTAAATAGTGAATTTATATAGAAAAAAGTAAAGTAAAACAAAGTAAAAAATATCTATCACACTGCACCCCCATCAGTAACTACCATTAAGCCCACATAAAAATATACCTACAGTTCAACTTTTGACATGTCACGGATCCTGCTGAGTAACTAAAAATGATCACTAAAAATGCTTCAGAAAACACACATTATCAAATGTTTACTAATGTCCTGAAGCCTAAGAACTCAGGATTGGAAATCCTCCTTTCCATATAGTCATTACTTTTAATCATTCCTTCCCTCATTCAGTATTTGGTGTCATGCAAAATGCATTGCTCTGGAAAGAGAAAAATTTGAATTCTGATGCCCAGTCATCCACTTATACTCTTGTGACCTTGCATAAGTAAATCAATTTCATTCATCTTCAGTTTCCTCATCCATAAACAAGTCTAATAATACCTTAATTGACTGAATAATGAGGACTGAACCAGGTGAGAACTCTCTGGCTTCTTGTATGCAATACAATCCCAGCAAAGAACATGACTTAAGGAGGAAATGTTTCATAGTCTAACACACTAATGAATTTTTAACTTTCGTTCTCCAAAGGAACATTAAATTTTTACAATCCGCTTTGAGTATACAATTATCAACCTCGTATGGTACCGCTTTTCTGTAGACTTACTAACACTAAAATTTACCTAGAACATCACCTTTTCACGATTAAAAAAAAAAAAACTGTAAAAGCCACACTACAAAATCTGCATTGCCCTTTGATCACACTTACCAGCTGACTGGCCGCGGTTGGTGGCATCGTGATCACTGTCTCCCTGCTCACTGTCTCCATGACCGCTGTCCTTAGAGCTTACTATGTCGGCTTCCTGGAATGCAGAACTAGAAATACAAAATCGTGAATATTAGAATAAAAAAGGTGAAGAAACACAGAAAACATTCTTCTGCCACCACATGGTCACTGATGGTGCTGCAGATGCCTAGAGCTCTCAGGTGGCTTTATTTCTGCTCAAAGCTGGTTTTCATAACCTTAAGCCTAACTCTCTAAAACTGAGCATTAGCTGTCAGCTTGAGCCCTTAAGGGCATGTAAAGTTTAGACATTATTCTATGGCTGGAGCTAAGCATATGTTGATACCATTTTCATAAAAAAAGATGCATATGTGTATACCTGGAACAGTTAAGATTATCAGAAGCAGTGTAAGAGTGTAAACTGACAAAATATTCAAATATACTTAGTAGTTGTATATAAATGAAATAAATCTTTTTAAAAATTTAAAATTTATTGTCTAGGAAATGTAATCAGTATTTATGTCCTGCCCTAATTGGAAATACTTTATCCATTTTCTATTTTAATATTGAATAATATACCTAATTCCTACTTTTAGTAGGTAGTCATTTGTCCATACACCAAGCTAGGAAAAAAAAAGATTCCATACCTGTTAACTCGGCGAGGTCTGTCAACTAGATAGCTGAGCTCTGCTCTCTGGTGTTTAGTCTAGAAAAAAAATAAATAAATCAAGAGCATTTGAATGCTAAGGGTTTAACTAACAATCTGCTTTTGAGGTTAAGAACTAATTCTAGCTTAAGTAATTGTGTACATTTTTGTGAATTTCTAGGCTGTCCTAAAACTTCAGACTACTGATTGCTGGGTAAAGACAAGAAGATATGCAGAGACACTTCAATCTAGATTTTCAGTAAAGGCTAAAAAATGTAGAAATAAAACGCCAATTTTAAATTGTGTGAGTATGTGTGACTTTTAGGGAGAGAATGAAAATGATCTCATAGCTGGGGCTTATAAACTATTGTTTCTAATAGAGTCAGCCTAGTTATAGGCTTCAGTCTTTCTTCCAGGGGCCTACAAACGTGTTTAGGTGCATACTGGTTGACACAAGAAAAACAGCACGCTCAATAAGCAAAAGTTTGGATATTTTATGGAATTATTTTGTTGTTTATTTTCAAAATGTGCTTAAGATACAAATGAGCTGTACAAATATTCATGAAAGTCAATAATATCTAAGATTCAAATAAAATAACCTGCCAAGAAAGGAGTTCATAAACTTCCCTCTCCTCTGGCCCTTCTTTCCCCCTCCAAACACCCTTAGCATTTTCCTCCCCGCCTCCACCACCCACATACCTTTTCCCCCTCCAAACTTTCTTTTACATAAATCAGCTCTATTCCCCCCCCCAACTTTGCCACTTCTCCATCTTATAAAAAGAAACAGGAGTTGACAAGCCAAATTCTTAGATGAAGAAAGCCAGCAGCAGTGATTTTTTACCAAAAAAGGTTGCAAGAAAGTGATTATTAGCTAAAAGATATGTCTAAGATAACAATTGTTTAAGCCTTTCGTTAGTTTACTCTTACAGGGGTTTGTGCCAAAGCAACTTCATTCAAATTCACACTGTGTGGGCGTTCGGCTTCAAGAGCGTCTGTAAATGCTGTCCAGAGCAGAACTGAAGGCTTTTCTGCAACCCGAGTTCAGAGGACAAGGATCTGATAACTTATTCACTAAAACATGCAGTCGAGTTTAGACAACTGTGCAACGTTAAACAATCTATAGCTTACTTTTACACGCGACTGAAAGCATTGATAAACAAAGCAAAACAATTAACTTTATTAACGCCTGGGGCAAATTCAAAGAGAAAAAGACCTTTGCCAGTGCCAGAACGTCCCTCCACCGCATTTCCCTCTCCCCCCGCGCACTTCCCCCTTTCCCCAGATTTCTAAGGGATAGGACTGAAGAGGGGCTCAGGCTTTTAAAGGATAGATGCCAGAGGGAAGTAGGAAGGTCCAAGGCGGCAAAGGGCCAAAGGAGGGGGATGAAAATAAACGTGGAAGGGTGGAGTGCAGTAAATTAGGGACACCACGAAGTTTAAGTTACACACGAAGGAGTGGGAGAGGTAACCCCCGCAATTTCTGACCCAACAAGGAAACAAGCTAATATCCTAAAAATAAATACACAGTGCACCAGAGATACAAGGGCCGACTAGAGGAGGCTTTCAGATGGAGGAGATGAGAGATGGTGGTCCTTTCGCTTCAGCCTTACCTCGTTGGACAAAATGCTTCCGTTGGAGATGATGTCGGGTTGCTGATCTGTGTAGCCAGTGACGATGGCCCCGCAGGGGTTGTGCTCAGTGTCCGTACTCCGCGAAGGACTGCAGGGTTTAAGGAACATCAGATCGGTCTTGGCGGACTCAGGAGTCAGGCAGACCTGGTAGCAGTAATTCTGGTTGTGGTGGTGGGAGCCAAAGCCCCCGGACTCCTCCACCGGCACTTGGGCCGGGTTACTGGGCACATTGGAGCTTTGCACCAGCATGATGTCCGACTTGCTGAGCTTCTTCTTGCGCGCTCGGGCTTGGCGGCCGCAGCAGTTCGAGCCCCCGCCGCCACAGCAGCAGCAACAGAGACAGCAGTCGCTGGCCAGACATGTGTAGATGTTGAGCTTCTTCTCTTTTTGGCAACGCACCGCAAGCACGATCATGGCCAGCAGGAAGATGAAGGACACCGAGCCCAGCGCAATAATGAGGATGAGAGTGAGGTCCAGCGAGGTCTCCCCACCGCCGGAGCGACTCGGGCGCTGGTGCTCCCCTGAACCCCCGCCACCACCCCCGCCCCCGCCCTGGGGTTCGACAGCGCCATCCACCAGCTGCACCACCAGGGTGGCGGTGGAGGACAGAGGAGGCTGCCCATGGTCGCGCACCTCGATCACGAGCTCGTAAGGCCGCTGGGGGTCGCGCTTGGCAGGCACCCGCCTCGCTGTGCGAAGCTCCCCGGTGCGCCAGTCCATGCGGAAGAGGTTCATTTCGTTGCCCCGCACAATGCTGTAGGTAAGCCGGGCGTTCTCGCCGTCGTCCGCGTCCACCGCGGCCACGCGGGTCAGCAGGTAGCCCGGCTCCGCGGAGCGGGGCAGCACCTCGCGCGCCGGAGTCCCGTTGCGCCCTGGAAGGGGCGCCACTATGGCAGGGGCGTTGTCGTTCTGATCCACGATGAGGATGTTGACAGTGGCGTTGCCAGCCAGCGCCTGGGGGCTGCCGGCGTCCCGGGCTTCCACTTGGAAGCTGAAGTCCTTGAGTTGCTCATAGTCGAAGGAGCGCAGGGCGTACAAGTAGCCGTTCTCGGAGTTGATGGACACGTAAGTGAAGACGCTCATACCCTGGATCTGGCACTCCAGGATAGAGTAGGCTAGCTGGGCGTTGGCCCCCTCATCACGATCTGTGGCGCTCACCGCGTAGATGTAGGCACCAGGCACGTTGTTCTCGGTCACATACACGTCGTAGACCGGCTGGCTGAACCGCGGTGCGTTGTCGTTCACATCTGACACTTGGACCTGGATTGACTTACTGGTGGAGAGCGCAGGCTCGCCCCGGTCCCGAGCTACCACCGTCAGGGTGTAGGAGTCTCCCGCCTCTCGGTCTAGAGGAGCCTCGGTCACGATGGTATAGTAGTTTTTGAACGAAGACTTGAGGCGGAACGGCACATCCCCCAGCAGCTCGCACTGCACCTGCCCATTCTCCTCTGAGTCGCGGTCGGTCACGCTGAACAAGGCCACAACTGTGCCCGGCGCCGCGCCCTCGCTCACCGCCTCCTTCACGGTGCTGAAGCTGATCTCCGGCGCGTTGTCGTTAGCATCCAGCACTCTCACTATCACCTTGCAGTGCGCGGGCACGGCGTTGGGTCCCAGGTCCTTGGCTTGTACGTACACTTGGTACACCGGGCTCTCTTCGTAGTCTAGCTCGCCGCTCACCTCCAGTCGGCCAGTACGAGGGGAGAGTCCGAAGAGCTCCCGCGCCCGGGGTGAAATGTGGCTGCTGAAGGAGTATACGACCTCGCCATTCTGGCCCTCATCTGGGTCTGTGGCATTAAGCTGGATCACTAGCGTGCCCGGCGGGGAGTTCTCCGGTAGGGACACAGTATAGACGGGTTGGTCGAAGGCGGGCACATTGTCATTGGAGTCCAGCACTCGGATGGTGAGTAGGGCCGTGCCCGTGCGCTGCTGCTGGGGGAGCAGGCTCCCTCCCCCGCCGCCTCCTCCTCCTTCTCCTCCTCCCCCTCCTCCCCCGTCCACCGCGGTCAGCACGTAGCGGTGCACCGCTTGCTGCTCTCGGTCCAGTGGTTTCTCCAGCACCAGCTCGGCGAATCGGTTGCCATCCCCCTGGGTCTGCACGTCTAGGGAGAAGTAGCTGTTGGGGGTGATCTCGTAGTCGCGCAAGGAGTTCGTACCCACGTCTGGGTCGAACGCGCTCTCCAAAGGGAAGCGAGTGCCTGGCGTGGCGCTCTCAGAGATTTCTACCGTCAGGTCCGGCTCCGGGAAGGAGGGGGGGTTGTCATTGATGTCCAGCACCTCAATCTCCACCCGAAACAGCTCTAGGGGGTTTTCCAGGAATACCTCCAGGTGCAGGACGCAGGAGGGACTCTGCTTGCAGATTTGCTCGCGGTCAATCTTTTCGTTCACGTACAGCACTCCGGTCTCCAGGTTGAGGTCCAAGTAAGGGGTCCGAGAGTTGGGCGCCGTTTGAAACCCGCGAGCCGAAAGTTTTGTAATGTCCAAGCCCAGATCTTCAGCGATATTCCCCACGAAAGTGCCATGTTCCTGCTCCTCCTGCACCGTATAGTGAAGCTGGGAAAAGACTCCTTCTACCATCCAGAGCAAGGCAAAGAATAATAGCACAATCATCTCCAAAGGGAAAGGAAGCAGCTTTCCGCAGCCAGTCAGCTACCCAATCACCTCCCCCACCACCGCAAAAAAAAAAAAAATCGGATAAAAAATATGAATAAAAGTGAACTACGTGGGGGGGGGCAGCTGTGGCTTTCTTTCCTTAAAAATCTATTCCTTTTGGTTCATTTTAGGGTTTCACCCAATTCAGCCTCATTTTTCAATCTTAGCTCAGGAAGGGTGACAGGCGTCCCCTTTCCTCTTCCGTAATCTTCCCACTGACCAATTAATAAAATAATAATACAATAGTCAGCCTCCTTTATTTCGACAGTCTTGGCGCAACGCGGCGCTGGCAAATCCCAAGGAGGAAATTTCGATATTTCAAGATTGTCCTCGGTTTGTCTTCTTGCTGATGGGAGGAGAAGGAAAAGGAGGAGGAGGAGGAGGAAGATGAAGAGGAAGAGGAGAAGGAAGAGGAGATGCTGCTGGCACCGCTGAACATGCCTCTTAATGTCAACGGCTGGCAAACGCAAAAGGGTTTAAAAACAGCGAGAGAATTTTGTGCCGGAAAAGCATAGAACGGCTCTGCAGCATAAAACTTTCATTCTCTTCATTTCTCCGGATGGATGTTCTTGTCTTTTTTTTTTTCTTCTTTCGCTCTATTTGTATTTTTTGGCTTTCATAGTCTTGTCTGGCTCTCTGTCCTCATTTCCACCGTCGTTTGCCTCCCTGTAAGTGTGATGAGCAGTTTCTTTTCTGTCGTTTCCTTCCCAAGCCTCTTCTTCCCTCTAACCTGTCTCTCTTCCTTCCAAGTCCTTCTCTCCTCCTGCCTCAGCCTCAGAGCCTGTGATCTCGGCTAGCAGTTTCTGAGCTCCGAGCGCTCTGCTTCTCTGTTTTTGCGCAGCGCCCTCATTCTGCCAACCAATCGCTGAGGAGCACCACCCACCGAGCCACGGCTAATTGGCCAAACTGGCCGTCAAGCAGGAGCGTCACGCAGCAACTAGGCCGGGCGGGATAGAACCCGCGCCCCGGCTGCTGGAGTCAGTGTGACTGTGAGAGCAAGAACCGCCCGGCAGGTCCCGAGGTGCTGGCTGGGGACTCAGCCGCGGAAAGTTCCCAGTCCCCAGCCGCAGGTAATCGAGAGGGAATAGAGAGGTTCCCCTGTTTGCATCAGCAAATGCGAAAACATAACAGCAGTAGCGGTATCCTCTCCCAGGAGCGGGGTTTCCAGTGACGCTAACGTTCTTTTTCCTTTGAGGTGTTTTCCTTGCTACTGATCCTGGAAATAAGTCACCGAGAACAGGGAAAAGTTGCAGAGGGGTCACTTATTGGGGCGGAGATTGGCAGGACATTTTAAAAATGCGTATGCTATGGCTTGTGTCAAACTAAATGTGAGGCTCTGAAGGGGCCATGTGGAAAGGGGTGAAGCAGTTGGAATGTGTAGCGGAGCTGGGTCCTGTGGAAAGCCAGGGGATTCACGCCCAGAGATGGGGGCTAGCGGCACTTAGAGACGTGCAGACTTGCTTCTTCCCTTCTTAAACGAATATTTACAAATAGAATTCTGTTGGGGACTGGCTAGAGCGTTTTGATCAATGACTGAGGAGTTCCTTTTGAGCTCTGCTTTCGGACCACCAGTCCTAAGACGGACTCTATGGCTTCGGGCATTGAACCCCTCCCCGCTCCGCAAGGCGCTCCGGGTATCCCTGCGCTTCCCACTGCCAAGTGCTACGCGGCGGCGGCGGCAGCGCGTCCAGGCATTTTTCTGCTTTTTACTGACATTTGGAGATTACCCAGAGTACTGATTGTTGCCCAGCTTGGGGCAAGACAGCTGGATGAGCACAGCCAGGAGGCCGCTGGCGCGGGCGGGGCGAGAGTGAGTGCGTGGGTGGGGGCCATGCACACGCGGGGCGGAGTGTGTGTCACTGCGGGTATCTGCAAAAGCGCTTGTACGTTCACAATGCTCGCATCTATCCTTCCTGGGCCGGGGCACTGCTCTGTGTAAGCCCCAGCTGAGCACCCTCCTTGTCCGCTCGCGGATTCCGAAGGATGCGCTTGCGAAGGTCTGAGTGCTCACGCTGAAGGCGCGGGGGCAAAGCGTCGCGTCCGTGCACCCAGTTCTTCTGAAGTTAAAATATAGCGCGAACTCTTCAGTGCTAGAGTGGATCGAATGTTAATTCTGCAAGAAAAAAATTGTAAACATAATTTTATATTAATTAAATATTGGGCTGTAGGGGGTTGTTTATTCATTCAAAGCAGCCCTAGTTCAGTTTCCTCCGTATGCCACAGATCAGAAGGTCCCTTGGGGCTTCCTGGTAATGAATGACCCTAGAGTAACACCGCCACAACCTGCGGGAAAAGGAGAATCGGTTCCCTGACCCCGAGGTACGTTGCCATTCCATACTGGCAGTGAATTTAGGAGAGCGAGTGTCGTGATTGGAGACTGAGACATGCCCCTGCGGGTCCCGCGAGTCCCTGTATATAGCCCTAGCCCCCACCCTCCTTGGCTTTTTCATGGAGCTTGGTCCTGCCTTTGAGCGGTTAGCAGGAAAGGATGCCAGCAAAAATGGCTAATCCTTTTCCAGCTGCAGTAAATTGACGACTGGCCAAAGCCAAGCGAAAACCGCTGCAGTTAAAATCATTTTAGCTCACGTCTGCGGCTGAGAATGGGGCGGCAGTTTATAAAAGGACCTGTGGATCAATGAAAAGGAGATTATAGTGTATCTGAATATTAATAACGGCATTGTATCTGTACTTTCTACCCCTCCCTCCTTCCCTGATTTGTTTTTTTTAGATCTACAGGATTGAAATGAAATGTTTTGAGGTCTTCAAGCTGATTCAGGATCCTGGAGTATTTAAAAAATGACGGTAATTTTCTAATGTTTACTTTGTACATACGGAAACACTTGTGTGTGTGTGTGCGTGTTCGAGCATGTTTGCGTGTGAGAGACATGCGGCTGAATGACAATGCAGATCCTGAAATTGTTTGGAGCAGAGGGTTTGTGCTCTCAAAATGTAGATGAAGTTTGAGCAGACTTTGAACTGTCGCTGAGAGCCAGAGAGCTTTCAGAGGTGGAGATGAGAGCGTGGAGAGATGGCCAGATTTGCCTGTAAATAATCACTACATCCACTGTAATACTTGAGCTGCTTTTTTTTTTTTTTTTTTTTTGGTAGCAGTTGTGTTTGAAAGGGGAACTCTCTCCACAAACGTGGGTTACAGGCGTCTCCTAGCGGCGAAAGCAGCACAGGGCAAGCCAGAGCGTTTTGCTCGGGAGCTCGCGTTCGTCAGGACTCGCCTGTTGGGGGCTCTGCAGGATTTCTTAGGTCGCAGAGGCCTGCATCCGCGGCGGCGACGCCGGCCAGGGTCCTCTAGAGGTCTCGCCTCTCTGACTTCTAGTCTCCGAGGCGCCCTGATACCGGCGGGGTGACGACGGGGTATTCCGCCTGGCAGAGCCTACTCGAATCCGGCCGGCCGCCTCCCTCTAAGTAGGTCCAGCCAAGGGCAATTGACAGAGCATTTTGTCCCGGGCCAAGATTCAAATATTGGCGTTAACAACCATCTCTGCCTACTTATTCTGAAACCATTATAGAGCCCCACCACGTCACCCACGAAACACAATATTTTAAATCTGACATTTAAAAATGTCTCTAAAATGTAACCTGTGTACTTTCTTCCTTTCTGTATCAAGGAAATTTTTTTCCCTCTCCTTTTCCTTTTTCACTCGTCCTTCGGCGCACGCCAGAATTTAGTGAGGCCATGATTACATAAATAACAACCAGGGTGGAGAGATCGAAACCTCTTTGAAGTGCAGAATATTGTGCAATGTAGCATCCTCCCCCCAATTAACGAAACCCCAGGGAGAAGCATGCCTTAGCAACCCAACCCTCCCTCCACCCCGCGCCCCCTCTAGGAGCACCAACCATCTGGACCAAAACAATGTGTATCCTAAAACAAGAGGGAAGTAGCTATTTTTATTTGGAGAGAGGGTTGTCAAAATTAATTTTCATGAAAGTCCTGGTTGGCATGTGAGTGATAATGCACCCTCGTTTATTTCATTGTCCTCAAAGGACAGCAGAAACGGAGGACAGGCTAAGGAACTCATAAATGCGTTTTATAGACACATAGTTACAAACTTTGAAACTAGTTAACCTTTTTGGTTTCTTCCCTGCCCTTTTCTGGAAAAGGTGGGAGGGAAACAAGTTTGTTAACCAGTGTTTGGATAAATGAGTGTTTGCTGTGATTTAACTTGACTTGAAGGCAATTTGTTTCTAAATCCTCTTATTATTGCAGTGTGCCCAGAGCTTTGAGAGAGATTTTTTTTTTTAAGAATTGGAAGAAAAAAAAATTTAAATTATCAGTAAGGAGTCTTTCAAACACCAGGCCTGCTAGGGTTGAGCTGGACGGTTCCTAGCACTTGTCATCCCCAGCAAGCAGAGTGCAGGGAGCAAATGCAAAGGACCGGGACTGTATTGCATCTCTTATGGGTAATCATGAAATCAGTCTGCTTATAGTAGTGTAACCTAACAAGAGGTGAGAAGGCAAGGCTTTGGTGGGAAGGCAAGGCTTTGGAGCAAATGCCACACTGCCTTTTTTTTCCTCTATGGTGGAATGAGTGTTGAGTTGAGTTTCTGGGAAAGATTATAGTAAGCATTCAAGTTAACTCTTTAGTTAGTGTGTTGTAATGCTTTAAACCCAAAAGAGAACAAACCAACCCATGTTTTGGTGGCTGGGAATACTTAGCTACTAAGTGTTACTTGATATTCAAAGTAGAATTGTTCTCCATTTTGTTGAACCTTGTTAATATTGGTGTGGCTTCACATTTCAGTGTCTTTTCAGTTATCAGACAGGGCCAGCATTTTGTTAAACTCTAAACAGTGAATTAAAAGCACTGATGAGCTGAAGCAGCCCTCTAATGCAAAATGACAAATTGCACTTAAGCAATACATGAACAAGAAAATGATTTATGGATTTTTACAATGGTCTGAGCAAATGAAAGCAACATGAATTATACATCCTAATGCTCACAATAACATTTTCTAATAATACTGTTTCAGTTCAGATGCTATGCTCTTATCCTTTCTGTGAGAGATATTGATCAATAAAAAGTCCAGGAGTATTTTTAAATTAATGATGTTTGATACTGGTTCCACATATACATATTTTTCTTGAATATGAGGTTGTTGATCAACACTGCACACACTAACATTCTTGTTAGCACCTTTACATGTTGTGTCTTTTAGTGATGACTAGGTAGTCTTTTGGAAACTTGTATTTTGTTCCACACCTTCTTTCAGAATGTAAATAAAGAGATTTGATTTAGAATGAGTCTTTACTACATCATGACCTGTTTTTCTGAAAATGAAAATGCATTACCTCATTTTAGCTTTTTAAAAATTTCTTTGGATATTGAAAAATCGGATTTCTCCAAAATGTCTCTTATCTTCTTCTTATTGGCTTATCCTGTTTTGTTTCAGAACATTGTTTAATTCCTTATTGTGTTAAAGACACACCTGAGTTAGTAAAAGGGTACTGTGCCTTAGTTTTTTTTGCTATTAGTAGAAAAAATAGATCTAATGGCTATCTTAAATTACAGAAAAAAAACTCGATCAGATAAAATTTTACATGGGGCTTGTTTGTTGAGTCTGAAAAAAATATCTATTTAGCTCTGTGTTATGATAAGTGACTACTCCTAGCGTTTTTATTTAACCATTTGTGGCCTATATAACTAAGTATTTTAGGGTATGTGTAGAATTTAAGTGAAGACATTGTCTTTGATGTATTACGTATGAAATCACAGGAAACTTCTAATTACCCAGAGTCCTCTAGAATCACATTATTAGGCTTAATCTTAATTATTCAAGTTTATTTTAAAAAAGAAAAAGAAAAAAAAAGAATCCCAGCCTCTGCTTTTGACAGAATTAATAATTACTCTTACTGAAGATTACTGAAATCAATGATGTGATTAGGATTGTAAATAAGAACTAAAGAAACATCACATTTAAAAAGCAAAGCCAGCTGCTTTGCTAACAGGGATGATGTGTGGGTTTTACTGATGGGGCCCAAAGGTAGAAATGAAGCTGTAAACATTACAGTTGATATATAACAATTTCAAAAATTAATTGCAGGCTCTAAATTTATATGAATAAGAGAAAAGGTGTCTCTCTTTTTCTCTTTTTTCTTCCCCAGTGGGTTTGCTTCTTATTTGACAGTGATACAGTCAGCATAATACTAGTGTTTGTCTGGCAAGTATAACTTGTTCTCTTAAGGAGAAGCTCCTTGATTTTATGAATACAGAATGAGATTACTCAGATTGCGATTAGGGTTACAAGTCATAGCCTTATTTTCTGAAGGTTCTGAAACTGTATTGGAGACTAGCACCACAGAAAGAATCTCAAACTGCAGCTTGAGAATTACATTAGCAATTAGAATTGCAATGGTAAACAGAATAAATGTCAATTAAAAAATTATATTTCAGTTTGGCTGGCTGGTTAGTATAACTCTGTCTATAAGAAACTTGATTTCTGTGATTTTTTTATTTAAATGAGCTTAGTAATACTGTATTGTAAAATGTTTTATTTTATTGCAGTTTCTTGTTTGTTTTTTGTTTGTTTGTTTTGTTTTTGTGAAAGTGACCAATGGTTTTTAAACAGCCAGTATATGGCAAACATTATTAGAAAAGTTTTGTTTTTTTCCCCTCCGTGTCTACAGGTAATATCATCCCAGCATTATAGGTAAGGATACTAAGGATGATCAGAATTTAAGTAACTTACCAAATTAATACAGACCTTTTGATGCTCAGTTAAGGCTCATTTTACTATATCATAAGGTTTCTCTAGTCTAGAGACTAGACTGGATTTACTTAGAAGGTAAAAAAAAAAGTGAATTAATTTAGAGAGTAAAGATGGAATTCATTCGGATTTTGTACTAACAGGAGTACTGGTTTTATGCTAATCAATATGGCTGGCACAGCACTGAGTTGAGCCATGGAGGAATTTATAAATATATTTGAGGAGGTATTTTTTGTTTGTTTTGTTTCTGTTGTTTGTTTTTAGGTTTTGTCAGGAAACCAAAACTTGAGTATGCTTTCTTACAAGTGAAAGAGATTACAAAATATCCATCTCTTCTCTTTCTCATGCAGACGTGCCTGGTATAGGAATGATAGATTTGAATGACTGAAAATGGAAACTGATAAAACAAACATGTCCAAAAGGAAGGCACCTCTGCTTCATCCATTCCTGAAAAGCACTGTGTTGATCAATAGTCCAAGAAGTATTGCCTCGTTCACTTAGTTTTTTAAAACCTAGGAAAAACTATGTATGACGTGTACCCAATTTACAATGTAAATACTAGTGTTTTTTGGTATGTATTTCTGAACTGGTCTTTAAAAGTTAAACTTTTGTTAAGCAGAATTTCAACTACCATTTTATACTAATTTCTTCAATGCTGCTCAGAAAAGATTGTTTTAATTGGAAATTTCTAAAAATTAATTAAATTTATTTCACAATCTTGTGCCAGCAGGAAATGAAAGGAAATGACTTAAGAATAATTTTAAATTTGGAAAGAAATAACCCAAGGATGATGACTATGAGATCTTTACTTAGTGTAAGTAAAATATGTATTATTATTTTGGTAATAAATACTGACAGAAGAAAACATATTTCTTCTAGGTGGGTGCCCAGTAATGGAGAATATGTGTAATGTGGGCCCTATAAGGTAGGTGCTAGATCTTACTCATTTCTGAAAGTTCCCAGCTGTGTCAGGTGATGATCCTGTAATTTATGAAGAATTAAAGCAAACTGGGCTCAAATCCCCGCTTCTCCAAATACGTGAACTTGGCCAAATTACTTAACTCCTTTGAAACACTGTCAAAGTGGGTTAAACACTCTAAACATCTGTCAAAATATGAGCATATATTGACCTTGTTGAGTCATTGTGAGGCTTAAACGGAACTAATATAGGTGTAAAATTCTCAGCCAAGAGTAGACTTTCAATAAATATTAACTTTTATTAGAGAAATATGTTTTGAATAATATATTTCAAATAAGTCCTTAAATAAGATATTTATTGAGAATAATTAGTATTGATTTTCATGGTGATTCTGTTTTCTTCATGAAACACAAGCTAAAGTATTTCCTTTGAGGGTAATTTTACATTGTTCTTATTTGGCAGAAAATTATTACTTTAAAAGAGCATGCAAATAATAAATGAAGACTAATCAAAATTTTAATTATGCATCAAAACAGAAATCAATGAGTTTTTTAAACAGATTGTTTTAACAGTTTTGTTTTCTTCTAGATAACTTTAAATTTTCTCTAAGTTTTAATTTATATGATAGAACTGATGTGTAGATTTTTTTCTTGGCTTCACCCATGGCATGTGGAAGTTCCCAGTCCAGGGATGGAATCTGTGCTGCACCTGTGAGCTATGGTGTAGGTCGCAGATGCAGCTCAGATCCAGAGTTGCTGTGGCTATGGTGCCACATGCTGGGGGTGTGGCCTTAAAAAAAGCTAGAACAAAAACAAAAACAAATGAAAAAACAAATGGTGAAAACCACTTAAAATAGAATGAATTTTTTAGAATGACCAGTTCTGAGCCTCAAGACTCAATTGTGTTTGACTTTCTCTTCACAGCATTCCTCTCTTTGTTATATTTCTGTCTACCATTTCTGTTACTAGTATTCTCCCTTGTAACTTCTTATACTTTTAGGAACAAAAACATTTATTGGTGCTGTTGTATTAGGACTACAGCCTTAGGAACACTGAAAGCATGGGAAAGAAATGTAAATCATGGATATGTTTCTCGATGATTCAGATTCAATTTTAATAATAAAGACTACGCATGAAAATGTTTAAATGAATGTATTAAACAGAATGGAAAATAAATTTAAACATATAATGGCTATGAATGCTGAGTGTATGGGGAGTAAAGAAAAGACTATTCATTTAAGCAAAGGTTTCTAGAAAAGGTCAGTTTGTGTTTTGATTTCAGAGGCAAAAGTACTACAGATTAGTAAAAAGTAACATTTGAAAGAGATTAGAGGAATTTGCACTGTAAAGAATTGAAAGCACTGTAAAGAACAAAAAAACTTTTCTCTATAGAGATCATAAAAACAGCAAATTAAGATTTTTGGTTACAGGCAAACAACTTTGGACCCAGTACTCAAAATATATGATGCAGGCAGCTTCAGTTGTTTCATTGGATTTATTCCTCCCCAGCTCCATCCACAAGAAGTTGTCCAAATGTAGGGTCAGCAGAGATGGGTGAGATCCTTATTTAGCACTGACACCTGAGTAATGTTTTTGGTTTGTATTGGGCTAATAGCCAATGTTCAGCCTTAGAATTATGATAAAACATAATATTATTGCTTGTTCATTAGTATATATATATATATATGTATATACACATATACACACTTATATAAGATTCATATACATGTGCATATATACATGAATCTTGGCAGTTGCTTATAATTTAATGGTGAAGTGATGATGGCTGATTTTTTTCAGTGCATATTTTAACATCTTGTCTGGTTAGAACTACCTAACCAAGTATCTAATTTAACAAGACATATTTTCATCCTGCTGAGCAGAATAAAGGAGAGAAGTATTATTTAAGCCCAAGGAACCTAACAAACATTGAGCTGAAGGGTCATATGTCTGATAGATTTTTTTTTGGCTGCATAACCAGTTTTTCTCCTCCTCCTCCTCCTTTTTTTTTTTTGTCGTTTTAGGGCTGTACCCGCGGCATATGATGGTTCTCAGGCTAGGGGTCAAATCGGAGCTGTAGCCGCTGGCCTAGACCACAGCCACAGCAACTCCGGATCTGAGCTGCATCTGTGACCTACACCACAGTTCACAGTGAGGCCAGATTCTTAACTCACTGAGCATGGCCAGGGATCGAACCTTCATCCTGATGGATGCTAGTTGGGCTCATTAACCATTGAGCCACTACTGGAACTACCATAACAAGTTCTTAATGAAGATGTGCTGACCACATGAATGAAGGCTTGATTTTTTAACTTTATTATACATCTTAAAAATATTTCTAAGACATTGTACTCAGTTTCATAGGCTATATTTTTAATAATCTGGGTTGAGAAAGGTCTTTTTAGTTATTTCAAAGAAACCTTACTTAAAATGGAAAATCCACTGTACGTGGCAGGTTTATTCAAAACATTTCATCTTTCCCTTGCAACTCATGAAATGCATACCTTCTGTCTCCAAATGACTACTACTCAAAAGTGACGTCACCTTATAATATTGTTTTCTAATTTTCATTTTATATCATATATACTGTGTTGACTGTGTAACTAAGTGCAATGGCTAGTATTCTGAATTGTTTTACTTCTTTCATAAGGTCAGGGTGACAAAATAAGAAGGAGTCCTCTGTGATTAGAATGTTAGATGTTAAAAGTAAATATGGCCTAATACGGGAGGACATTTGCTGCCTTAGGTAGAATCAGGAGATATTATAATTTAGAAGTGTTTCAGGCTTAAGTTCAAAACAAAGGTTGATTGACTTGATAGATTCAAATCAATGTCCTGAATTTTAAGCCAGAGGGGACACTGTCTTGCATCTAGCTTCTCTGTTCAGTCTCCTGAAATGAAGGAATGTCAAATCAAAAAAGGGCTGTTGATTACCAGAGAAAACATATATTTTCCTTTCTTATTATCCAGCTCCTTTTTACATAACTGATGGACCCATTCTATTTGTAGTTTATAGGTTATGGAGTTTACAAATAATTCTGCAATTAGGGTAGCAGTTATTTTGTACACGCAGGATTAAGAGTAATCTGAGAGTTTTTTCACAAGCTAATAAAACTGGTCATTAGTTGACCAGAATGAAAAGGTTTAAATGTAACCAAAGTACACACACAGGTTCACACGTGTAAGAGAAATTAAAAAAAGGCTCAGTAGTTAAAATTGTGGTTTTGGTATAAGAAAATATATAGGAGTTCCTGTCGTGGCTCAGTGGTTAATGAACCCAACTAGCATCCATGAGGAGGCAGGTTCGAATCCTGGCCTCCCTCAGTGGGTTAAGTATCCGGTGTTGCTGTGAGCTGTGGTATAGGTAGCAGACACGGATAGGATGCCGCGTTGCAGTGGCTGTGGCTTAGGCAGTGGGCTACAGTTCTGATTGGACCCCTAGGTTGGGAACCTCCAAAGGCCGCGGGCAGTGGCACTAAAATTAAATACATACATACATATGTACACAAACGTATCAGTGAAACAGAAGAGGTCAAAGTTGAATGAAACTATATGTTTGATTTACAGTGGAAAAGTTCCATGTCTGTTGTGAAAGGAAAGGCTTAGTTTTTCATCTTACACAATATACAAAAATGAACTCCAGATGGATTGGAGCATTAATTCAAAATGTAAAACCTTGTAATAACTACATCTGTAGTAGTATCTGTCAATCTAAATCAAGAGGTAAACTGAGGCAAGCTAGAATTACCAAAAATCGAGGTCATTCGGGGAATAGCAGACGAATTAACAATTAGGAAACACAAGCTGCAGCAATCTACTGGCTAGTCTGCGGAGGGACTGAAGCAGGATGAATTTAAGAGCTAGAAGCTGGAAGAGCCGGAGTCCCACCAGAGTCCAAGCTGCAAGTTCATTGGCTTAAAGATAGAACAGGATTGATGGCGGCCGTTCATTGGTCAGGAGATACGTTTCCGTGGTACTTAAACCAGGCATTTGCAGGAAGTCAGGCTTTCAGTACTTCAGTTGTTTTCCTGACGGCGTGATCCTGAGATTCACCTTTTCATTACCTGCTGTTCCATTTAAGAAGGAAATCCTTTTACATATCGAATATTTACGTCACCCCAATGGGTTTCGTAAAACGGCTTAATATTGCGTTCAGGTCTACTCCAGAGGCAGGAAAAAAAAATTCCCCAGATATCTGAAGGACAGCAAAAATGGGAAGCTTTTCCTGCGCTGCATGGCGCTCAGGTGGAGAGCTTCTGTGAGCTACTCATCGGTAGCGTCTCTCAAGGGAAACCAGAGATCACGGCAACAGGTGGAGATTCTAGAAGGCGAAATGGAGGCTTGAAAGTTTGGGACATCTGTTTTGCCAGGTGAGTCTCTTTTGACTTTGGTGTGAGAATTAAGGGGGAAGTAAGATTGTTATCCTTTCTAGGGCAATAGCCTTTCTATTTTTCATTGCCAGGATTAATAAAAAAATGACCTGCATGGGAGCATGAGATCTGATTCATAGATCAGAAACTGTAACAATATAACAGGAACTCTTTGATTTATTCCTGTGCTCCTATATTTTGCCCACATACAAAGAGTTTTAGGTGTAAAGGCAGAAATGTTATTACCATTACAGTTTTATTTCAACTTTAATAATTATGAATAAAATGGATAAAGGAAAAAATAAATATTATGGTATTTAAGGACAGCTTTTTAATATGGTGTTGCTGCCCTGACTTGCTGATGGTACACAGTTGCTGCTGAGTTTTTTAGTGTGTTCAGGAACATTTGTGAATTTCCGTCTTTTATCTGAGAAGAATGTGTTATATTTCAATGAATTATAGATGGCAGTATACACAGCTAAATTCTATGTTTTATTGAAGGTATAGAGAAGATATTTCAGTTTGTTTACAGTTTTATATTTAAGCTTTTTGTCATTTTTAGTCCCCATTTTAAACTCCCCCTCCTTTTGTTGTTGATATAAAAACTCTTTTAGATAGGAGAGTGCTCTTGGGAAGTATATTAAGTATCAGGTTTATTCTGAAACGTTGTTAGGAAGTTTTATTTTTTAACAATATTAAATGAGGATGCGTTAGAAAGAGTATAATATCCAGTAACAGTTGACTTAATATTAAAATGAAAATTTTGAAGCTGAAAGGTTTCTTAGAATTGCAACTCCAACTAATGACAGAGAAATTTTTATTCTGTCTCTTTACATTTTCTGTTTTAAAAGTTACAAACAAATATGCTTTGATTGCTAAGTTGTAAAAATGCAGTACTTTCTTGATCCCGAGGTGTAATATCTATCTTTGAGAATGTTAAGTACAAAATTGGTATCCTTTATGCCTGTTATCTCCTCTGAAAGCATTACATACATGAAAATAGCAATAAAATTATGAATGATGGAGCAAAACAGAATACATTTTTAAACTGATGATCTGTAGTGGTAATGTGGCATCTCATTGAGAACTGGAAAGTTAGGAATTATAGCAGTCCATTGAATCCATTCCTTCCAAAGACTTTCACACAGTGCATCCTGGGTTTCCTGAAGGTGACCCGAAGAAAAGTGAGATAGGGGTGGCAAGAGGAGGGCAGGGACAGTGGAAGTGAGAGCCTAAGAGGCAAGCAGGTCTGACTCTGGTGCCCTGCAGTTTTTCTGTTTTTTTTTTTTCTTGATTTACTTATTGAACTTTGTGAACTATCAAACACCTTTCTCTTTTAAACTGAGATCCTTTTACATAATCCAAGTCCTTCAGGTGTAGAAGAAAAAACAGAGATTTGAATAGATTCAGAAGCTTAGCCAGTCAAGTCAGTAATTATCAGTGTAGGCGTGACATTATGCACTACTACCAAGGCTAAGTAAGCAGTACAAACTTTGTATTTATGTTTCCTCCAGTATTTGCTGTTTGTTGGCTTTGTCCGCTTTGCCACCACTCTTTGTTTATTCATCTTAATGCACTCAGTTACTTTGCAACTATTGGCTCATATGTAGCTTATAATTTTCAAATAGATGTTCTTGCTCACAAATATTCACATTTCTGCTGGCCAGTTGTTTTAGGGTCATTTGGTTCTCTCAAGCTGACATATAAGCATGATTAATTCTAATATGAAATAAGCAGAGTTAAAGAAATTTAGATAGGAACTATTTCTTCAGAATTTATTCCTGTTCTTTTTCAAGGTCAGTAAGATAAATTCTCTAAACTTGAATGTTTTTTTAAAGTACTTTCCAATGAAATTTATTGTTTTTTGATGAGGTGTAAGTTCTGCAGCATTTGGAAGTCTGAAAGCTTGTAAGCATTTGATGTTTAAAATAGGCATAAACCTGTAGAAATCCAAGGAGACATTGGCTAAATGTGTTAAGCTAAGTTCATTTTTTAAATAAAGCAAAGCCATGAAAAATCTGTTAAAATAGGAGATTAACCCAAGGTCTCCTTTTGGAGTTGGAGAAATGCAGTGGGCCCCAGTTTTAATCTCCCTAATTTTATTATTTTTAAAACTCTTTTAAGGCCGCACCTGTAGCACATGGAAGTCCCAGGCTAGGGGTCTAATCTTAGCTACAGCTACTGGCCTACGATTAGCCACAGCAATACCATATCCAAGGCACGTCTGTAGGGTACACTCAGCCCACGCATGCTGGCAACACTGGATCCTTAACCCACTGAGCAAGGCTAGGGATTAAACCTGCATCTGTATGGATGATAGTCAGGTTCATTACTGCTGAGTCACAATGGGAACGCCTATCCTCCCTAATTTTAAATAATATACTCTCTTGGCTAACTTCTGAGTGAAATAGCAATCAAGTTAAGAATGATTATCTTTTCACCTGAAGCAAAGATTATGCTTATAGCTAACAAAATCCTACTGGATGTCTCCCTAACAAGCTTTTGAAAATATATTGGTTGAATCTCAGTCCTTCTCACTATTGATGCTTTAGGTTTAATAAAAAATAAACATCTTCAAGATGTGAATACTGTGGTATAAGTTTAGCTGACTTATTTTGCGTATTTGGTTAGGGCCTGGGGGAGAAAGGATCGTTTCCTTAGGTTGGGCTTGCATAGATTTATACTGTAATCTAGGTTTTAGACTCTTTACTTTTATGAACACAGATTTATTAAATGTAGGGCCCTCCAGAAGCTTATAGTGCATCATGTAATTTGAATTTAAAATGAAAAATGGCAAGACATTTTGCTTGATTAATTCATTTGTTGATTCAAGAAATACATTTAGGAGTTCCTGTCATGGCTCAACAGAAACAAATCTGACTGGTATCCATGAGCACACAGGTTCAATCCCTGGCCTTGCCCAGTGGGTTAAGGATCGGGCATTGCCATGAACTGTGGTATAGGTTGCAGACATGGCTTGGATCTGGTGGTGGTGTAGGCCGGCTGCTGTAGCTTTGATTTGACCACTACCCTGGGAACTTTCATATGTCTTGGGTGCAGCCCTAAAAAAAAAAAGAAAAAGAAAAAAAGAAATGCATTTGAGAACCAATGTTCTTGAAATACATTACAAATAAAACAGACAAATGTTCTCACCTTCGTGTGCATCTGTGTGTGTGTTAAATAAATAACCTAGTATGTTAGAGGGTGAAAAGTACCATGGAGAATAGGAAAAGCAGAACAAGTTAAGATCTCTTAAAATTAAGTACTTTTTCCCTCTGAAATTTGTGAAGATAATAGAACTCAGATATGAAATAGAGTGGGTTATTAGTTAGTGACTGTGGTTGTTTTGCCATGAAAAGAGAAAACAAATACAACTTTAGATGTTCTTTTTAAAGATTTCCTTCAGGAGTTGCTTTAAAGGAGATTTCTCATTAGCCACTAAATTAAATGTTTTCCCACTAGGCAATTTTCTCCTAACACAAAATTAGTGGGAGAACCACTAAAACAACTCTGTCATTTAATGACAAGAAAGTAAAGGGATATCTACATGGGATGAGAGTGGGTTTCCATTTTGTGATAGTTGGTTTTCTTTTTTTCCACCAGAAACATATTTAAGAATGTGTTGGTAGAGGGAGAGCTTTGGTTTAGATATTAAGTCCCCAGCAGGAGCCTTTGGTAGAATTTCTTGGTTGCATCAACAAAACCCTTAGCTTCCACATGGAATAGTTAAACAATAATAACAATAAAGAAGTTAAAAGCACAGACTGTCATTTGAATAAGTAAATTTCACATGGAAATGTGTGACAAAGAAATTTCTCAAATCTGAGTGTTTTAGGAGCCTTCCTTCATTGGCCTTTGTGAAAATATGACTTGAATTCAACATGTGATGAACACGCTTATACATACTAAAGGTCAATTTGATAGACTCTTCTAGAATGTGCTTTCTGCCAATAGCATAGGTATGATGCCTGCACACATTTTATAAGATTATTCTCACCTCATTCAGTTATGTAATTACACTAGCAGTGGTCTTTGAAAAAGTCATATCCTCTGCCCATGTAAAAATCTGTAATTACCAAATGCTCTTTCTTGTAGTGCTCTGGAGGAGTTTCTCCTGCTAAAATTTCATTGTTTTATTTTTTACCAGTATGCCCATCTCCCAAATTCATTTATTTGTTTACTAATTTCACACTTGTATTTACTACTTATTTAAAAAAATGAAATAACCTTTGTTTCCTTTATGTTGGGACATTCCACTAAGTACTTATAGAAAATTTTTCTGTATAAAAATGCTTTTATATGAAGGTGCGATGGTGTTATGGCTAATCTCAGTACCCAGGTTGAGTACCACTAGTTCTGATGGATAATAGTAAAGGTGTAGATAGAAGTGTCAGTAGGTTTGGAAACAAATAGAAACTGGATTAATTCACTTAAGTGTTGTATGTGTGATATTCCTGATGATGGTGAAGAGAAAAGGTGAAATGTTTTTCCCTATATTGCTTTTAATAAGGCAGAGACATTTTTAATACATTTCAGAATTATTTTAATACAGTGGTCCTTTATATAAAGTTAATATATTACATTATTGATAATATTTATTTACATTTACATATTTAAGTAGTTTGTGAAGTTTAAAAGTTCTTTTATAAAGAAATTATATGGATGATTTTGTTTTTAGACATGGATGGATAAATTATATGTTTACAGATTTTATTCAATTTATTTTTTAATTGTCCCACGTATGTTTAGCTTACTGCTCTGTTGCAAACCTGTCTTCTTTCTGTAAAGAATTTCCTATGCTTTAGAGAGTTGCAGTGCGGTTAATGAATACATTTATAAATATTCTAAACATTCAGTGTATGATGTGTAAATCACCCTTCTGCCTACATACAATGAATTCCTCTTTAGTACAGATCACGCAGAATTATCTTATGCATACCCATGGATGTCTCGTTTCTAACTTAATTTCATCCCATAGAGTTGAAATTATGTTTTAGTTTCTTCAGTTTTATATCTTAGCTTCTAGAGAATGATTGTGAAATTTCTGGGAGAAATGAAAGTAATTAAGAAGCACCAAAGGTACCTATTTAATTAGCCTACTTGTATCCTCAGAAGAATCTTTAGTTGTGAAAAGTCTGAGGGAGCTTGCCCATATTTAATTGAATCAGAGCATTTTTCACCTTTTAGATTTCTCCCCAATCATTTGGTTTAGTTCTGTTTTCCTGAATGACTCACTAGAAATTCCAGACTGTGTATTTTCTTCTAAGTGATATTTTGTTGAAACCTATAAATCTATGTTCAAATCTAAGATCAATATCAATCCTGTTTTGTTACCAGGAAGGCACTAGATGTATTTTTATGATAAGAAAGTATTCAAATATGAAAATTTATCTCATTGATCTTTAAGAGTAAGGAATTTAATATGCTGACATCTACTGAACAGTTCAAATGCAGTTTGAGAGCTGCTTAATCTTCTTTTCGTGCGAATGTTGCTAAACCACAGGTATGGAGAGCTTGGCTCACATATAGATCCTTCCTTCCCTTGATAATTGTAGTACTTACTGAGATGAACTTTATCTGTTTCAGCTTAATATTTCTTTGAAAGGGCAGTCCTAATTTAGAAGCAAGTGAATAAAAGCCTTCGTGCTTTTAATTACTTTTAGAAAAGAAGTTAATTCTTTCCCCTTTGAATGCTCTAGATTAAACTATTCGGGGACAGACAAAGCAGAGGGGAGTTGCCAGTGGAGAAGTGTTTTGAAGCAAATGTAAGTTACCAATCCTTTTATGGAATAAAGGAAACTGAGAAAAACAGCAGCTGCCATTTCAGCTCAGTAAGTCCAGGATCTCCTAGTGAAATCATTTTGAGACTGCTGAGTAGAAATAGTTTAAAGGTCTATTGTAAAAGAAACAAGAATTTTATTCATTAATTAGACTCATCAGAGACTGCTTCGTTTTTGCAAAAATGAATAACCTTTTATTCCCTGGTTATAGTTAAATCCTTAAGCTCATTTGATTTCCTGCTCCCCATTCAATTTCACTTAAAGATTTTACCTTTACAGATGTAATATCATAGGCTAGTCTTGGAAAGGTTTTCATTTCCCTTTCACTTCAGAAAAAAAAAAAGCAGAGTAACTTTTCTTAAAATTAACACATGACAGAGGGCATTATGTTTGTGTTTCCTACCTCAACCTCAGACAGATAATTAAGAATTTTGTTTGTTTGTTTTTTGGCTCCATAGTGAGTTTTTATATTGTAAAATATTGGACTTTTATGGAGATTATTTTCAGTTTTGCTACTTTACAGTTGAGATTTGTTCAAAGGCAGAATTTATGCCAGCATTTGGGACTTTGCTGTCTAGCGTCTATCGTACATTAATTGACACTTGATTAATTTGGAATTTCTGAAAATGTGAGTCTGATAGTGAACTTTTTTGACACAGTGAAGGAAATATGCTAAACAAATATAGAGTGTAAAAAGGATAGGACAAGAATACATAATTAGAGATCAAGTAGTTTTCAAAGTTTTAAAAACAGTTGCAAATGTTCAAAGCATTATTTTTCAATCACTGTGAAAGTTTCAATTCACTTATTAATTGTAGCATTTATCTTCCTAAGAAATATTTGGTTTAGATAACGTATTTCAAGTTATTACAGTTTCTTAAAAAATAACTATTTTTTAATTTATTTTTTCAGTGTATTAAATAAGTATGCATTTTAACCAAATAATACAGTGTGCAAAAAATAGAGTCCTTCTGCTCCTACCCTCCCCAAGATATGCAATCATCGGGGCAAATATTTGAAATTTGTGAGCTTTTTCTTTTGTTATTTGTACCTGTGTATCTTAGCGGTTTGTTGATATTGCTATTTCTTGATTTCTCAATTTTAGACTATGTTTTTCTATTTAAGTCCCCAGAGTTGAAGCTTTTTTAAAAAATCTGTGCATAGACACAGAAACACATTTCCTCTATCTTCATTTTTTCATTAGAGTTTTATTATAACTTTTGGTTAAAACATTCAGTTTTGGAGTTCCCATTGAGGCTCAGTGGCTTAAGGACCCAACATAGTCTCTGAGGATGTAGGTTTGATCCCTGGCCTTGTTCAGTGAGTTATAGATCCCAAGTTGTTGCAGGCTGTGGCATGGGTGTCAGATGCAGCTGCAGTCCAGCGTTGCTATGGCTGTGGCATAGGCTGGCAGCTGCAGCTCTGATAACAACTCCTGACCCAGGAACATGCCACAGGTGTGATTGTGAGAAGAAGAAAAAAAAATTGGTTTTTACCTTTTTATGGGTATGTGAATTTGTTTCTATATGAGCCAGATACTATGTATTATGAATAGAATTGCTGTCTTGTGCTACTCTTTTTATCTGGAGTTACTAACTTGTTTTATTATGTGTTTAATTTGTATATCCCTGGAGAACATTCCAAGTTCTCCAGAAGTGCTCTAGAATTCTCTCAGTACAAACACATCAAATAAATCAAATCAGGTAATCCAGGTTCTTTTTCTTTTTCTTTTACTACCAGCTTCTTATCCCATTCAGCAACAGCTGTTAATTCAGAGTTTTCATCATCATCTCATCATCCCAAAGTTCCCTTTTGCTTTTCTCTTTATTGATTTTGTTTACTGTTTTTCACTTAGAGGACTGTTTCATATGTAATGCTCATCTATTCAGTTTTAAATGCAGAACTAAAATGTCAATTTAATGCTCAGAATAAGAGTTGATTGGGTGCTTAGTGTGCATGGGTCGGTCTGAGAATGAAACAGGCCCCTCACAGTGGGAGTCATTTAATTGCAGATTCTTAAATATCACTGTCTAGAGATTATTTATCCTGGGCTAATTTTCCTAGAGCAGAATCTTCTAATCTTTTGCTGAAAAATGGACTGGAGAATTCCACTTTTGACTATGTAGACTTTTATATTTTGATTTATTGGGCAGGTCTTGGCATGGTTAATTGAGATATGAAATGTAAGAAAGAAGTTTTTGGGAGACAGATGTTGAATTTGGCTTCAGATACATTACCCTTGAGATTCTTTTGAAATATTAAATAACAACCTGTAATATAGGGCTGGGGTTCATCATAGAGGTCTGTTTTAAATGTATTGAGTCACGTGGAGTAGCTTATTGCAGGTGCCTAAGAAATTTATTTCACTCTTGTGGAAGAGCACAGTGGAAGAAGGCAACTTAGGCTGAAGTGAGCAATTGAAAGGCACCCAGGTTCCTTCTAGACCACTACTCTGCCATCCCAGGGTGTGGCATTCCTCCCACAGGGTCCACGATTTCTGATATAGATTCTTTATCGCAGTGGTGTCTCCAGTAGCAAAATGGAGGAAGAGAGGCAGATAGCACAGCCTTTCCTTTTGAAAGAGATTTAGCCAGCCTCCAGTCCATTCTGTTTATATCTCTTTCACCAGAATTTAGTCATATCTCATCAAGCTACCAGGAAGCCCTGCAAATGTGGACTTTTATTCTATGTGGTAATGTGGCAGGCTAAAAAATGGCTTTCTATATTTAAATAAAAATAAGGGAATGGAGGACAGAGTATGAATCTCATAGTACTAAATTAAGTCACTGGCATATAGATTGCATTTGGAAATATGGATGTGTGAATCACAGCATGTATATTAAAAACCGTATTTTTAAGTCAGATTTTTGTGGATCAGCAATAAATGGCAGATGAGGCACTGAAGAGAAATGGAGACAAATCCTTCAAGAAGTTGGATGAAAGGTTGGAGAGATAGGACAGTGGTCCCAAAGCTTAGGTTTTCTGGGAGAAAATATTAAAGTGCATTAGGAAAGAGGCAAGTCAAAAATGAAGGATGTGATAAGACTGATGACCAGGAGTTCCCGTCGTGGCTCAGTAGTAATGAATCCGACTAGTGTCTATGAAAACATGGGTTCAGTCCAAGACCTCACTCAATGGATTAAGGATCCAACATTGCCATGAGCTGTGGTTGCAGACGTAGCCTGGATCTGACATGGCTGTGGCTGTGGAGTAGGCTGGCAGCTTTCAGCTCCAATTCTACTTCTAGCCTGGGAACTTCTATATGCCACAGGTGTGGCCCTAAAAAGCCCCCCCCCCAAAAAAAAACCACACAGCTCATGGCAAAAAACTGATGATGAATTAATATTTATTAAGTGATGTTATTGATGCTGTAATGAATGCTTTTATATGTACTAACCCTTAACCATAAGTATTATCATCTTGATTTATAAGTGAATAAATTTAGGCCTGAAGGATTTGATAATTTAAATTGAGACATAGAGTTGCTAAATACTAGAACTGAGAAAAATTCTGTGGAAGTTCCTTTACCAGGAATTGAACTCACACCACAACAGTGACCCGAGACCTAGTAGTGATAACACTGGATCCTTAACTGCTAGACTACCAGGAAACTCTGTAAAAAAAAAAAATCTTTTTCGGATCCACTGTGCCGGGCTGGGGATCGAACCCATGTCCCAGCCAAGCCGCTGCTGATCCCATTGCACCACAATGGGAGCTCCTAAGAGTACTTTTTTTTTAATTATTGATTTTTATTTTTTCTATTATAGTTGGCTTACAGTGTTCTGTCAGTTTTGCACTGTACAGCAAAGTGACCTAGTCACAGATACACATATACATTCTTTTTTTCACATTATCCTCCATCATGCTCCATCATGAGTGACTAGATATAGTTCTCAGTGTCAAACAGTAGGATCTCATTGCTTATCCATTCCAAATGCAATAGTTTGCATCTGTTAACCCCAGATTCCCAGTGCATTCTGTTCCCTCCCCCTTGGCAAACCACAGTTCTGTTCTCCAAGTCCATGAGCTTCTTTTCTGTGGAAAGGTTCATTTGTGACTTATATTAGATTCCAGATATGTGATATCATATGGTATTTGTCTTTCCCTTTATGATTTTCTTCACTTAGTATGAGAGTCTCTAGTTCCATCCATGTTGCTGCAAATTCTTTTTTTACGGCTGAGTAGTATTTGATCATGTATATACACCACATCTTAATCCATCCGTCAATGGACATTTAGGTTGTTTCCATGTCTTGGCTCTTGTGAGTAGTGCTGCAGTGAACATACAGGTGCATGTATCTTTTTCAAGGAAAGTTTTGTCCAGATGTATGCCTAAGAGTGGGATTGCTGGGTCATATGGTAGTTCTATATGTAGTTTTCTGAGGTACCTCCATACTGTTCTCAAAGAAAACTTTTTAATGATGCTGACAAATTTCAGAACCATTTTACCAGGAAACTGAATTAGATGCCAAAGGTACATACATAGTCTAATTAGGTTTCCAAAGCAAAAGCTGATTATCATATTTTTAAGTAAAATTAATGCTACTAATCTTCATTGAACTGTAAACATTGCCTTTAAAAAGGAGAGGAATCATGTTTTGGCTTTATGTTTCATTCTTTTTAGTTTAGTTTGTTATGTCATTTAAAATTTGAATGTATATGTATAACTGATTCACTTTGTGTACACTTGAAAACTAATACAACATTGTAAGTTAACTATACTCCAATAAAATGAAACAAAATAAAAATTTAAGTAAAGGTCAACTATAATAACTATGATAATGTTTTGTTAGAGGTAACTTTGTTTGTATGAAAAAGAGGCCCCTGGAATTCTGTGTAGTTGGTGACCACATTTTCAGGTGGTTTTATTCTTTAGAACCGTGTTATTACACTAGAGGGTTACATAAGTTTAGAGAATAGAAAAAGGGAATGATTTCTTTTTGGGGTAGAGCCAACAGTTTGTTTTCCTCCAAATTCTTCATTTGAGTGGATTTTTCATGGTCCAGAGTTTAAGAGCTGGGATTCTTGGAATCTTTTGAGATGATTTCTGTTTCTCAGGTATCATTTCTTATAGTATAGGACTGATATATACTAGCAGAATGTATTTAATTACAATGATAAATAACTAACAGAGACCAGAGATATAAACTAGTTTAGAGAATTTCCATTACTTCATGTAGTTAACACATCTGCTGGAACCAGTTGTTTGGTGCTCTTGAAATGAGATGAAGGCAGGTTAATTTAATTTAATTTTATAGCATCTCTAAAATTATCTGATGTGTTCATCTCCTCATACAAAGGTCTTACCTCAAGAAGAGTCCATTTTTTTGTGGCTCATTGTGAGGAGAAGGTATGCATATGTGTATCTGGGACCTTCATATGTGACAGTGTATCAAAGTTTTTAGATTACTTTCATTTACCCTTTACTGCAACATTTTCAAGTTGATAATATTACTCTCATTCTACACACAAGAAAACTAAGGTTAAGTGGTACTGTGAATTTTCCAAGGCTTGTAAATGGTTGAGTCAGAATTGTAACCAGGGCCAATTCCACAGCCCCAAATCTAAAGGACTTACTCTGCAATATTGTCTGCAGAATGCATGTATTCATTTCCTAGAGATGCTGTAACTAAAACATTACCACAAACTTGGTGGATTATAACACCAAAAATTGGGAGTTCCTGTTGTGGCTTAGCGGCAATGAATCCAACTAAGTATCCATGAGGATGCGGGTTTGATTCCTGGCCTCTCTCAGTGGGTTAAGGATCCGGTGTTAACCATGAGCTGTGGTGTAGGTCGCAAACTCAGCTTGGATCTCACATTGCTGTGGCTGTGGTGTAGGCCAGTGGCTGTAACTCCAGTAGACCCCTAACTGCCACAAACGTGGCTCTAAATAAATAAATAAATAAATAAATAAATAAATAAATAAATAAATAAATAATAAAACAAAAAAAAATTTGTTCTTTGACAGTTATGGAGCCCAGATGTCCAAAATCAAGGTGTTGGCTCCTTCTAAAGATTCTAGGAAGGAATCTTTCTCACCTCTTCCAGCTTTTGGTAGCTCATAGTTTTCCTTGGCTTTTGTCAGCATAACTCCAGTTGCCAACTCCACCTCTGCCATGGCCTTCTTCCCTGTGTTTCTCTCCCCCCCCCCCTTTTTTTTCTATTACAAAGACACTTCTCCTTGGATTTAGGACCCACCCTAATCCGTAGTTAATCATGAAACCTAAACACCTCAGACTCAAACCTAGCCAGAATCCAGAGTGGGACTCAACCTACGTGCTGGGACTCGAACCCAGCCAAAATCCAAATGGGGACTACTTGAACCTATGGATTTTTAATTAAGATCACTCACCTGGTGTCTGGTCTTAGCTTCAGGTTCTTTGTCTCTCAGCACAAAAGGAATTCAGCAAGAGACAAGAGATAGGCAAGAAATAGATTTATTAAGATAGGCCACTTGTGAGGGATACAAGCAGGCAGGCAAATAACTCTGGCCTGAGGATTAGGTGGGCTACATTGTTATAATACAAGGGCAGACTGCCTTCTTGATTGTTCTTGGAGCAGATGTCAGACTTCCATCACTAGCTTCTCCTTAGTATCCGGTAAGAGAGTATTTGACCATGTGATGTCAAGCTAGGACTGCCATGGTGCTTATTCAAACCAGCAGAAGGGTGGTAAATGCTTGTTGAATCATCTGTATAATGAGGGTCTCCCATTTTCAGATGTCATCTTTCCCTTAAACTCCTGTCCTTGGTCCTATGGATCATTATCTTGCTGAACTTGAATGTAGGCCCCATTTTATCTTTCACTTATTGACCTAAGTCTTACCTTAGGCTTTTATTTATGGTTTTATAGTTAAGAAAGCCTGTTTTGTTCCATGACTTTCTAATGGTTTTCCTGAGCAATTATTAACTTACAGTGGTCTCCCAAAATTGCCTAGGTTTCCCTCTTTATCTCTGGTTCCCTTTTGGGACTTCTACTACTACCTGAGAAATTATCCTGTTGCATTCCTATCAATCTCATCTCCAGGTCCTTAGTTATCTTAGTTACATTTACAAAAACTGTTATTCCAAATAAGGTCACACTATGAGGTTCTGAGTGGACCTATCGAACCAATTACAGTGATCATGGCTGAATTTTTGAGAAACATTTAAAAATGTAAAATATGACAAAGTAAACAAAAATGCATGATACATAATGTACACCATAATTATTATAAAGTGATCGCCTGAGTAGCCACCACCTACCTGTATGGAGACAGAGAACATTTCCAGCACTCTCAGAATGTAGTTTCCTTTAATAATTATCTCCCCATCCCTATTCACTAGGATTATCCTGACTTTATGGGAATCACTTCTTCACTTTTCTTTAAATTTTACTCATTGTAAAATAATAGTTTTACATATTTTTGAATTTTATATAAATGAAACGTAATTATGTTATGCTTCTTCCTTCCTTATGTTACTAATATACTTATAAGAATCATATATCACTGATGGTGGTTATGTTAACTAATTTTCTTTACAACGTATTCACTTTACTTCTGTTGAGTAAGTATATTCTCTCTACTTTTCGGCTATCACAAATGCTGTTATTATGAAATTTTTGTATATTCTAATGTAACTCTGCAGTTTTATGTGGGAAAGAGAACCTTGTTAGATGACGGTTTTTCAAAGCAATTGTAACAATATAGCTCTCATCAGCAGTTCCTGTGAGTCCTCATTGCTCTCACATTCTTTCTTTTTTGTTTTTGTTTCTTTTTTGGGCTGCAACTGCGGCATATGGAGATTCCCTGACTAGGGTTTAAATCAGAGCTGTAGCTGCTGGCCCACACCACAGCCACAGCAACGTGGGATCCGAGCCATATCTGCAACCTACACTGTACACCACAGCTCAGGGCAACACTGGATCCTCAATTCACTGAGTGAGACCAGGAATCCTCAGGGAAATGAGTCGCATTCATTTCCATTGAGCCACGATGGGAACTCCAGGCACTCACATACTTCACAGCTGATGGTGTCGGCTGCAGTTTTGGCTGCAGTTTTAGTTATCTGATAAATTGGTGGGCAGTCATTTTCCATGATAATTTTCACTTAAATATCCCCAGTTACCAATGATATTGAAAATAGTTTCAATAGTTTTATTGGATTTATATCTTTTAAAAGCATACTCAGATTCCAAACTCTTGTACTCAGTCTGAACCAATGAGGAAATCTACATCTCTAAGGTTATGGGATGGGCAAGGGAGGTGTTGAAAAAAAGTGGAAATACAGATTTTTTGACCCTATATACACATAGAGATGAAAATAGTAATAAGCTGATAAATTTTGAAGAAAATGCCATGTCTAGAATATTACAGTACCTTCAGATAAATAGGCTCACAGTTGTGAGATTTTTCTGATCCCCATTTCCCTTCTAGCTAAGGCAGTGAACAAATTGTTTAATTAGTTATTCAAAATTATGATACTAGCCATATAATACAGAATTTTAATGAACATTTAGTTATTCCAAATTAGATTGAATCTGTCAGACTTATAGTAGCCTACTAAGTGGTAAGCTATCTTCTTCATATGCTCCTACCTTATGATCACTTTTTAGTATTTCTTATTTTGAAAATCTTCGGTAGTTCCTAGATTTGCAATCCTAGTATACATACATTTCTTTAAAATAATTGTTCGACTTTATAATTATAATCATATCTCTTTCAGAAGAAGAACAATAGAAAATGTGGCCACTATGTGCCAGCCTCTCAGATGAACTATATTCTCTCATGCTGTTATTGCCCATATGTCTTACTAGTTGATATAGAATGAAATCTGAGTAAATCTATATTGTTCTACAGGGTGTTGAGGGTTTCCCTTGAAATCATGCTTTTCAATTTGCTTTGAGTCTCTTTGGCTCCATCTCCTCCTCTGTAATCATTAGAAGTCCATAGAGAATGAATATCTGAGAATATAGACAATTTTATTCAGAATGCGAGCCCTGCAGGCATTTCTTTTCATTTGTACTTAGCTTGGGATATATAGATGCACCTTTGACTTCCATATGCTTATTACAGAGCCTGAACACAGTGTATGTTTCCTTTTGCTTTGAGATACAGATGGCAAAAATCCTTAGTCTGCCAAGAAACTTTATTTGCTGCTAAATTCTGACCATCCCATTATATGAGTTTGTTATATGAAGATTTTAATAGTGCAGATAAGGGTCCTTCCTTGTTGGTGAAATATTAAATCACTTTTTGGCTTTTTTGCATCTGACAGTTACTTTCTACTTCATCTTTAAAAGTAGAAGTTCATGAGCTTTTCATCCAGAAGAGTAGTTGGATTTTATTCTTCAGACTCGTTGAAACCTGCCAACCATATAAAAACAGTTGCCAATGTGGGAGAAGTCTTCCTTGTGTTGGGATAGAAAGGGTTTCACTGTTGAGATGTGAACGTAAAATAAAAGTGTATTCCTCCATTTAAAAAAAAATGTTTCTGCTTGTCCCAGGTGGCTTTTTATAGGAAAGAGGCACAAAGTGGATTATTTTACATCTTAAGATTTTTAAGTTATTTTCAAGCTACATATGTATGTGTTTACATATAGGTATACATATATGTATGCGTATGCACAAACACACATACATGTATATCCAATGTTAGAGAAACAGTTCATTTTAATGTCAGTGTTAAATTGGATATAGGCTTTGTTTGGATTTGTTTTTTGACAAACCAGGAAGACAAGAAAATATTTTTCTTTTTTCTGTTTAAGTTTATGTGTATGTTTTGGGCCATAACTGAAATGTAAGCATCTGGATTTAAAAAATATTCAAAAGAGCTGATTTTTTTTTTTTTTTTTTTGGTATCAGTGAACGCCTCTCAGCACAAGTAGGGTTCTACTCCACTACCTGGATTCTTTTGTTGGTGTGTCGTTATCCATCTGATCATCTAAAGCAGCAAACTTGAGGTCTTAAAAGCATAAAGATCCTGTTGATTTTGCCCCTTCTGTGTTGCCCAACCACAACCATTTATTTTCCTTATGTTCAAACTGGTCTCCTCAGTTCCTAACATCCAGATTTTTCCAAGTTTCTATTTGTCAATTTTGCTTTCCAGTTTCTCTCTACTCTAATTCATTTTAAATGTTACGTTCAGTATTATTTTCCAAAAATATAGTTCTTGTCCCATGTTTATTTTTCTGCTACAAAATCTTCCCTAGATTCCTGTTGTTTTTAGAGTTGTTTCAAATTCCTTAGAAACTACACAGTTCAATACAGTAGCCACTAGCCATATGTGGCTATATGTAATTAAATGTAAAATTAATTGAAAGTAAATAAAATAAACTGAGTTCCAAATCACAGCTCCATTTCAAGTACTCAAATGCCATTTGTTGATAGTGACTTCCGAATTGGACATCACCAATGTAAAATATTTCCATCATCACAAAAATTCTGCTAGACAACTCTGCCTCAGAATGTTATACCAGCCCTTCCACAGCCGTGTTCTAGCTTACTTTTCAAGCGTCATTTTTCCGTGGTGTCAGCACACCTCTGTGATCCAGTCATGTCCATGTACGTTTTGTTGAAAGCATCAGTCATTCAATCAACAGACTTTCATTGGGCACCTTTGGTATGCTAGGCACTATTCTGTTAGAAGCACTACTGTGAATTATAGCAAGATAAAACAGCACTACTCTCATGGCGTAAGTGTTGGTCGGGAGATTAAAAATATATCTGGTGGCAAGGGATGCTAGAAAGAAAAATAAAAAATGATAATGTGCACAGAACAGTGGGTGAGTGGTTACATGAGATGGTCAGAAAAAGCCTCTTTGATGAGGGCATATTTTAACAGAGCCCTGAATGAACTGAAGAGATGAACCATGTAGCTCCCTTGAGAAGTATAAGCCTCTCATTCTACTTCCTTCTAGCTTCTGCCCCTCTTATGCTGGTGAGAATATCATTTATAAAGTCACAACATCATTAAGTGGTAGCTTCTTACCTTGGACTGAAGATTTTTGGTCTCAAGACGGAATGTCAGCAGCATCATAGACTATTAGGGCTTGAGGCAACCATAGACATCATCTAATCTAGTTCCTAGTTTTAAAGAGGAGGTAGCTAAGATTGAAACGGGTTCATTGATTTAAATAACAAAGTGAAATAATGATAAAATGGTGATCACAACCTTGGTGTCCTGGCTCCTACTGTTGTCCTGTTTAAGACTGAGTTTTTCAGTAATGAAACTGAAATAAGGAGGATCTCTGGAACCTTTTAAGAATTAACAAAATATAAACATAGGTATTTATTGCATTGTGGCTTTCTTCAGAAGTATGTTTCAAATGAACCATTTGTTTTTCTCTTTACACTGCAGAGTCCATTTGATCATTCAGAAACATATTTGCAGTGATTTCCGCATGTAAATACACTTTAAATTTTAGTTTCCCAATACTGTAAAACATTTTTGGCATTATAGACATGATACATGCATGTATGTACATATGTACAGGCAGGGTGGGTGTATAGGTACATCTCTTTTCATTAATTCTGTAGCTTTTGTATTGACAGAGTGTATTCACAAAACCCCCAGATTTCCTTGTCTGTAGTTCTAAATGGCATAAAGTCATGGATTTTAATTGAATTATGGTTTTATTCTCCCAAGAAAATCCTGAAGATTTGCTCTAAGAATTCACACAGAGGGTGGCCTCATAATACCTTTTCTAGAAGATTTTTTTTTTCCTTTTTAGGGCTACACCTGTGGTCTTTGGAAGTACCCACACTAGGGGTCAAACTGGAGCTGTAGCTGCTGGCTATACCACAGCCATGGTAACACTAGATCTGAGCTGAGTCTGCAACCTACACCACAGCTCACAGGAGTGCCAGATTCCCAATGCACTGAGCGAGGCCAGGGATCTAACCTGCATCCTCATGGATACTATTCGGATTTGTTTCCGCTGCGCCACAACTTTAACTCCCACTTTTTCTAGAACATCTTTAAGGAATCAGAGTAAGTCTTAAGCTCATCATCGATAGGTAAGTGCTAAGACTTCCCTTCTTTATGGAATGCAAGTACCTGCACATTCCTCAAGGTTAATAGCTTGGTAGTATAATTTTATTATACTTACTATATTGTCAATGTATAATAAACACATAAGGTGAATCTTTAATATTTTGAGAACAGTTAATTTGAACACCAAAACTCTAGCTATTTGTGAATATATATAAAATTATGTGTTTTGCTCTACAATTTTTGGGTAAGAAATTGTTTTCTTGTTATGTCAATAAAGCTTTCTTTTATAGATATCCTTTAAATATACCAGACAGGTTCTTTTTAATATGTTCATAATTAATTTTTAAATGAATATAATAATTATTTTACAGATATCCTCTCAACATATCAGACAATTATTTTTAATAATTATTTTAAAAATATACAAAAACAGTCAGCCAAAGCCTTTAAAATTCATTCTGCAATTACACAGATTGTGGTTGGTTACCTTTGGAATCTGAATTGTGCCCTTACTGATTAGCTTAGTCTTTATCCCTTAATTATAAAGTATCCTAAAGCACATCTATAGCTGTTTATTACAGTTGAGGATATAGCATAATGAATCACTCTTTCAATGCTTTTTGGGGAAAAGTACATAAGTGAATACATATGCCAATTTAAAACAATCTTTCCTAAAGAAAACATGGCATTCTTATCAAGGAAAGTATTCTGTAACAATTTCGCACGCAGGTGAAATGTGGTTGGAGTATCCTAAGGTTTGTATTACGTATTCTTGCTGCCATTCTCAGACTAATGGCATTCTTCATAGCAAGCCTGAGCACACTATTAAGCTCTAAAAGAAAAATGTGCCTAAATAGTATATTAAAATACATAAAGTTGAACTGACAGGAAAGCGGTCATTTTTCTAAGCATAGGATTACTAACAGAATGCCAGAATTAAAGGTCAGTTTTGGAATGAGCTCTCATTTAGTAAAGCTTATAAACAAGCAAATAGAAAACTATACATAGAACTACCATATGGCCCAGCAATCCCACTCTTGGGCATACATCCAGACAAAACTTTCCTTGAAAAACACATAAGTACCTGCATGTTCATTACAGCACTATTCACAATAGCCAAGACATGGAAACAACCCAAATGTCCGTTGGCAGATAATTGGATTAGGGCGATGTTATATATATACACCATGGAATATTACTCAGCCATAAAAAAGAATAAAATAATGCCATTTGCAGTAACATGGATGGAATTAGAGACTCTCATACTGAGTGAAGTAAGTCAGAAGGAGAAAGACAAATGCCATATGATATCACTTATATCTGGAATCTAATATACTGCACAAATGAACCTTTCTACAGAAAAGAAACTCATAGACTTGGAGAACAGACTTGTGGTTGCCAGGAGGGTGGAGGAGGGAGTGGGATGGTATGGGAGTCTGGGGTTAATAGTTGTAGACTATTGCCTTTGGGATGGAAAAGCAAGGAGATCCCGCTGTATGGCACCAGGAACTGTGTCTAATCTTATGACTAATCTGTATATGTATGTGTAACTGGGTTACCATGCTGTACAGTTGGAAAACTGATAGAAAACTGTAAACCAGTTGTAATGGAAAAATAAAAAAAATAAGCATATATTTGATAAGGACAGAAAAATCAATTGAAAAAATTTAAAAATCTAAGTTGTGCTTTTAAAGACATATATTCTTTAACTAAAAACACATGAAATTTTTTTGACTCCTACCTAATCTATAGTTTTTCGCCTTTTTCCAAATGCTCACTATGTGAAATGAAGGCAAAAATCAAACAAAAAATGTTTTCAAAAGTCTATCTAGTGGGGAGATTATGTGAAAATACAGAAAGATGAAGGAATCCAAGTAGAAATTCTAGATATATTGAAAAGAAGAGAAAATAGTGCACAACAACCGCTCTTGCCTTGTGTTTTTGGGATCAAAGCCTTTATTCCTCGTATTTGGCAGAGTCCTTTTGGTTACTGAGCTCCCTTGAACAAAATCTAAAATCAAGTTTACTCAAAATATGTGCAATTATGAACCATCTCATCTCAGAGTAGGATTTCATTGTGTTTGTTTTCTTTAAATATCAAAGACAGGCTTTGTAATTCTCAAAGCACCACATAAAGTTTAGATATTTCTTTTCTCACAGAATATATTTTTTTTCACTTTAGTGATACGTTTTATTATAAAATTTGACAGAAGCAGTCACAGAGAGAGAGGAGCGAAACCCCCAGAGACTGTTGACTTTCTTGGCTAACAAAAAAAGGGAAGCCTAACTTTTAATAATTTTATTTCTTTGCTGTATTCTGTGTATGATCTGACTGAGACCAGACAAGGAAAGAAAAATACATTTTAGTTTTTTCAACTAAAAGAGAGATTTGAAGTGTATTTACAGGTTATTTCCAGGGTAATTTTCCTTTTATTTTTAGATAGTCAATTTTCTGATATTCAAAAATCAGCATCCAGTTATTATGTCATAATATAAAGTTCCAAATGGTGAATGAAGGAGGCACCCTGTTACCCTTGTGGACAGTGAATCATGAACGTGAGGAAAAGGAAAGGAGGGAGTTCGTATGAAGATTCCAAAACTGAGCTTGTGGGCTGTGAGTCCAGGCGATGGGAGCTAGAAGGAGAGGCACATGTTTCACTGTGCGAGCCTCACACACTGTGCTCTGCTTGTATGTTTACCGATGTGCTTGCTGCCCTGAGATTTATGGAAGGGCAGGAGAAAGCAAGGCCTCTCTTGATATAATCTATCTCATTGCCATTATGGAACAAGTGTTACTAAGTGGTCTTGAATTCATCAAGGTGCTGTCTGAACAGTGACAAACCGCCAGTTTTATTTCTCCAAGGAGAAACTTGGGTAGTTCATAAGAAGAGTATAGACATAAAAGACCGCAATAATAGTATAAGTGTCCTAGTGAATACACATGGCTGTGCTTAAGCTGTTTAAATATGAAAAAAAGAAAGAATGCATATATGTGTGTATAATTTGGTCACTATGCTGTGCAGCAGAAATTGACAGCATTGTAAATCAACTATAATAACAGAAAATTAAAAAAATTAAGTTGTTTGGTATACAGAAGAAAGAATTCCAGGTGGCCCTGACCTTAGCATATACTTTCAGTAAAGGAAATGGTTTAAAAAGTTAAATATTATGTCATTCTGCACCTCAGATCTCTTTGATGTTACCAGAAGACTTGATCTGATTATTTTGTTTTCTATTCAACCTTAAATGACATTGCTATGAAAAGTCAGAATTTTTTCCTTTCAGCTTTAACAAAGCCATCAGACCTGCATCATTGGTAGGAATCTTTCCAAGGTTTTGAGATGATAATAACTGTATCTGTAAAGTATTTAGTCATGTTAGTTAATTTCAAATACCAGTTATCGTTTTGATTTGCTTGAGGATAATGAGTGTAGGAAGCTTTGTGGTAATTTTTATGTGAGGTGGAAAAATACAGCATGTACCTATGTATGTCTCGGTATTCATTTAAGAAGATAACAGTATTTTTTGTTATAGTACACAGTAAAAATATGACAGAAACTATAAACAAATTAATTACAATAGTTATTGCCCTCATAGAAAATCCTGGGTAAATTATTAAGTATCTGTGATCACTGAGGCGCTGATTCCAAGGCTTTTTTTTTTCTTTTTATCAGAGAGTTGTTTGCCTTTATCTGGTTTCTAGATCTTGAAATTCACCCATAAAATGGGAAGCATTTTCCCGCTTTCAAGATTTTGACATCTGTAACTCTAATGAAATACATGGTTTAGCTTTGCTTATATTTGAACTTTACATAGCAGAATATTGTGGTACGAAATATTACTTATAGTGTTACTGTCACTAGATATCATGTTTGTAAAATTCATCTAGGTCCTTGCATGTAGATTTAGTTTTTACCTTTTATTGCTGCATAATATTCACGATTATATATGTGTGTTACACAAGTAATTTGACTTTAGGCCTTTGGGTTGTTTACATGTTTAAAGGCCATTTGGATATTTCTTCCTGCTATGTCTATTCAGGTGTTTTGCCCATTTTTTTCCCCTTCATTGTTTTGTCTGTGGTTTTCTTGTTGGTATTTTGGAGTTTATTCTGTATTCTGAGGATAAGTCCTTTTTCAGTTTCATATGCTTCAAACCTTTTTTCTATTCTGTGACATCCATTCATTTTCTTCATGTTGGTCTTTGATGACCATTTTAAAGTGGATGAGTTTTTTGTGTGTGTGTGTGTGTGTGTTTGCTTCGTGGTTAGTGCTTTTGTGTTTTGTTTAAAAAATTTCCCAAGATTATAAAGCGATTCTCCTAGGCTACTATATTATTCTCTTGAGGCTTTGCAGGGTTTTTTGTTGTTACTGTTTTAACATGTAAATCTATAGTATAAACCACCTGTGTTATCTTTTGGGCTAATGATGGGTGTGGTCCAATTTTATTTATTCCATGTAGATTCCTAATTATCCCATTTCTTGAAAAGTATATTTCCCTACAGTGCCTCCCCCTCCCCCGCAAATCCACAGTTCCTCCTCTTCCTCCAATAAGTAAAGTTGCCGTATCAGTATGAGTCTGTTTCTGTTCCCTTGGTCCTTGTTTATCTCTTTGCCAGAACCAAACTGTCCTAATTATTGTGGCTTTATAACACATCTTACTATCTGGTAGAGAAACTGTGCAGCCTTGTAATTATTTTAAAATATCTTGCCTTTTTGATTTTCACATAAATATTGTAATTATATGGTTCCACACATACATGCACACACTCCATAAATTAACATTTCAATTTAGGTCTGTGTTATATTGGTCACATATTTGGGGGAGAATTAAAATCTCTACAGTATGCTTATTCAAGTCCATGAAAATACTGTGTATCTGGATTTATTTAGTTCTTTCATATGACTCAATAAAAAATTTAAAACCCTTGTACACTATTTTTATGTTATTAGGAATTTGATAATAACTATTTTCTTTTAATATTAATGACATTTAAATTTATTTTCTTGATAATTCAAAATTCTAGAATATTGTTAATTCACATAACTAAACTCTAAGTTATTGGGCATTTTCTTTAAGTATGCTCATATCTTTCTTAAAATTTATATACCTTTTATTACTTTTCCTTGCCCTACTATACTGAAGGCAGATCCTAGTATAGTTCATTAGAAGTTATATTGGGCATCCTTTTCTTATATCCAATCTCAAAGGGAAAGTTTTCAAAATTAAATAATGTATTTGTGATAAAGTGCTTTAGATACTTTTCTAGATTTAAGGAATTACTTTTTAGAAATTTCTCACATTTTTATAATGAGTTAATATTGAGTGTTAATAAGTGCTTTATCTGTATTGAGATGTTTGTGTGATTTTTTTTTCTCCCTTCATATCTTAAGATTGCAAAATACAAAGATGGATTTGTAACTTTTCTTTCTTGGGATAAATACAACTTAGTTATCGTATATTATCCTTTTTATATAATTCATATATTGTCAGTTTTTCATACTATTGGTACATATCATCTTTTTCAGTTCTCTGGAAAAATTTATATAAATTGGAATTTTTTTTACTTGACATTTTAACAGAACTCTCTAGTAAGACATCCAAGCCCACAATTTTCTAGGAATATTTTTATTATGATACCATCATTTGATTGATTGCTATGGTTGTTTAAATTGTAATACAGATGAATGTATTCAGGCTCATGCGAAATTTAGGTCTTTTTTGAGTTAATTTCATGTAATACTTTTCCAGGAGTTTGTCCATTTATTCTAAAATTTCAAATAGATTTGAATTTCTGTTTTTAAAAAAACTTTATTAGCATCTTGTTGATTACAATGTTGTGGTGAATTTCTTATTCATAGTGGCCTACCATTTTTTGCTGTCCACAGTAGATCATTTATCTCTTTAAAGAGGAAATCCCTAAATATGTGTCATCACATGAGAAGAGCTCTCCCTTTAATATGTCATTTGCTAGAATTTCTTCTTCCTAACCCCAATCCAGTTGCTGGTTAAGGTAATGCAATACCATGATTTGTTTGCACTGAGGGAGACCTTGTTCTTTTCCTGTGACTTTGCTGTGGAATGTGAATATCTAAACAACTCTGTCAGGAATATAAAATGGAGGATAAGACTGGAGTTAACTAGCAGCCAGCATTGCCTAACATAGAAAGAAAGAGACATATGGAGAGAGAAAAAAAGAAAAATAAACAGAGAGAAGGGGTGGGAATATTATTTTTTGCTTAAACTGATTTGCGTTAGAATTCTGACTCATGTAATTGGAGAAGTTTCCATGTCATTGATATAACTGAAGTAACCACAGTGACAAATGGTGGTTCTTTATTTCTTATTTTGGTTATACTTTATTTACATAGAGTAGCTTGATACCAGATGGATGATTTTAGTTTTCAAGCCCACTTGAGACACTCTAGAATCAATGGGGAATAAGCACGTGATTGTTTGAGGAAATATGCCTTATCTTTATCTTAACTGGTTTGAAAATACAATGGGACTAGAATGGGACACTTGTTTCTTTATATTATATATTATATTCTAGGGAATGCTAGCAGCTGTAACAAAGAGGCCAAACATTCAATGTTAAAATAACAGTAATATTTGCCTTTAAGTCTGAAGTAGATACATGGGTGCTCAATTTCACTGGAAGGTAAAAAAGACTGTGGTCTCAGGAGTCCGGATTAGAAGGAGTACTCCTCACTTCCGTTTGCAGTCCGTTGAAATAATTTAGTTATATGGCTGCATCTAACTGCAAAGGAGACTGGTGCTTGCATTGTATTTGGATGTCTACGTGCATAGTATAGTTATTGCAGAAAAGAGAATTTATTTTTGGTAGGCAATCAAGTCTCTGCTACACAGTCACTGTTTAAAGTCAGTGTATATATCGGGAAAACAACAGAAATGTAATGATCCTTAGAACGAAATGTTATAACAGTTCTAAAGGTTTCTATGGTACTAGACGTTTATGAGAAGATGTATTTAATAAGAAAGGTAGTGTTTTGCAGTTAAAACAAAACAGAACTCCCACCAATTTCATGCCTTGGTAAAAATTAGGTCATTTGGCATTGTATAAAATATTTTTATTTTCATTTTGCTTTCAAACCTATTGTGTGGTCTTGGCTTTGATGCCAGTAAAAGACCATCACTGAGTGGTCTCTATTCATGTGGTGACTGTAATACTAAGGAAACTATTATTTCTTAACCTAAAAATCCTTTGCTAAGTCAGTTGAGAATTCTTCAGGTTGATGATGTCCCCCCCTCCCCTTTTTGTTTTCCAATGGCTGCACCCATGGCATATGGATGTTCCCAGGCCAGGGACTGAATCCAAGCTGCAGCTATGACCTGTGTCACAGCTGTGTCAACACTGAATCCTTTAAGCCACTGCACCTGCCCAGTGATCAAACTCATGCCTCCTCCATTGCATTCTTAACCCACTGCCTCAGCAGAAACTCCAAGTTTTTGTCGTTATTGTTGTTGTTTCCTTTTTGTAATATCATTTCCAAGGATATATATCCGTGTGTTCTAATGTGGTGAGAATAATCTGGCAGAATATATAGCTAAAATAGAAATCAGTTAATAGTGTGAAATTAGGTGTTTTTTGAAGGAAACATTGATTATGTAATGTGTTCATTGTGTTTAGTGAATTATATCTAAAGAAAATACTCCCTAAAATACTTTGTAGCCTTTGCACTAGGGGGAAACACTGTCAAAAAGACAAGAACATTGTAGCCTCATACAAATAATACAAACAAACAACAAAAAGTATGTTGTGAAACTCTTTTCCTTATCAAAGTGTTACACACTGACTTTAATGTTTCACTCTTAGATTATCCATAACCAAAGAGGTTCAACTTTTGTGGAACATTAGAACGTGGGCATTTCATTCATTTTTTTTTCACTGCAAGTAATCAAATATGATTCTTAAAAGTATTCATTTTAACAAAATATCATAGGGTTATTGTTATTTTTTGCCTAAATTTGCCCTCTCTTTCTTGAAACTTACTCTGAGTTAAAAATAAGTTCATCTTTATCTCTTAGTTTTCTTATTATTTCCTCATTAATCCAAGGATGGCATTATTACTGAGTATTGAATTACTCAGTATTTATCAAGTTTTATAAAAAGATAGCACAATTTCTAACATACAAGGAAAAGTAGTATACATTCTTTACTTTCATATAAAACTTTTTTAGGACAACCTAGAGGATTTCTGCAAAACAACGAACCAAGATTATATATTCTCTCTCCTAGTTTTTGTTTGATCTAAGCAATTTTTTTATCACTGTGCTGTTACATCACTATAATCATATTCTAAATCAACTTAATTTTTAGTTTACTTCCTTAATATCTGGGTTGTGTATGATGTATTAAAATAGTCCTTGAGCTGTTAAGCCATATAACAGATATGGTCGGTATTTAGGATAATGACTATAAATATTGTTAAAATCATTATCCTAAAGACTGATCATATTTAATAATAACAAAATATTTTTAAGCATTGACTAAGCACCTATAGTAATGTTGCACTGATATCAAATATTCAAACATTTGCTATGTCTTCACGTAGGATTTCCTAACAAACTTTTGGAAGAGGCTATTATTCGATCTTAAATTATCCCAGAAAGTATTTACTCTGGACACTAAAAACTAAATTCTCTTTTTACTATTGAGTCTTCATAAGACAGCCTAAAATTTATGTGTAAGGTAATAACTAACCTGCAAAAGTTTAATTTGTATACCTTTTTTTCTTCTTATTTAGCAAAATAATGTCAGTGAGGCCTATTTTTAATAAAGAGTATGTATGTTTGCTTACTACCCTATTTCCTTTTACAAATATTTTTTTATTTATACTACTCTTCAGTTTCACTTGAAACCTATAGCACCCACTTCCATACCCATTTCCACTATTAATGATTGCTGCATTTTACCTATACCAACTCTGTGCTTGTGGTTACTAACCATGCTGATTATTCATATTTTCTATATTATCATAATTGTTATTTTTTGGTTAGAAAATTCACTTAGCTCATATTAGGTAGATTTCACAATTGCTCCTCACAGGTTTTAGTCTCTAACCTTTTTACATTATCAAACCTTGTTGAGACAAAAAAAAAAGTGTTTTGTTTTTAAGGGTCTTATCTAATAGTATTCATCATATTAGAAATTAAAACAAATAGGAGTTCCTGTCCTGGCACAGCGAAAATGAATCTGACTAGGAACCATGAGGTTGTGGGTTCAATCCTTGGCCTTGCTCAGTGGGTTAAGGATCCGGTGCTGCGTTGCCATGAGCTGTGGTGTAGGTCATAGACATGGCTCGGACCTGGTGTTGCTGTGGCTTTGGCATAGGCAGGCAGCTGTAGCTCTGACTAGACCCCCTAGCCTGGGAACTTCCATATGCCATGGGTGCAGCATTAAAAAGGAAAAAAAAAAAGAAAAGAAAAAAAAAGAAATTAAAGCAAATATATTCAAAACCTTCAAAATTACTTATTTTCATGTTAACATAAAAAGATGTTATTTAAAAAAAAGTGAGGAGAGTGGCACTGCTTTACATTCTTGCAAACCTTTTTAATGTCTGGCTAAGTAGAAGACACTGGATTCCCATATCTGTTTCTGCATTCAGTCTGTTGTGATGGCATCTATCTTGTATCCCTTGGAAATCTGTGCTGCATTCCTATGAGTGAAAAAGGCAAATAATGCCTTATTATTATTAGAAAAATACTTTTGACCTTGTGAACCCCCTGAAAAAATGTTAAAATCACTAGGACTCCTTTGACCACACTTGGAGAACCAGTACTAGTCTAGAATATTATCCTGCTCATTCACTCTATCTTATGCTTCTTTTTTTTTTTCTCAACTCCACATCCCTTAATATCAGTTCCTTGTAAATTTTTGTATCACAGTCCTACACTAACGGATTGCTGATGATACCTAGGTCAAAGTATGGTATTAGTGCTACCTCTGACTTCGTACGTGTTATTCCCACTTCTAAGGAAGCTTTTGCTCCTCCTTCAAGTTTCTCAAATGTCACCTTCTCTGTGACACATTAATCATGCCTTTGTGTTTCTTGTTACGTGCTTCACACATACTTTTATTATTTTATAACCAAGCAGGTATTAATTGCAGTCTATAAGCCAAGATGTGTGCGAAATACCACTTTCTTTTAAAACTTATTTTACCATCACTTTTAACTTTCTAACTTTACAGAAAATCCTATCTTCTACATGGTAGCTTCCCCTTCCCAACCTGGTGTCCCTCCAGAGTCTGAGAGGACTTATTGCTCAGAGGATGAAAATGAGATTCTGGTGCCCATCATGGTCTGTATTGATATGCCATTTCCAACACTTAACAGTGATGATCTACTTGTCTGCCACTTTCCAGCTTCTCCCATGCCATGCTGGAGTGACAAAATCTCTGCTAAGATTGATGAACAGTGTGACCCTGGTCACTTGTTCCTGCAGCCCATAGAGCCATTGCTCTTGGAGGCATTGAGTTACTGCCCTATCACTGTGTCTGGGCCCCCAACAACTGAGAAAAACTGTGATTGAGGGGAACCCCAACTTGCCTCCGGCTTTTCCAAGACCCTTTCTGATTTACCATCAACACTGTCATCCTTAGTGGGTCTAGGACTTTGAAAAAAAAAAAAAAAGGGATAAGAATTCTGATAAGTTATTTCCTTTCCCTCCAGTTACATACCATCCTGAGTACATGAAGCATGGAGCTTTCTACCTTCTTGAACTAGTGTCAGAAAAAAGGTGAAAATAGAGGTTAGAGAAAAGACAACACTGCCTCATCTACCAGTATAGAATCTAGCCTTTTTATCTCTGCAGCCTACTCTCCCCCATCCCCCACACACATGACATTGATGCAAACACCTGTAAACATTTATCGTATAGGCTGTGGTAGCAAATATAATGACCAGCATATAGTTTTTTTTTTAATCCTTTATTATAGTTGATTTACGATGTTCTGTCAATTTCTGCTGTACAATAAAGTGACCCAGTTATATGTATAATTTTTTTTTCTATTATCTTCCATCATGTTCCATCACAAGTGACTGGATATAGTTCCCTATGCTATACAGAAGGACCTCATTGCTTATCCACTCCAAATGCAAGAATTTACATCTATTATCCCTAAACTCCCTGTTCATCCCACTTCCTCCCACTCCTCCTTAGCCACTACAAGTCTGTTCTCTATGGCCATGAGTTTGTTTCTATTCTGTAGATAGATTCATGTGCCATGTTTTAGATTCCACATAGAAGTGATATTATGTGGTACTGGTCTTTTTCTGTCTTACTTCACTTAGTATGAGAATCTCTAATTCCATCCGTGTTCCTGCATATAGCATTATTTTGTTCTTTTTTATGGCTGAGTAGTATTCCACTGTGTATATGTACCATGTCTTCTTAATCCATTTGTCTGTCGTTAGACATTTAAATTGTTTCCATCTCTTGGCTATTGTGAATAGTGCTGCAGTGAATGTAGGGGTACGTGTATCTTTTTCAGTGAAAGTTTTGTCCAGATATATGCCCAGGAGTGGGGTTTCTGGATCATATGGCAGTTCTATATTTAGTTTTCTGGGGTACTTCCATGCTGGTTTCCAAAGTGGTTGTACCAATTTCCTTTTTTTTTTTTTTTTTTTTTTTTTTTAGCAAGCATATGGTTGAGTCTCTGTAAATGTTTAAGGCAATCTAAAAAATATAATTAAGATTTTTAACTACCATTATATTTATCTTAATTATATTTGAAAAAAATATCCTCTATGCCTTATTAATCATTTGAATTGAGAAACTGAAGGCTAAAGACCACAGATAAAATACTGGTACTAATCTGTTTGTATTTTAATATAGTAAAACAAGTTCATATTATATTGAGAACATTTACTGAATATCAATGCCACGCAAAGCTCTATGTTGAAGTGCCAAAAGGAAATATAAAATAAGTAAGTGGTATGTCTTCTGACAAAGACTTATTTATAAACTAAAATTTTCTTTTCAATACTGGGAAATTACAGTCATCTAATACACCAAAGTATGCGCACTAATCCATTTGTCTATGGGAATTTTTGTGATCACTAAAAATGATGCTTTAAAATAGCTAGTACAGGACTTCATAGGTGTTAGATGCCACTCAGTAAATGGCAGCTATTTACTTTGTTTTTTTGTTTCCCTTTGACAATAGACCTTGTGGGTCTATAGCACAGCTGTCATGCAGCTATGAAAAATACCACTTCTTTCTGCCTCTAATAAATCCTTTTTGTACCAGGAGGAAATTTAGAATTTCCTTTCTAAATTAATATGCATAATGAAATAACTATTATAGTAGCAGAAAATGGAGAACCAAAATGATTCTTTAATGTCTTAGGAACATACTTCATAGTAGGCAATGGGAAGAAATCTGAATATCCTAGTACTTCATTATGTAATGAAAGGAGAATTGCACTGACTTTTTGATAAACATCTTAGACTGATTCAAGGCAAATTCACAATTTACTGTAAAACTTCTGTAGACACCTGCTGGACTTTCAGACTGGGATAATGTTTGGATAATTTTGTCAAAACAGAAATCCAATAACATAAAATCTTTAATGTAAAAGTCTTCCTTGTGTTTGTGTTTAAGAACGTGGAGTCTAACGTCTGTGCTTTAATCTTGGCTCTATAGTTGTCAGTGTGTGCATTTCTTACTTTTCTGATCCCCAGTTTTAACATCTTAAAATACTGAAATAGAATAGGACCTCATCATAGGTTGATTGTAATTATTAAGTTAATCATTTGTTTAAGATGACAATAGAGTGCCTAGAACATTGTAAGGGTTCATTAAATATTAACCACAATAAGAAATTAACTTCTAATATCTGTCCTCAGAATATATACATATACATTGCATGAAATATTCTTTGTTTTAAGAACTTCTATTTTGCATCTAGACATATGCTACACGATTATATTTGGATAATTAGCTTTTAGTAGTGTTCCTTACCTATTTTATATTTCTGGATCTCAGAATTTAAAGTTCAAATTTAGAAGAGAAATTAATATTCCTAACTTTAAATACCATCATTTTCATTTAATTTTTATCACACACATTTATTTGGCATCCTTATTAACAATTCTTTTCATTTGACAATAAGTCAGAACAAATCCCCATCACATTTGTTTGATGGTTATATTAAATATGTGGTAAGAGCCTTTTTTTCTCTGAACTTGGTATAAATACACTTTTCATTCTTAGTTACAGGAAGTAGGTAAGCTTTTACTTTATTTTCTGTATTCAGTTTCAAGATTTGTACAGTGATAAGTATCACTGAAATTCTGAGATTTATCTCACCTTTACACTTATTGTTAACTTGCCTAACTTAGTTTAACTAAGCTTGCTTGCAGGTCAGCATTGACAAGTAATTTAGAAAGTTGTCATATTTGACAGAAAAGCTTCTATGATCATGGATTTTCTACTATATTAATATTGTCAACTGGACCATGTTCTGACATTCTAAAATAAATGTGAACTGTATTTACTATTATTCAGAAGACAGATCACTCAACTACATTGAATGGAAAATATTTCACTGGTGAGTGGAATTTTTTAGACAAAAGTGTTGTAGTCAAAAAATATAGTGATATAATCATTAAAATGCTCATTATTTAATGTAATTGGAACTTCTTTTGAATATACTTAAACTTTGCTGTATTACACTTTCTTCTGCTAAATGAAATGGAAATAATTTTCAAAATTCTCAAGTCTAGAAGATAGCTGCCTTTATAAAGTGTTTCCATTATAAATTAATAAGAATTTTCTCTAAAGATGGAGATATAATGTGAAAACACCATAAGGGACAACTTCTCTCCATCTTTCCACCTTTTATGAAGAGGAGAATCACTTTCATCAATCTTTAAGCAGATATAAAGCAGAGGCTTTTGAGAGTTCCCTGGTGGCTCAGTGGATTAAGGATTAGGCATTGTCACCACTGAGGCTCAGATCACTGCTGTGGCATGGGTTCACCCAGGAAATACTGCAAGCCAGGCCAAAAACAACAACAACAATGACAACAATATATGTGTGTGTGTGTGTGTGTGTGTGTGTGTGTGTGTGTGTGTGTGTGTGTGTATGTTATACACACATACACATATATACATTTTAAAAAGCAGAGGCTTCTTCTGAAATACAAAATTCATCAAAGTAGTTCTGGGAGGTTAAAGCCATTTGCAAGAAAATGGAAGCAGCACTCCATTAATTTATTTGGCAAGCATATTTGTTAAGAGGTTAAAAACAGGTTCTTTGTAACCAGATGGCCTGGGTTTGTAATCCTGTCTCTACTACTTGTGACTCTGATCAAGTTAGTTTACTTCTGTATGCTTCAGTTTACCCAACAGTAAAATGGATGTAAAAATGTTACCACCTCATCAGGTTGTTAGAAGGGACAACTGAATGTGTGTGTGTGTGTGTGTGTGTGTGTTTTCCCAAACATTAGGAATCATGCCTGGCAGGCACAGTAAACATTGTAAATGAGGACAATACACAAATATGTAAATTTATTAATTGCTAAAATGTGCCAGGCACTGAGTTTAGAGAAACAGGAAAGACAGTTAGTGCTCCTGTTCTCCCAGAGATTACAGCCCTGGAGGAGGCAGGGAGTTATTGTAATTGAGTAAACAGGGAGGGAGAGGGAGGGGGAGAAGGAGTGGGGAAAGGGAGGAGGAAGTGAGAGAGAGAAAGAGACAAAGACAGAAGACAGAAAATGAGAATATAAATAACTATAAATTATGCAGTGTTCTATGAAGAAAAACAAATGAGGTGTTGAATTAGAGACTAAGCAAGGTATGTATCAGATATAGAAGAAGAATTTCATTGGAAGACCCAAGAGTAAAACCTCAAATTGCATTCTTCCTACCGTGTTACAGAAAAAAAGATCATAAAGTGGCAAGAGTGAAAGCAGGAAGACAAGGAGCTAGTCTGGTAAAGAGATGATCAAAACTTCATCTATAAGTAACATTTTGCTCAAGAGAAATGCTTATTTCCTAGTTACAGGTTTAGATCATGGCATATCTGAATACATTTGGTTTTCCTCTGGAGTATTCTGTGTTAAAGTAGTTTTTCATAGGAGCTATGGTCCAAAGATGGTTGATGGGATGCCTCCTTCTGTTGGAGAAGAGCCTAAAAGATCTCAGCCCGAGCTGAGTCTTTGATTTCACCTGTATGTTAATATGTCATACAGAATGACTTAAGCTTTGTCAGTATATAGCTGATGAATTGCTGTGTTTCGATGGACTCTCTTTTTGGAGAACCTCTGACAAAAACATACTCGTGAGTTGGAGGACTGTTTTTCTTAAGGGTAAATAATATGCAAACAATCAATGCTTTTAAAGAAAAAACAACCAATCTTGAGACCAAAAATGAGAAAGAGGAAGATAAGTCTTAAATGAAGTACGGTGGCTACTTTACATATGAGCCTGGTGAGCAGATATCTAGGCATTTGGGTAAGAAACTAATTAGCATTCATAGAACAAGTCATTTCTTTCTCTTCTTCAGTAGGTTTTCTCCATTGGATTGTTCAGGAAAGGATTAAGCCTGTCCAAAGAGAGGTTTAATCTTTGCTTTCTGATCCTGAGAAGTAACCTCTAAGGCCTTGGAATGTCCTGTTTGATAAGAATATCTGTTTACCTTGAGCCATGCCAGATTGCAAACACTTGATTTATAGTGGGGGTCTTAGACCACATAGTTTTAGTTTGACCTCTGGAGGGGTCAGAGACTGTGGTCAGCCATGGGAGCAGTCAGCCATGACTGTGCAATTTAACCCCCATTAAAAATTCTCGAACTCAAGGCGGAAGTGTGCTTCCCTGTTGGGCAGTACTGCATGGGTATTGTCAGATGCTGTTGTGAAAAAAAAAAAGGTACTGTATAAATGACTTCTCTAGGAGAGGAGAGCTGAAGCTGGTGAATCCTGGCCCCTCTGTCAGTACCTGTACTTTGCTGTACTAAGTTATAACTGTGAGTATAACACTTTTTATGAGTTCTGTGAGTCCTTTTGGTAAATTGTTGAACCTAAGAGTGGTCTTGGGGACCTCTAAACATAAAATTGGATTGAAAAGTAAGGGTGATCTTAAGAACTTTGCATGGCTATTTACAAATATCCTCATACTCTGTCATTCTAGAAGCTTGTTGTAAACAGACACAATACTAGTCCCCTTTTTAAATTCCCTTTTTTAATATATCTGCTGAAGCCTAGTTTTCTTCCAGATCTCTTCACACAGGATACTCCCATAAAAACTGTACGGGTAAAGTGAAATGATGGCTTCAGTAACTATTTCTCATGTAATCCCAGTCTTTGACACTGTCTTTTCTGAAGTGGAAATAGAGCTCTTCTGTATTCCAAACTGTGAGATATCTCATTTAGACTACATCCTGGTAAGCCAGGGCTTGTGGTTCAAATCCTGTCCGTTTGTGCATGTGTTGCCATTTAACAACAGAAGGCTGGAGAGCAGGAGTTCAAGATAGCCCTGGTCAAAATCTGTCCTGTGGACGGACTCCTTCACCTGCTATTTGCAACTGGGACTGTCTGGTGCCACCACGAGCCATTCCTTATTAATTAGGATGGATTTTGAAAACTATGATACCATGAAGCCTTTTTTAAAGTGGTAGTAAAAACTAGAATTTTTAAAGTACTTTTTGATTCATCGATATCCAGGAACTTTAAAAAACAAACCAAACATCTTTTCAGAGGTTCTTTTCTTCTAGGAAGAGTGACAACTGGATATACTCCTTGAAGTTTTACCCCTGGAGGATTTCTTTTACCATTAGTTCTCAGTAATGCAGTAATCCTGTAGCCATCACCTTCCCACAAATCAGATTTTCATTTCATCTCCTATGAACTAATCCTAAAAAATTTCTCCCTGAAGAACTCGTTGTGGGTTCAGGAAGAGTTGGTGAGCAGCATGAATATCCATCCTGAGATTCTGAGCCACCACCTCATATAGTTTAATTGCCTGTTCTTCATGAACTTGGGCTCCATCTGTCTCATTCTTACCATTATCCATTTATTGGTGGAGTAGATATACCCCAGTTTATGATGGGAAACTCATGTTGCATATTAAATTGGTGTTCTTTAATTAGACATTCGGTCTTTACCAGAGCCTAGAAAACTTCCAAGACTTGCTTCTCAAATGTAGAACAGTTTTTGGCAGAAGAGGACATAGGTTTATTCTAAAACTCATGAGTCTTCAATGTGAATCTCCTATTGAGACTTACCAGATAGTCTACACACCATCTTCACTTGCTGTATATGTTTCCAATATTATTGGTTCTGAACAACCTAATCACTTTTATGTAATAATCTCTATTTATCAAGATCTATCAGGCTTTACCACTGTCAAATAGATGAAGTAACAATGGATAGGATAGGAATCACCAGCCCTGCAATTTTCAAATCTTTAATAGTAGTAAAAAATCTTCCTAATTTCCTTATAGATGTGGTGTTGATTTTAAGTTCTTACTTGTATGTAAGAGGGACTTTCAAGAGCTTCCTCTTAGCTTTCATTACCATAGTAGTGGGAATGGTTATGAGGGTTTAAACTGTGCATTCAGGAACTGAAACAATAACTATAGGATTGGTTGTGGGCCCAAAGGATCCATAGAAAGGCATAGGCCAAGCCTCTGTCATCTGAGCTCCCACTTTGACAGCTGGGCCTCAGATGTGTCTTTCAGTGTTCTGAACTTTAGTGTTAATTCAGAACCTGTACTTAAAATTTTTTTTGGAAATTTGGCAATTTATCTTTCTCCTATTAAAAGGCACCCACAGTAAATGGCTGCATATCCCTCTGTGGGAGGGCGTGGGCATATATTCATTCAGTACAGCTATGAGCACCACTACAAGGATCATCCTCAGAACCTCCCTGTTCATCAGACAAAGGACTTCTGGTCTGTGAACTGACTTAAGGCCAGAAACTTGCTAATAATCTGTGTTAATTTTGTACCCACTAGACTGAAATCTTTTTGTTTATTAATGTCAAGAACATATAGGTTGCTGGTTTATTGCAGTTCTAGGGTAATAACAAAATATCCTCTTCCTGAGACCACTGCAACGGTCTGAATACTCTGAATACTCTGAATTCAGCGTACTCTGAATACTACTCTTGCAGATTTTGTATTAATTCCATATGCATTTTTCACCTGGCATGCACTGTAGTGTGATTCTGTTTTTTCTACTGTAAACAGTGAACCCAGTTAACTCCCTTGAAGTATCCCTCGCAGAACAGCTGCCGTAAAACTAATCATGATGATGTTGGCCCCCTCTTGAGTACATTTCTAAATGCTTCGGGAAAGGGAAACTCTCAATTGTTATTTCTTTTATTTCTTTCATGTCCCTTAGTAATTTTTATGTTCTTTACTGATTTGTTTATCATGCTTTCTAGTATGTACAATTTCTAAAATGTTAGCATAAATCCTGACTGTCTGATTCCCTGGAAATCTGCAGTGCCTAGAACAGGTCCTAGGGACACTTAATAAGTAATTCATGAATGACTGACTGAATGAATAAATTAACATACCTGTGTGATACTGTGTGAATACTAATGCAGTATATAGATTTCCAGAAATTTGAATTGTTTTGTCTAGGATTATGGGCATTTTTATGAGGTCCTACCTAATTGTCCTTCAAATAGATCTTGCTAATGGAAATTCTCATCAAATATGTATGCAGATACCCATTTCCATAAATTTTTCCAAATACGTGACCATAGTAGTGTCATTTGTCTGTGAAAACATCCTTATTGATTGAATTACATTTCTTTGATTATTGGTAAATTTGAGCATTATATATATGTGCATGTAATTTGAGCATTATTATATGTATATATATATTTTTTGACCCTTTGTAAACAGACTGTGCATACATTTTGCACATTTTCCTATTGAATTTTTAAAAATTATCTTTTTGTAAGAGGTCATTTATTCTTTATGCTATTGATTATATGTTGATTTGTGCCCAGTAACCCTTATGAAGTTTTGTGTTAATTATAGTAATTTTTTCTATAGTTTTATTTACATTTCTGCTCTAGCGTATCTTGTCCTCTGTGAATAAGAGTCTTGTTTTTTCCCCAGTTCTTTTTTTTTTATTTTATTTTTTTTTTCCTCTTAATGGATTTTATTTCAATTATAGGTGTACATAAATCATCACAAGTCAATTTTACAGATTTTGTATCCCAAACCCCCAGTGCATCCCCCCACCCCCCAGACTGTCTTATTTGAAAAACCAAGGTTTTCCAAAGTCTGTGAGTCATTGTCTGTTCTGTAAGAAGGTTCATTGTGTCTTTTAGTTTCCACATGTAAGCGGTATCATTGGGTGTTGCTGTCTAATTGTCTGACTGGTTTCACTTTGCATGATAATTTCTAAGTCCATCCATGTTGCTATAAATGTTGGTAAT
>PVHT020000257.1:3939284-4065242 GCA_004024745.2 Catagonus wagneri | reverse complement strand
ATCCTGAAAAAGAAAAACGGAGCTGGAGGAATCAGGCTCCCTGACTTCAGACTCTACTACAAAGCTACAGTCATCAAAACCGTATGGTACTGGCACAAAGACAGAAATATAGATCAGTGGAACAGGATAGAAAGCCCAGAATTAAATCCACGCATCTATAGTCAACTAATCTATGATAAAGGAGCCAAGAATATACATTTTCCCCAGTTCTTAAGCGTTCTGTTTATTGTTCTTGTCTCTTGCCATAGCTTGAATTCCTATACACTGCTGAATAGAAATCACAGTCACAAGCTCCTTTATCTTGTCCTTGATCTTAAGGAGCATGCATTGTATTTTGGTCTTTATTTTTGGTATTTTGATCTTTTAAGTTTTTGTTAGTTTTGCGTCTTTTATGAAGTTTAGAAAATTAATTTATTTTTCTCATTTGCTGAGAGTCTTCTTGAAAAATCATGAATGGATGTTTAATTTTATCACCAATTTTATTGTCATGAAAATATTTTTTTGTTACGATGTTATGTGTTAATTGAATTTTTAAAGCAGAAAACCACACATTCCTAAATTACTCAACTTTTGGCATGGCTGTTTTATCTGTCTATCTGTCTATCTAATCTTGTGTGATACAGTTTGCCTATACTCTGTTTACAGATTTTATATCTAAATTTAACTAAAATTTTTAATTTAATCTTCCTTTCTTTTACTTTTTTATACCTGTTGTTTTTATTTGCTTTTTTGAAAATGAGACTTTATTTTTTTAAGGGTAGTTCTCCTCTGTTGCTACTTTACTGAGGGTTTTGATCATGAATGGGTACTGAATTTGTTAAATGCTTTTCTGCTTCTATTAATAGGATCATGTGAATTTCTTTTAAGACTTCTTGAAGTGATGAATTATATTAATTGATTTTTGAATGTCAAACCAACTTTCCATACCTGGGATAAATCCTATTTGTTCAGGATATGTAATTCTCTCTCTTTTTTTTTTTTTACTTTATTGGGTTCTATTAGCTTTTTTTTTTTTTTGCTTTTTAGGGTTCTGTTTTATTGAAGATTTTTGCATCTTATGTTTATGGGAGATATTGGTCTGTAGTTTTCTTATAATGTCATTAATTCATTTTTGTAGTCATCATTGGTATAGAATGAGTTAAGAAATATCTCCTAGATGTCCCTGGTAGCTCTGTGGGTTAAGAATCCACCATTGTCACTGCTGTGGCATAAGTTCAATCCCTGGCCCAGGGAACTTCTGCATGCTCTGGGAGTGGCCAAAAAACAAAACACAACTGAACAAAGCGAAGAAGTACCTCCTGTGCTTCTAGTCTTTGAAAGACATTGTAGAGAACTGGTATAATTTCTTCCTTAAATATTTGATAGAAATCACCAGTGAACCCATTTTGGGCCTGTTACTTTCTGTCCTGGAAGGATTTTGATTTTTGATTCAATTTATTTAATAGTTATACACCTATTAAGATAATCTGCTTCTTATGTGAGTTTCAGCAGATTGTATCTTTTAGGAAATTAATTTGTTTCATCTAAGTTACAATATTTGTGGGCGTAAAGCATTATAGTATTCCTTTGTTACAGTCTTAATTTCCATGTCATCCATAGGGAACTTCCCCCTTTACTTCTGATAGTAGTCATTTGTATCTTTTGCTTTTCTTAGTTAGTCTGGCTTGAGGCTTGCTGACTTTATTTATCTTTTCGAAGAACCAACATATGGCCTCATTGATTTTCTCTACTGATCTCCTGTGTTCAATTTCCTTGATTTCTGCTGCTCCAATTTTTTTTTTTTTTTTTGCTTTTTAGGCCCGCACCTGCAGCATATATGGAAGTTCCCAGGCTAGGGGTCGAATTAGAGCTACAGCTGCTAGCCTAGTCACAGCCACAGCAATGTGGGATCTGAGCCACATTTGTGATCTACACCACATCTCATGGCAATGACAGATCCTTAAGCCACTGGGCGAGGCCAGGGATTGAACTTGCATCCTTGTAGATACTAATTGGGTTTGTAACCTGCTGGGCCACAATGGGAACTCCTCTGATCCAATTCTTATTTCTACTCATTCTGTATTTTTTTTTTTTTTCCTTAGGGCTATGCCTTCGGCATGTGGAGGTTCCCAGGCTAGTGGTCAAATTCGAGCTGTAGACGGCCTACACAACAGCCACAGCAACACGGAATCTGAGCCAATCTGTAGTCTACAGTACAGCTCATGACAAGGCCAGATCCTTAACCCACTGAGTAAGGCCAGGAATAGAACCTGCATACTTATGAATACTTGTCGGACTCGTTAATCACTGAGCCATGATGGGAACTCCCCCTTCTGCTCATTTTGGATCATTTTCTCTTCTTTTCTACTTTTCCCATGTAAAAACTTAGATTATTGATTTCACATTTTGCTTCTTTTATAATATGTATATATTCAGTGCTATAATTTCCACCAAGCACTGCTTTTGATGCATACCACAAATTTTGCCAAGTTGCGTCTTATTTTATTTTCTTTAAAGTAATTTAAAATTTCTTTTTAGATTTCTTCTCTGACCTATGTGTTATTTAGAAGCATGTTTAATCTCTACATATTTTCAGAATTTCCAGTTAACTTTCTATTATTGATTTTGAGTTTAATTACATTGCTGTCTAAGAGCATTCATTTTATGATTTATAGCTTTTTAAATTTATTAAGGTGTGTCCTGGAACATGGTCTACCTTGATGACTGTTCCCTGTTAGCTTGAGAAAATGTGTATTAATGAAGTAATCTATAGGTGTTAATTCTATCTTCTTGACTCTATTGAGTTCAACTCTGTCCTTATGGATTTTCTATCTGATAGATCAATCCATTTATGATAGGGAGGTATTGAAATTTCTTACTATGACAGTGGATTAATCTAGTTAGGCATTTCTGTCAGTTTTTGCCTCATTTTAGTTTGATTCTTTATTGTTTGATGCATACACATTAAGATTTAGTATTTTTGGAGAATTGTCCCTTTTATCATTAGGTAATGCTGTTCTTTGTCCCTGTGGACTTTCATTACTTTGAGGTCTGTTCTATCTGAAATTCATACTGCTACTCTTGCTTTTCTTTCAGTTAGTGTTAGCATGGTATGTATTTCTTCATCTTTTTACTCTTCATTCATAAGAGTCTTTACATTTAAAGTGGTTTTCCTGGAGGTAACAAATAGTTGAGTCATGTTTTTTGATCCACTCTGACAATTTCTATCTTTTAATTGGTGCATTTAGACCATTGGCATTCAAAGTGATTATTGATACAGTTGGATTAATTTTATATTCATTACTGTTTCCTTTTTGTTGTCTTTGTTACTATTTTTGTATTCTACTCCTTTTTTCACTTTTATGGTTTTAATTGAGCATTTTATATGATTCTGTTTTTTTCTCCTTTCTTTGCATATCATGCATAATTTTTTATATTATTTTTAGGGGTTGTCCTAATATTTGCAATGTACATTTACAAGTAATCCAAGGCTACTTTGAAATAACATATCACTTTACTTATAGTATATCTTTTAATATCAAAATAATACTAATTTTTCCTCTTGTCCCTTGTGTCATTGCTGTTATTAATTTTATTTATATGCAGTCATATACAAACATAGGTATACACATAAATATTCTTAGGTATACATAATATACATTGTTGATATTATTTTGAACAAACTCTTATCTATTCAGTCAATCAAGAACATAATATTAAAAGTTTTATTTCACCTTGCCTTATTCCTTCTTTAATGCTTTCGCTTTCTTTGTGTAGATATAAGTTTCTGAGCTATAGTCTTTCCTTCTAAGAACTTCTTTTCACATTTCTTACTGGAAAAAAAATCCCTCAACTTTTTTACTGTGAGAAGGTCTTTATTCTCCTTAACTTTTTTTTCAAGATAATTTCACAGGGTACAGAATTCTAGGTTGGTGAGTTTTTCTTTTTTTCTTCTTAACACTTTAAATATTGCACTCTATTCTCTTTTTACTTGCAATTTTTCTGAGGAGAAGGTGGATATAATTCTTATTTTTTCCCTCTGTAGGTAAGATTTCCACCCCTTCTGTCTCCTTTAAGGACTTTTTTAATCTTAATCTTTGATTTTCTATTATTTGAAAATAACATATGTAGGTATAGTTTTTTTTTTTTTTCTGTTTTCTTTCCTTCTCCATTTTTTTTTCTTTTTTCCAGCATTTATCCTGCTTGGTATTTCCTGAGTTTTCTGAATATGAGGTCTGACACTAATTTGGGGAAATAATCAGTCATTTTTTTTTTCTCAAGTATTTCTTCTGTTTCTCTCTTCTCTTTCAGCGTTCCTGTTATCCATATATTATACCTTTCACGTTCCTTTTACATATCCTTTAGATCAGATTCTTTCCTCAGCTGTGTCCAGTGTACTATAAGCCCATCAGAGGCATTCTTCACTTCTGTTACAGAGTTTTTGATTTCTAGCATTTCTTTTTGGTCCTTCCTTAGGATTTCCATATCTTTGCTTACCTTGCCCATATGTTCTTGCAAACTCTTACTTTATCCACTAGAGTCTGTAGCATATTAATCATAGTTGTTTCAAATACCTGCTCTGATATTTTCAACATGTCTGATTCTGATGCTTGCTCTGTCACTTCAAATAGTGTTTTTTTTTTTAATTCTGTATACCTTCTAATTTTTTCTTGATAAAAAACAGTATGTACTGGATAAAATGAACTGCTGGAGTAATGTGGTGACGTGTGAGGAAGGAGAAGCATTCTGAGGTCCTATAAGTAGGTCTTAGTCTTTTGTGAGTCTGAGCTTCTGTATTGTGAACTTCACAAGAGTGTCTCATTTTTCTTTCTCCCTCCTAGGTAAGACAGAATAACTAGATTGGACTGGAGTTGGTTTTTTTTCCATCCGCAGGTTAATTGGGCTTTGATAATACCCTGTTAGGCTAAGCCCTAGTTTTGTGTGAGGGCAGTCTTTGTTAAGAAAACAATGTTCTGGAGTTTTCTGAGGGTTTCTGCATGAATTTTAGGGGGACATAGACATACAGTCTGTCACACACTATTACATATATCGGGCTTCATTTACTTGTTGCAGTGTTTAGTTGGTGTTGTCTAATATAAACAAGATCATTAATGGAGCAGTAAATGCACTTCCTGAATGAAAAAACATTTACTTCTAGTCGTGTACTGTCATTTGTAGTCTTATAATCATATATTTTTATAACTGTGTAGCATTAATTCAATATTTAACTCACCCAAATTGTTAGTTTTAATGGGGCCAATAGTAAAAGCCTTAATTAAATGATTAAATTCAACACAGAAAGTGGTAAGTTAAAAGAGTGTAACCATCTTCTGCCATGATTGGTTGAAGTGTATTGTTATGTCATCAGGAATCTGCTTACATGTTTTTCTCAGCTATGTTGACTTCATTGCTAGGTAGGTCTCCATGTCAAAATGGCAGGTGGTCAACTCAAACTTAGAATGGTTTGAAATCTGCATACTCTGGAAAGAAGAGTGCTGTTTCTTTGTATCTCCTTTTGTGAGGACTGTGATTTGTTCCCCCTACATCATATCCCCATATCCAAAGTAATCAGTTTGGTCTGGAAGAAGGAGAGTTTTGATGCCACATGCCTGAGCTTGTGGTAGGGACACATCAGAACCACACAGAATGAATTCCATTTATGAAATAGAGGCTCCACTATCAGATGAAATAGGTTAATGGTTAAAACAAGACCAAAAACTCAAAACTTCACAAATAATCCGCTAATAAGGAATATCTGAATTCCACCTGTAGTTAAATGCTCAAGAGAAGTTACTAGTTTTACATTTCCCCCCAGCATCATGAATTAAAAAAAATGTAAACATAGAATCGTAAGGTAATAATCCAGTCACCTTTCAGCTTTCTTCTCATACCCCTTCAGAATGGAATGGGGAATATTTCAGTGGCATGTTGCTTTCTTTTGTAGACCTTTTTTCAGGCAACTAATGTGGACGTCAGTTTGGCCTGATACAGTGTTCTGTCTCGTGGTGCTATCATCCAAAAATTATGTGGTAAATAAAATGACTTTGAATATGATATGAAGTAGAGGGCTTTTTGTTTTTCTTATGTTATCAGTGATGTTCCAGCATCATCTATTGGATAGCTATTAAAGCATTTTCCTACTGATTTGTAAAGGCACTGCTGTCTGATACAGGTATTCATATGCAAGGGTATGAATCATGGTTCTCTATTCTATTCCATTATTTGTTTGTCTCTCCCTCCCCCAGTATCACACATTTGGTATTACTATATTATCTTAATATATGGCAGGATGAAGTGCTCCTCCTAGGGTTATAGCTTTAAATTTGTCTTGGTTGTGCATTGCTTTTCATTTTCCACACACATTTGTACTTCAGTTGTTAGCTTTGCAAAACATTTTTGATATGGATTAGAATTCCATCCAATTTATAGATTAATTTGTCAAAAATCAACATTCTTACAATATTTAGTCTCTCCAACCATGGATGTGTTATTTATTTTTAATTTTGGATACTATTATACACCTTAGTAATGGTAATTATAGTAGTAGCAGTGCTATTACCTCTACAATCAGCAGCAGTTATGGTGGTTAGATATTCTCAATATTCTGAATATATATAAACTCATATATTGTTATGGATAGGGACTATTACTATTCCATTATACTGATGAGAAAACTAAAGTACAAGAGCTTAATAACATGTGCTGAATTATATAAGAGGAAAAGAGGGTGTCAGAATCCATGCAGTAGAATCCTCATTGCTATCTGATCTTGCCTCACTAAGAATTTTGATAGCATTTTTAGTGATCTTACCAATGGCTTAGCATCTTGGATTTTTTAATTAAATAGTAATACTGTATGTGCATAATGATAGCAAAATTATTAGTTACATTCCAAACCTTAAACTGCTTATGTTTACTTCTTTTCATATTGCTTCAGCTAAGACTTCGAGGAGAACATTGATTACTTAGGGTCTTATACCTGATTTAAAGATAGAATGCTCTTAAATATCTGTATTAGGAGGATGTTTTTACTGTAGGTTTTTTTTTTTTTTCTGTTTTATTAGCCTTGCTCATAGAATCTGGATGTTCCTGAGCCACAGAAATGCCAATGCCAAGTCCTTAACCACTGGGCCACCAGGGACTCTTGCTCTAATTTTAAATGTTAAACATTATAAAGTTATTTCTCTTTTATATCTCCCGTTTTTTCACTATAAATGGATGCTTAATATTTTTAAATGTATTTTCTGTTTCTGTTCTCTACTGTAAAAATATTTGTGCTTTCCTGGGTTATTTTCTGGGCTCTGAGGAGAGACTGAAATTCAAAAAAGTATAACTTCCAGTTAGACTTTGTTTTTAAGGGCTTCTATGCCATTTACAAACAATGGACCTTGAGAGCATTATTTAACTCCCTTTGATAGTACCAACTGTGGTGAGAAAGAAACCTTTCTTTGGGCTCTGATCTGTGGTAGGCCCTATGTATCATAATCACAAAAAAATGTAAATTGATTAAAATACACTTGTATGTCTCATTGTTATTCTGGTAAATATTACCTACAGGCTCTCAAAAATATATAAGCATGGAGTTCCCATCATGGTTCAGTGGAAAGGAATCTGACTAGGACCATGAGGTTGTGGGTTTGATCCCTGGCCTCACTCAGTGGGTTGAGGATCCTGCATTGCTGTCATCTGTGGCATACGTCGCAAACAGGGCTCGGATCCTACATTGCTGTGGCTGTGGCGTAGGCCCGCAGCTACAGCTCCAATGAGACCCCTAGCCTGGGAACCTCCATATGCTGTGTGTGTGGCTCTAAAAATAAAAGACAAAAAGGCAAAAATTTATAAAATATATATATAGGCATGTGTATATGCCTATATATATGTATATGTTTATAATAAATTTTATTGATATGAGGTTGTATAGCACATGGCTTGCAAATAATAAAAGTCAATACTATGATTATAAATCATTTTGGAGCCAGTTGTCATCAAATTTTGCATTGAGTTTTGCTTGACTCCTGTATAAATAACCAGCTTTTTAGTGTATTGACTGACAAGTGTAGTCCTGAGATGAATGTTGGTTGATGTTTTTCATTTACATTAATGAGTATGACAAATATATTTCTATAACTAGAAATATTAGAATGATATTTTTTTAATTTTTTGTTTTACCCACAGTGTAATTGCTACACGCTTTTAACTTATAATGCTTTATTTTTTTTGCTGTTTTTATAGGGCTGCACCCACAGCATATGGAAGTTCCCAGGCTAGGGGTCAAATCAGAATTGTAGCTGCTGGCCTAAACCACAACCACAGCCACAGCAACTCGAGATCCAAGTCTCGTCTGTGACCTACACCATAACTCACAGCAACAGTGTACCCACTGAGTGAGGCCTGGGGTCGAACCCGCATCCTCGTGCATACTAGTTGGTTTATAACCCTCTGAGCCACAATGGGAACTCCCTTAATATACACTTACACTTTCTTAGGTTTAGACAGTCAAAATATTAATAAATACCCAATTTGTAGTATTTGCGTATTTGTGTGTGTTAGAGTGATTTAAATATTTACAACATAGCTGATTTCATCTCTATTTGGAGGAGATACACAGAGCACACCATTACATCATGGCTCTGATATACAGACAAATAATGACATGAGCATAGAAAATAGTAAAATGTCTTAAAATGAAGAGGTTCATTTTGAGTATTCATTTTTTACTTTTAATATATTTGTTTAAATGTAAGTTTATGAATTTATAAACATCTTAATGATATTTGTGTTGAAAAAGTGTCTGAAAATGTAAGTTAATTGTTACAAGCCTGCATGTACAGAGTTCATCGTGCCACCAGAAGGTTTGCATGCAAATTCAGTGCCTGCAGCTGCCATATTGGAACCCATAACACCAAAGTGCCTACATCTTTCAGGCTCTAGAAAAATACTTTCCACATCTATTGCCCTGTGTTTTAAAGCAAAAGGTGACTACATGCATTTTTATGAAATTGATAGGTTGAATTGCTGCCAGGGTTGGAGATGGACTTAGGAGCAGAAGAAGGACTTGAACTGCAGAAGTGCTAAGGAGAGACTCCTTAAGGAAGTTGCCAAATTCTTCTTTCAGAAAAGACCAGGGCACTAGGTTTTGCATAATGAAGTATCAAATTCAGCAATGCAGAATTTCCTTCTCTTGGTATTCCAATTCATGATTCTAGAGTTACACATTCATTAATGTGGCATTCATAAATTGCAAAGCAGGAGAGGAACATTTTACAACTCTGTATAGTTCAGATTGTCTTGAAGTTTTGTATATGTGGTCTACACAGAATCTAAATGAAACATACTAGTTTTATTCACTGTAGAATGGCAGTAGCTGGGTCATAGGGTATGTGTGTGTTTAGGTGTAGAAATACAACATAGCAATTTGGTAAATAGTACAAATTTAAACCATCAGCAGCATATAAGAATTCAAATTTTTGTGCACACTTGTCATCACTTGAAATTGTATTTCCTTTCCATTTTAAAATTCTGGTAGATATGTTGTGGTACTGCAACTTACTTTATTTTACATTCTCTAATAGCTAATGACTTTGAGCACTTTTCATATGTTATCTGCTGCTTGGATATTTTTTTTCTGAAGAGCCTATTCAAGTATTTTTCTATTTTTTCTTTTTTTCTATGTCATATTGAGTTGAAAGTGCTTATTTTTATTATTCCTTTTATATTTTTGTTAGATGTGTGTATATGTAATATTATATGTTAAATCTTTAACATAATTATTAAAATTGTGTTAATTTAAATGAGTACATACTAAATAGCTTTCCATTCCCCCTTTTTTTTTTCTTTTTCTTTTTACAGTTGCACCTGTAGAATATGGAAGCTCCTAGGCTAGGGGCCGAATCAGAGCTGCCCCTGAGGCCTATACCACAGCTATGTCAATGCCAGATCTGAGCTGTATCTGCGTACTACACTGCAACTTGCAGCAATGCCAGATCCTTAACCCACTGAAAGAGGCCAGATATTGAATCTACATCCTTACAGAGACTATGGAGTTTTATTAACCCACTGAGCCACAATGGAAACTTCAGTTTCCATTCTTCAGTTCCATTCTTTATAGTGTATTTTGACCAAATAAATTTTAATATAGTCCAAGGTACCATTTTTTTCCTTTATGATCTTTTATCTTTTATAAGAAATCTTTGATTACGCAATCATAAGGAATTTCCCATATTTTCCTTTAAAAACGTTGTTAACCTTCCATATTTTTAGAAGTATATCTTGCCTAGAATTGATTTTGTTTATGGTGTGAATTAAAGGTTAAGATCCTGGAGTTCCCGTCGTGGCTCAGTGGTTAACGAATCCGACTAGGAACCATGAGGTTGCGGGTTCGGTCCCTGGCCTTGCGCAGTGGGTTAACGATCTGGCATTGCCCTGAGCTGTGGTGTAGGTTGCAGACGTGGCTCGGATCCCGCGTTGCTGTGGCTGTGGAAGGCCGGCAGCTACAGCTCCTGTTAGAACCCTAGCCTGGGAACCTCCATATGCCGCGGGTGTGGCCCTAGATAAGGCAAAAAGACAAAAAAAAAGAAAAAAAATAAAAGGTTAAGATCATTTTTTGTGTGTGTAACTGCCAATTTACTTAGCACCAATTACAGAATAATCATTATTTTCCAATGTATTGCACTGTTGGTTTACTAAAATGTGAACTTAGATGTATCTGTTTCTAGACTATTAACACTTTTTTAATTATAATAATATGTGTTGATATCTGGTAATATAAATCATCTAGACTTTGTCCCTTGAGATAGGCTTTACTGTTTGTTCTCTGCTCTTTACATTCTTATATACATTTTAGAAAGTTGGTCAGTTTCTTCTTACACTTAAAGGCACCAGCTTAGATTTTGATTGGGAATGTATTAGATCTGTAAATAAATTTTAGAAATTTATTGAAATGATCACATTTCTAATTCATGAATTTGCTACATCCCTCTATTTAAGGTTTCCACAGAGACCTGTCAATAATGTCATGAAGATTTCAGTGTACAGGTTTGTACATCTTGCAATCAATTTATTTTTCAGATTTTTGATTTTTTATGCTATTGAAAATCAAATAATTTGTATTTTCATTTTTATATTGTTCATGGTACTTAAAAATGCTTTATGGATTGTAGATGTTGATTTTCTATTTAGAAATCTGGCTAAGTTACTTACTTTAATATTTTGTATATGCTTTTAGATATTTTACAATCACAGTCATGTCACCTGTGAATAATGAAAACCTAATAAATATATATATTTTTAAAATTATCTATTCCTTAACTGCCATTTTATAAGGCTCTTCTTGCCTGATTAGAGTTGCCTATCACTTCTTATATAATGTTGATAGAATTTTCAGGTGTATGTCTTTTATTAATTCATCAAGTATAATATTTCTTTTTCTGTCTTAGTGGATACGTTTTTAGCGTATTTAGAAAGTCCATAATTTTCCTAGTTCCAAAAAAGATTTTTTTAAGGTACAATTTTGAATATTATTAAATCCTTTTAAAGAAATCTACTGATATAGTATTTTTATTTTAATGTACTTAATTATCAAATAGTAAACAAACAGCATACCTGGAATAGAACCTACTCATTTGTGACATACTATTCTTCTCTTATATTTCTGAGTTTGATTTGTAAATATTTTGTTTAGGGTAATTCATCTATATTAATAACAAAGGTTTATCTGTAATTATTTCTTTTTGTAATGCTCTTCTTGGGTTTTGTGCAAGATTTTAGATATGTTGGAAATAGTGTCTTCTTTTGTTGTTTCTGAAAGAGTTTATATAAAATTAATACTATTTTTTTCCCTAAATATTTGGATTAGTTTACCAGTAGGCTGTTTTACACATGTTTTTCATTTATGCAAAGTTTTCAGAAATAGATTCTATTTTTTAATCATGTAAGAGTATTCAAATCTTTTAAGCTGTGTTTTGAAAAGCCTGTAACTGTTCAATTTACATTTTCAAATTTATTCAATTTATTGGTAAAATTGTTCACCATAGTCTCCTTTTTTATCTTTTAAGTGTTAGCACAATCTATGTGTTTTCCTTTTTAATTCATAATATTAGTATTACTTTTTTTCTTGATTAGTTCTACTAAAGTAATTATTAAATATTCTTATCTTAAATAAACCATCTTTCAGATAGGTTAATTTTTTTTCTTTTGTATGTTTATTTTCTATTTCATTGATTTTGCTTTGATGTTTACTAATTCTTCCTTATTTTTTTCTCTGGTAAGATTTGCTGCTCTTTTTCTGTCATCTTGACCTGAAAGCATAGATACATCATTTATTTTCAACTTTCAGTCTTTTATGATATATTGGTATCCCTTTAAGTACTGCATTGGCTGCATCTCACAAAATTTGAAGTGTTTTGTTTTAATTATCTTTCAGTTGAAAATACTTTTTCATTTCTATAGTGATTTTTTTGATGATTATTTAGAAGTATTTTGCCTAATTTTCAAACAGATTTTCTAGTTAGTGTTTTGTTTCTGATTATTGCCTTAATTTCACTGTGGTAAGAGAATATACTATAAATGATTTTAATCTTTTAAGACACATTGAACCTTGCTGTGTAGCCAAGAAAATCATCAGTTTTGGTAATTGTTCTGTGTGCACTTGAAAACAATAAAGTCTGTCATTGTAGGGTTTAACTCTCTATGTCATTGTTATTTATTATATGTCAAATATGACAAATATTTTGAATGTAACATCTATTCCTCCTTTGATTACTGTCAATTGTTAATTTACAATTGCTAAAGCTATATTATAGGTTGCTTATAGTTTTAGAATTACATCTTCTCATTTATTTACCAAGTTGTTGTGATATGATCCTCTTTGCATTTGATAATTTTAATCCTAAAATTTTCTTTTTTTGATATTATACTAGAGTATTTTCTTTTTCTGGTTGTGTGTGGTTTTTATTTTTATTTTTTATGCTTCTGTGTCTGGTTTATTTTATTCAACATAGTATTTAGGAAGTTCCAGCCATGTTTTATCTTGTTCATTATCGTTGTCACATATGTCATTGTATGAATATACTCTACTTTGGAGCTGTTGTGAATAGTACTTCTATGAACATTCCAGTCCATATCTTTTGACACATATACATATATATATGTGTGCATTTCTATTGGGTATATAACATATGTTTATTAAGTTACATGGATTAGCAAATGCTGCCAAACCATTTCTCAGGGTGGTTGTACTAATTTATTCTTTCCCCAGTGGTGATGGTAATTTCAGTTACTCTGTATCTTTACCAGTACTTGTTATTGTGTAGGATTTTATTTTTTTATATCATTTTACCTTCACTCTTTCTGTGTCCTAAATTTTACCTAATATCTCTTGAAAGTAACAGGTATAGGGGATTTTTTATTTTAGTTTGAAAATAATAGGTAATTATTCTCTTTACTTTAAATATAGGAAGTGATGTATTTAGGTGTATATTCATCACCATACTTTATGTTTTTTACTTATTCTACTTATGTGTTCGTTTTTAATCTTTCTTGCTTATTTTGGATAAATTTCATGTTAAAATTAGTTTCTTTTCCTTCTATTTTATTTGCAATGATAAATAAATCCTTTTTTACACTAGATTTGGAAAATGGCCATTATCCCTTCATTTTTATTTCTTTTTTGTCTTTTTGCCTTTTATGTAGAGCTGCACCCGCAGCATATGGAAGTTCCCAGGCTAGGGGTCTAACAGGAGCTGTAGCTGCCGGCCTTTGCCAGAGCCGGAACCGAGCCGCATCTGTGACCTTCACCACAGCTCACGGGAACGCCGGATCCTTAACCCACTGAGCAAGGCCAGGGATCGGACCCACAACCTCATGGTTCTTAGTCGAATTCGTTGACCACTGAGCCACGAAGGGAACTCCCCATTATCCCTTCAAATGTTGCTTCTGCCTCAGTTGCTCTCTGCTCTCCCTTATTTTGACTTCATTAAAAACAATGCCTCATGAAAAGAAAAAGTTGCTAGTTCAGCCTGCAACTAAAAAAAAATCACATAACATTCTTTCGAGGTTAATGTATTTAAGAGGGTAGTTTTTTTAATGAATAGTTGCATTATCACAAAGAAATGCATTTTAAGGGGTAGTAATTAATAAAATTATTACCTTTTATCATTCATCCTAAGTGAAAATGACATTTAAAGAGTTGTGATTGTATTTTTTGTGTGATTGCACTTTAATTACGGGTGCAAGCTGTGAAGAAAAGTGATACAATGTAATGACTGTGATTCCAGCTTGATGACAATGCCATAATTTTGTCTAATATACTGACACTTTTATCATTGCTTTGCGCCTTTGGTGCAAATGCCAACAAAATGAAAATGGTAAATAGCATCTTATTATGAAAAGCTTTTCTACCTTTGTGAACTGCACTTTAAGAAATATTGCCTTGAGCTTATCAGGGATTGCTGACTTGAGGCAAGTTTGGTTGAACAAAGATAAAAAACCCTTACAAAAACTCCATTCTCTTAGGGTGTAGCTAGCCAGGTATTTCAGTTAGTCTGGAATATTCTTTGGGATTTTTTTCTTTGTTGGGCACTGAAATTAAATTCCCGATGCTATAGATCTCTTTAAATTCTTTCTGGGTGATCATATGATTTGGAATTTTCAAATCTCTGATTTTTCTTCCAGAAATTATTTTATTTCCCTATTTTTAATACAAAATTATTTTTTTATTTTTTGAAACATATATATATATATATATTTTTTTTAATGTTTCTGGTTTCAGAGTGTCTTCTATATGTATAAGGGGTCCATTTCTTATCCTCTAATCACTTAAACATACTTATTGTAAATTCTAATTTTAAAAATTATTTATGGTTATGGGATTTCTAAATAACCTTATGGCTCTGTTGAATGGAATGACACTTATGGTGATTCATTTTCTTAGATAAATATTTATCTTTATGTTTTTTATATGAGTATTTTATATCTGGTGGTTCTTTTGTTCATTGGATAGTAAAAACTTTCGTAAATATACATTGTATTTATTATTTTTTGCCAGAGCCCTTGGTCTCTCACCTTCCACAGACTCATTGTATATCAGTTCCATGGGTTGATTTTTCAGCTTCAAAAATGTATTTAAAATTCAGACTTTATACTTGCATATTGGTCAGTCTTGGGTCACTTTCTCTCAGATATTTTTTAAATACCTACTTGCCTAAGAAAAAGTCAAGAGGAGGCATAAAAGTATTCCTTACCATTTTTTTAAAATAAGGAATACTTTACTTTTAGGTGTAAATCTCTCAGATTCAGTTTGCACAGTCAATGTAATGACTGTGATTCCAGCTTGATGACAATGCCATAATTTTGTCTAATATACTGACACTTTTATCATTGCTTTGCGCCTCTCTCCTGTTCAAGTTGGAACATTTCATCTTTATGAGCGCTTAAAACATCATTCAGTGTTTCCTAGGCTTATAGGTCAGATCTGCATGTGCTATGCGATGTCAGCTCCTTCTCACTTAGAGGCCCTGAGTTTCCTTCCTACTTCTGGCCCTTGTTAATTTCTTTCTTTCTTTCTTTGTTTCTTTCTTTGTTTCTTTGTTTCTTCTTTCTTCCCTTATTTTCCTGTCTCTTCCTTTTTCTTCATGTTTTTCCTAATTCAGCTTTGTATTTTAAAACTTTTTCATATTAAGTTTTATTCAGATTATATATCTGTTTGCATTTGGATTGAGGGAGAGTTTTTTCAAATTAGCTCAGTGTATGATATTGGTGAAGTCTTCTTTACAGTTTAATTTCAGAATATATCTGGCATAAATCAGTGGCTTTGCTGGCTTGAGGTAGGTTGCTTGTATCCCAATGTACTATTTTTACAACACATTGTTGGAGTACATGGAAAATATAATCTGCAGAAATAACTACTCCTAGCATTTCATTTTTTTGTTTTATAATTTTATAATAGTTTCCAGAAAGTAATGTTATACTACTTGTAGTAGGCAGAATAATTCTTTATCCCCCCAAAAAACAAGTCTATGTCCAAGATCCATGAATCTTTAGATTACATAGCAAAGGGGAATTAGAATTGCAGAAGGAATTAAGGTTACTAATCATTTGCCCTTAAAATATGATTATTCTAATTATAATGATGGGTTCTGTGGGATCACAAGATTGTTTAAATGTGGAAGAGGGAGGCAGAAGAGTCAGAAAAGAGGAAGTAGTGAAAGAAACAATGTTAGAGTGATGTACCTGCAGCAAATACTCAATTAGCCAGTGACAGCTTTAAAGATAGAAGCGGCAGTGAGCCAAGGAATGTAGACAACCTCTACAAGTTGGAAAATGCAAGAAGTGAATTTTACCCCCTAGAGCTTCCATACAGGAACACAATCTGTCAGCACCTTGATTTCAATCCAATGAGACCCCAAAATCAGACTTCTGACCTCCAGAACTGTAAGATACTAAATTTGGGTTCTTTTAAGACTTTATCATGGTAGTTTGTTATGGTAGTAATAAGGAAATAATAAACTGCCAATCAGCAAATTGTGTTTTTATTTAAAATGTTTTAAATTTCCAAGAAGTCATTTTATCTTCATGACATAGAAAATTGAGTCCTTTGTAAGGAATTGTCAGTGTTCTCCTCAAAAACTGTCTATAGTAATGGAACAGTGCCAGCTTTTAGAGTGTGCCTGCTACGGTTTAAGGGTTTCCTGTTGTTATGCAGACAGTAAGGGAATCCTAAAGTATCTTTCTGTTTTCTTTTGTGTTTAAGAAGCTGATCCATTTAAGATGTGAAATAGGGATTGGGTATTTTTTTCCTTTATGAAGTCTTAGTCTAATTAAGGGAAACTACTCATAGAGTGACCCTAGTCTTATTTTTCAAAAAAAGTAAATCTTCATGTCTTTTTCTTTCTGTCATAGGTATTTTAGTGGGCATCTGGGAGAGACTTTCAAAAACTGTTTCCTTATTATAATTTTAGTTGTAAATTGAGTATTTCACACTTTGAAATAGTATGTTAAGTATCATTGATATGTGCCTTTGGATTGGTATAAACTGTCTCGTGACAAAAGTAAAACAATTTAGTAATGAGTTAGATATCTTTTATTCAAGGAAACACAAGCCATGGATGGAGGCAGTACAGTGCCTCACAAGCAGTGGAACACTCTGTCTGAGGGATGTTGGTCATGTGTGAGGGTTATAGGATGTTAGAAGCAGTAATAGGGAAACTGGGCATGGTGGCATGGTTTGGAATTTCCTTATAAGGCTTGCAGGTCCTATTTTCTTGCGTAAGGTAAGCTAGCTAAAGCTGACTTGGAGGACTGTGATTGGTGTATCTTAGGTTTCCTTACAAGTGTTTCCTGAGAGTACAGACTGGCTTACTTTAGATTTGTGACCTATCTGGACGACTAGGGTGGCCTCCATGTTGCAGATCCTGATATATGAATTAACTTTTATCAAAACATATATTTTATCATAACCCTGGCAAACTAATTTGCATCAGTATGCAATCAGAGTCAAGGCTTGCTTTAATTTAGATTCTGGATGAGACAAAATTAGTACATAAATTCTGACCTAAGAGTGTTTGCAAGTTGCATTATCTCTTTTGACATACCAAGACATTATTGCATATTTATGTATCAAAGAGTTTAAAGTTATTCTGATACTTTTATACCTACCTGAAAAAACCTTTAGCTACTCCTTTTAAAGTACTTGATTATTCTGTCTGTCACTGTTCCATTTATTAAGTGCCTTATGAACAACTTGGGCATGGTCCATCACCTCTACATATTTTTGTGGAGGACATCCATCAGTTACATTATTCTGATTAAATATGTGTCTGGGAATTGGAATAGGAGAGTGTTCTTTATGATTTCTAATGCTTTGCTTCCTCATTTTTAAGTATGAAGTGAATTCAGACCATGACTCTAGGTCATTTTTATTTTCTCTTTGAAAAAGGTAGAGAAACAAACATTTTTTTTGTAATACAAATGTTATATCCCTTTATGCATGGAATGTGGTCTTTTAAATGGAATCTGTCCAAATGAATTTAAATGCTAGAATATTCTAGTTTGCATTATTATTTGATTAGTAGCCCATTCACATATTACTTTGAATATATTAATGACTCATAAGCACTGCCCTTGCTGCATTCACTGGCAGCATAGCTGGTTTTTAAACGACTATTTCTGGCTTCATTGACATTTGTGGTGACCACAGTTCTTTTCACTCACTTGTTCCCTTTGATGATAGTTTCTTTATTGGCTCAATGAGGAACAGTATTTTCAGGATTCATATTTGAGTATTCTGAACTCAGACTTTGGTCCCATGGTCTGGTTCACATGCTTAGTTATAATCATTTATGTAGTAAATGCTGATATTAAGCTTGAAATTGAGTTTTCTTTTTATGAGTTAAAGATCTTCTTCCAACCAAAGGTCAAAGTAGACATCTTGTTCCCTGCAAATATTTTTTCAAGAAACAAAATATCAAAAGATGAAAATAGCAGTTTACTTGGCCTAAAGTTGATTTATGTTTTGAGCCAGACTTGAATAAACAGAAGTAATTATAGTTCATAGATAATTCAAAATGAAGTAAGCATTATTTATTCTTGCTTTCTAATTATGCATTTTTAAATTTATTTTATTACCCACTGATTATTTCACAGCTATTCTACATTAGTATACTTTTGTTAGTTTTCATATTAAAACCAATTAAAATGTGTGGAGTAAATTTTAATTTCTATTGACAACTGAAATAAGGTTCTGAAAAATCTTAATATTTCACTTTAAAATAGGACATTAATCTAAGCTATCAAATATTAACTAGTTTTTTTTCTCTCTTTTGGCTGCAGCCTTGGCGTATGGAAATTTCTGGGCCAGAGATGGAATAAGAGTTGTAGCTATGACCTACCCCACAGCTGAAGCAACACCAGATCCTTAACCCCCCCATTGCCTAGGCGAGGGATTGAATATGTGCTACCACAGAGACAATGCCAGATCATTAAGCCACGGCACCATGGTGGGAATTACAGATATCAAGTAGTTTATAACACTTTCAGCAGTTTAGAAATTTCCTAATCACAAATCAAATTTTTTTCACATTGTATTATTAGGAAAATCATTCAAGTAATATTTTAGTGCATTGCAGTTTGTAGAGATTTGTTATTAACTATGGTTCTTGTATCTGCAAAACACAATCCCAGAATGTAAATCTGGCTCTGAAATACAAATCTCTTTAAGTTCACATATGGGAAGTGAAGGTATTTTTCCTTTAAAAATAGACTCAGTATTAAACTCATAAAACATTTTTATTTTAATTTAAAAATTTTTTTGCATTATTGCTGGTTTACAGTTTTCTGTCAATTTTTCAACTATACAGCATGGTGACCTGGTTACACATACATATATAGATTCATCACAAGTGATTAGACATAGTTCCTGGTGCTATATAGCAGGATCTTCTTGCTTTTCCATGCTAAAGGCAATAGTCTATCACTATTAACCCCAGATTCCCATACCATCACACTGCCTCATCCACCCTCTTGGCAATCACAAGTCTGTTCTCTAAGTCTGTGATTTTCTTTTCTGTAGAAAGATTCATTTGTACAGTATATTAGATTCCAAATATAAGTGATATCATATGGTATTTGTCTTTATCCTTCTGACTGACTTCACTCAGTATGAGGGTCTCTAATTCCATCCATGTTGCAGCAAATGGCATTATTTTATTTTTTTTTATGGCTGACTAGTATTCCATTGTGTATATATACCACATCTTCCTAATCCAATCATCTGTTGATGGACATTTGGGTTGTTTCCATGTCTTGGCTATTGTGAATAGTGCTGCAATGAACATGCGAGTGCTTGTGTCTTTTTCAAGGAAAGTTTTGTCCTGATATATGCCAAAGAGTGGGATTGCTGGGTCATATGGTAGTTCTATGTATAGTTTTCTAAGGTACGTCCATACTGTTTTCCATAGTGTTTGTACCAGCTTACATTCCTACCGGCAGTACAGGAGGGTTCCATTTTCTCCACATCCCTCCAGCATTTGTTGTTTATATATTTATTAATGATGGCCATTCTGACTGGTGTGAGGTGGTATCTCATGGTAGTTTTGATTTGCGTTTCTCTAATAATCAGTGATGTTAAGCATTTTTTCATGTGCTTGTTGGCCATCTGTTTATCTTCTTTGGAGAAATGTCTATTCAGGTCCTTTGTCCATTTTTCAATTGGGATGTTGACTTTTTGCTGTTGAGTTGTGTAAGTTGTTTGTATATTTTAGCGATGAAGCCCTTGTCAGTTGCATCATTTGACACTACTTTCTCCCATTCTTTAAGTTGTCTTCTAGTTTTCTTTTTGGTTTCCTTTGCTGTGCAAAAGCTTGTCAGCTTGGTTAGGTCCCATTGGTTTATCTTTGCTTTTATTTCTGTTGCTTTGGGAGGCTGACCTGAGAAAACATTTGTAAGGTTGATGTCAGAGAATGTTTTGCCAATGTTTTCTTCTAGGAGTTTAGTGGTGTCTTGTCTTATATTTAAGTCTTTAAGCCATTTGAGTTTATTTTTGTGCATGGTCTAAGAGTGTGTTCTAGTTTCATTGATTTGCATGCAGCTGTCCAGGTTTCCCAGCAAGACTGGGAAAAAAGACTGTCTTTTTTCCATTTAATGTTCTGCCTCGGTCAAAGATTAATTGACCATAGGTGTCTGGCTTTATTTCCGAGTTCTCTATTCTGTTCCATTGGTCTGTATATCTGTTTTGGTACCAGTACCACACTGTCTTGATCACTGTGGCACTGGAATATTGCCTGAAGTCTGGGAGAGTTATGCCTCCTATAACACATCTCTTGGTGAATAAAAATTTTTGAGTTCTTATTCACAGAAGCAGACGATGTATTTGTCAGGTTTCTTGATTTCAAAAAAAAATGTGGTTACCTGGAATAAAATAGCAGTTTTTACAAAAGTGACTGCTGGATCATGGAATTTCAGCGAATGCTGTAGAAGTAGGCTTGGACGAAGATTGGTGTCAGCATGACAACCCAGAGAAATTGTCTGGTTAGAACATTACCATTGGTTCTGTTCTTACTGACTCTTATGGTTGCTGCCACTGCTCCTGGACACTTGCCTCCGTTACTTGAAAAAAATCTCTGATTTGACTATGTATCTTTTGTATAAATTTCTCAGACTTCAAATTTTAAAACTTGAGTCTGGAGAATCTGAGGTCAGTCAAAGCCAGCACCCTCTTCTCTGCCCCAAGAGGATAGGAATATATACCCTACAGATCTGCTGTAGCACTGGGAATCTCCCCTTTTAGGTAGAATGGCCAACCAAGTGTATGGCTTGAAATTCTGCCCTCAGAGAGGATTTTCCTTCGCTACTGTCATTTGGAGCTAGCCTAATGTGGTGGAACTGCTATGGCAGTTTTACATCTAGATTATACCAATTTGTGACACCTTCTGTAAGCCAGGATTAAATCTGGGGCTCGTGGGACCATAGTTATGATTCAAGGGAGAAAAGGCAAGGCAGTAGGGATAGATGGAACCAAGACTATGAGCCTCATGCAGCTTAGCTGTGCCTGCAGAACCTACTTTGGTTCTGTTCTCTGTATTCTGTTTCACTCAGTGTTGGAGTACCGCTGGACACATCAGTATGGTAGATGAGTCTAATGGTGCCTAATTGATGACGGACAGTTTTGCTCACATAGCCTTTGGCTGCATCTCTTGGGAACAAGGAGCTCAGGAGTTGGTAATGAAATTAATATTATGTATTTGCCGTAGGGATGTGGCTTTGTTCTGAGTCATTCTAAGTTGCATGTATCATGATTCTTTCTTGCATATATAGTTTTGTATTTTGGTACAGATATCCAGTGTGAAATTACCAGTAGGTAACAAGGACTAAGTGTGAGTTTGGCTTGCATTACAGCCCAGGCAACTTAGGAAGCAGCTCTTGCTTTGGGATCGTCCTGATAACTTTCCAAATAATATAACCAATATGATATCATTTAAGATTTTTAAAAACTAATTATTATTATAATTAATAATAATAATTATTTTTTTGACACAGGTTTTGTCAAAAAATCTCAACCATGATTTTTTTTTTTAGTCATTAGTTATTAATTTGCTGATTGACACTGGCTAATTAACTTGAAGCTGTATCTTTATCATTAAAGTAAGTTTTCTTATCATACTTCTGGCTATATCAGGATTTTTTATTTAGTAATTGAAAAATATTGTGCAAGTTCTGTGATTTTGTTTTTTTACTGTCATTTTTCTGTTGACTCAGGTTATTAGAGAAAATAGCTGTTTGAATGCAGCTTTCATATTGATCGAGACATTTCTGAGAAAGATAACTCTGAGTAAGAATGAAGTGAACTGGGCTGACTTAGCTTGAGTAGGTGCCTTAAAATGACACAAAATAAAATGAGGCTTTAGGAATCACTGGATGATTTTAAGTCAAGTATCTTTTCTTTAGTTAATTCTGTAAATAAATTTTCATTGTCTTCAGAAATAGAATTTTCCCTTAATTTATTTCCCTTTTGCTTTTCTCCTATGATCTGTTGGAGCCACTCTAGATTTGTTAATATCTTGAGTATATAGAAACTATATGCTGTCAAGCAGTGCATCAGATAACTCTAGTCTAAAGGGGCAATTTTATGGAAGATGCCTAGGAGATTTGGTAGACAGATCAGTTGGAAGCAGTAGCAGTTTTCCATAACTGGGTATCAGAATGACTGCCTTTCTCTATTGGATAAACTAAATATATAATGGAGGCTTGAGAGAAGAGATTTGTCCTGCTGAGCTGGAAAGGGTAAATGCAGAGGAAATTAAGAGTTTGACTCCTTACAACCAAAATTAGTGGTTTACAACATGCAGTTGGTCAAACATAAAGATAAAAATACTTGTTGTTTGGGTAACACGAATAGATACTAGTTATTAGTATCAATCCAATGTTAATTTTCTCTTAAGGACAAAGAAAAGCCATTCTAAATGCGAAGGCAGATCTTGGAGCTAATTAGAGAATACCACCGGGAAATTTTTAAAAATGTAAATAGAGGGGAAAAGGATTTTCTGAGTGCCCAGCGTAAATGAGAGTTCTTGTCAGAAACTAAAATTTAATCAGATAAATAATGAATGAAGTGGGGCATATAATGAAATCATATTGAGACATATGTATGACATATTTCTGGGATGAGATAGCTTCAGTTTTATGTTAAATAGCCAAATCAATTATTTTTATTAGATAAGCAATGACATCAATTTTATCATCATGCTAAACTATAATCAGCTAAGTTTAGGTATTTGAGCTTCATAATAACACACAAAAAAATGCATCAATTTGAGTATATCTGAAAAAAAATGGCAAAGAGTAATGTACTTTGAAACAATTGAGGAAAAATCATAGCTTTATTTACTCAGTGTGAAAATTACCTTGCTGTCCACTTATGCTGTTATTTAAAATTACAGCTTGTTAAAATATGTATCCTTTGAAATACGTGTTTTAACATAAACTTTTTTTGACTTTATATTTTTATAATCACCTTATTTTCACCTTAAGATCACAAGTCCTCAATAGAGTGAAACCTCACATATGATATTTCATGCTGACATTAACATCAATGGGAATAACACAGCAAAACCAACAAGTGTTAAACTTTTCACTAAGTTCCAGTCTCTCTGTAAGTGCTTTATAGGAATTCTCCTTACTTTTTACAGCAATTATGCAAAGTGATTTCTGTTGCAACTGAGACTCAGAAAGGGAATGAATTGTAAGTTTACCAAGATCATATTACTGTCAGTCCAAGGAGTAAAAGAGGGAAGTCTGACTCCAGAGTCACCGTTCCCTTTAAATCACATTTAAACTTACACCCTTTCAGTCTGCATAGCAAACCCTCTCTAAACTTAGTGGTTCTAAGAACAGTATGATTCATTATTTCTCTTAATTTTGTGGAGTGACTGGTGCTGGAGACTGAATCGTTCATGTTTCTCCCAAATTTATATGTTGAAAATAATCCCAGTGTAATGATATTAGGAAGTTGGGATTTGGGGAGGTGTTTAGTTCATGAGGTTGGAGCCCTCATGAATGGAATTAGGGCCCTTATAAAAGAGACTCTGAAGAGTTCCCTCTCCCTTCTGCCATGTAAGGACAGAAGAAGAACATGACCTTCTGTGAACCAGGAAGCAGGTTTTCACCAGACCGTGCATTTGCCATGTGCCTTGATCTCAGACTTCCTGGCTTCTAATAACTGTGAGAAAGAAATTCTGTTGTTTTAAGTCATCTGGTCTATGGTATTCTGCTATAGCAGCCTGAACGTACTAGGACAGTGGACTCAGGTGTGCAGATCTTCTGTTTCACATTGTGCCAGCCGGGAATGTAGTCACCTGGAGGCTCAACTGCACTAGAACAACTAAAATGGCTTTTCAACATGGCTGGTAGGTTTGGTGGACACTTAGCTTATCACCTTGATTGACCTCCACATTGCCTCTCTACCTGTCTTGAAATAGTCTCTGTAACGAGACCTTGTAAACATGAAAGCAAGAGCTACAGATCTCTTGTGGCCCAATCTCATAAGTTAAATGGTTATTTCTGTGTGTTCTAGAGGTCAAGGAAAGTTGTGAGTCCAGCCCAAAATCAAGAGGAAAAGAAAAAGGTCCATCTGTTTTTGGGAGATGTGTCCAAAAACATGTGGCCATTTTAATATACCATGCTATTAATTTATTGTACTGTAGGTCATGTTGGTTTCAATAAAAATTAGCTTAGTATTTATATTTTAACGTAATGAAATTAAAATTCCCTTGTAGTTGTACTTTAAATGATTGACTTTTGTTTTTATTGTACTATTTGAATCACAAATGATAAAAATATATAACATTATTGTATGAACTAAGCTTCCTGTGACTGTATTTAATGGGATACTTTGTTAATGGACCCAGACTAGGGGTCAGGTCGGAGCAACAGCTGCCAGCCTACAGTAACGCCACAGCAACGCAGGATCCGAGCCCTGTCTGCGGTCTACACCACAGCTCACAGCAACACTGGATCTTTAACCTACTGAGCGAGGCCAGGGATCAAACCCGCAACCTTGTGGTTACTAGTTGGATTCGTTTCCAGTGTGCCACAACAGGAACTCCATTTGTTAGCCTATGAAATGAAACATAGGAAAAAATGTTGGAAAACATAGAGATTATTAAAAAAAAGTTTCCTTTTGTCATTACATTTCTTAACTTTTAGTATTGCTTTTCTGATCTTATTAAACCACTACTTTGTAGTTTTTCCTTACTAATGATTTTTATGTTATTTTTTTGGAGTCCTTTGGCCATTGAAGTTTCATGGTTTTCATTTCTTGGCCGAGGAAATAATCTTGCTACTTGTCCATAAGAGAAAAAAAACTGACTGCATTTTGTTTCATGTGTTTGTCTGTATTCATCAAAACAGTGTGAACACAGGCTGAAAAGGTGCATGAATAGTTTGTTAGCAATTGTGAAATTAATGATAGAACTTTACATATATCTTTTGATTTAAATATTAATTATTATGTTATATTTTATGACTATTATTTCATGACACTCTTAAATCATTGAAAGCATTCAATCAAAATGGGGGTTAATTAAATTATTACATGGTAAATAGTTTCATATAAAAATTTAAATATATAGCTATATAAAACGATAATGAGTGTGAAAAAAAAATCATGTCCTTGGAATTTCCTTGTGGTACAGTGGGTTAAGGATCTTGCATTGTCACTTTAGCAGCCTGGGTTGCTGCTGTGACCTGGATTTAATCCTTGGCCTGGGAAGTTTCACATGCTGCAAGTGTAGCCAAAAAAAAAAAGCACTTGATTTAAGTATTACTCAAAATGTATTTGGAGAATGAAAAATGCTTGTAAGTAGAGCTTAAAATAGTCGTGTGTGTGTTAGGTAAGCATGCTGCCATAACTTGAAGTAATTTTCTGAACTTGGCTTACTACCTTCAAATTCTTAAGCTAAATATTATCTTTGAAAGTGTACTATATTGAGAAAAGAAGCAATTTTTGTTTAATTCTTCCCAGAAATTTGTACAAGAATCAAATGTATGTAACTTCCCTTTAAAATGTATTAAAGGGTATAATAATACTCAAAATGTGCTGGCCAGGCAGTTTTACATGCTCTTTTGAGTTTTGTATTGATCATTTAATTTAATATACACAAAAACCTCAAAAGAGAGCTGCTATTAATTACACCCATTATAGAGATGGGGAAAATTTAGACCTAGAGAACTGAAAAAATTTTCTAAAGTCACACAAATAAGCAATGGTAGAGGCTAAATTTGATCCTCTAACTTCCTGTCTCTAAGCCTGTACTTTTTTAGACTATAGTATGGTTTTCTGCATAAGCAATTAAAAGAGTTGTGTGTGATAATTTTTTCTACAGCATGCTCAGTATTAATTTTTTTATTAATTTATTTTCTACGTGTCAGGCACTGTTTATGACAATGAGGAAACTGTAAAAGGTGAAACAGATATGGTTGTGCCTTTATGGGGTTTTCAGTTTAGTGGAGTATATCGCCTCTAAGCAAATGTATCAGCTTATAGTCAAAATGTGTTAAAAGTGCCAAGAGGAAAAGAAACAGACTGCTTTCAGATCAGATAACAGGATATCGAAAGTCTTCCGTAATGAAAATTCATTTGAGCAGAGATCTGAGGAAGAGAGTTTAAAAAAATGAAAAGCAGGGAGGGTTTAGGAAGAGTGCCAACCAGTGTGAAAAGCCTATTAAAACCTTTTTTGATGGAAAACACTGTCAAGTCATTTAAATAAGGTCAGTATATCTGGAATTCAAAGAATTAGGAGCAGGACATATAAGATGGTCCATAAGTAAGTAAGGGTAAGATGATGTCTTAAATCCTGCTAAATATTTAAATTTTAACCTGAGATCATTGGGAAGCCATTGATGTGTTTTCAGGAGTGAGCTGGCAAATGAGGTTTGCATTTTTAACACACCACACTGGCTGCATTGTATAGAACAAAGAGGATAAAAACAGATGATTAAAAAGTTTTAAGCATTTTTATATATCTAAGTAGACATATGGGTGTACAGGACTAGAATTCAAAGGAGAGCTCTAGGCTATGAAGAAGTATTTTGTTGTCATTTGGAGTGTAGAGATGCTGCCTAAAATAAAGAGGGTTGAAGATTAAGAACATGCAAAGAGTTGGGGGCCTATGTCCAATTCATAGGAACATTGGTGTTTAATGAACAGGTTAAAAAGACCAAGCCAACATTGGGGAACGAGAATCGCCACAGTGTGGATGAAACCCTGATGAAGTTTTTGTTTGGTAGCAAAACAGGAAGAGTGTTTGAAGAAAAAAGGAACATTAAGAATGTTGAATGCTCTTAAGTAGTCCAGTGGAACAGAAAATGAAAAAGTAATTTGGATTGAATAATAGAGAGGCCATTGGTTACTTTAGTGGGAACCATTTTGACAGAAGTTTGGGGTGGGAGCCAGACTGGCATGGACTGGTGGGTGAAGGCACAGTGAGGAAAGAAATACAGGAAGAAAAGACCAACTCTTCCGAGATATATAAATCTTAGAAGGGAGGACAAGAAGTACAGATTCATACTTGAAAGAACATGCCCTGACAAAGTTTTTTTTTTTTTTTTAAGGTCAATAGAGGTATAATTGACTTCACAATATACTGATATACTGTGCACATTTAAAGTGTATTATTTGACAGGTTTTGAAATAGGTGTATCCTTGTGAAATCATCACTCTCAAGATGATAATTATAGCCATCAGCTGTAATTTACTGTTGCTCAATTTTACTGTTGCTCCTATTTATGTACCTTCCTTCAGACCCTCCCAAACCTTTGCTATACCTCAAGGCAACTACTTACCCGCTTTCGAGAATCAGTAATTATTTTTCGTATTCTAAAATTTTATAAAAATAAAAATGTATAGTATGTTTATATTGTTTAATCTGTCTTTCTATATCTGGCTTATTTTGAAAGTTTTGGTTTTGTGTAAATCACAAGTTTGTGCAGTTATTCCTGGGTCGTATTCCACTGTGTAGATATGTCACAGCTTACTTTTTTGTTCACTTCTTTATATACATTTGGACCATTTCCAGATTGACTGTTGCATACATGCTATGACTATCTAGGTACAAATCTTTGTATAGACACATGCTTTCATTTGACTTGTGAAATACCTGGGAATTTTGACTTGGTCATATGGTAGATGTTTTAACTTCTCAAGAAACTGCCCAATATTTCCAAGTAGTAGTGTCGTTTTCCACTTCCACTACCAGTACACAATGGTTCTAGCTGCTCCACATCCTTACCAATACTTGGAATGGATAACCTTTGTAAAGGTGTGTGGCAATATTTCATGGTGGTTTTAATTTTCATTTTTCTAATCATATTGTACACCTTTTTATATGTTGATTTTTCATCATTGTATCTTCTTTGGCAAAGTGTCCATCCTGATTTTTTGCCCATATATTTCTTGAATTGTTTGCTTTCTTATTAATTAGTGCAAGTTCTTTATGTATTTTGGACATGGGTCCTTTATTAGACATATAGATACAAGTAGTTTTATCCATGCTGTATGTTTTCATACAGTTTTCTTTTCATCCTTTTATCAGTGTAGTATAAGTTTTTTAAATTTTCATAAAGCACAGATTATGAATTATTTGATGTTAAAGAAATGTTGGGCTAACTCAAATTCCCAAATATTTTCTTCAATTATTTTTTCTAGATATTTTAGAGTTTTAGGTTTCATATTTATATATGATTCATTTAAATTTAATTTTGTCTATGATGCTAGGTATGGATTTAAACTTTTCCAGTAAAAAGTGATAAAAAGTTTGACCTTTCTCTTTTGAATTCTCTGCAACTTTTAAAAAAAATCAGTTGATTGTATATGAAAATCTGTTCATGGTGTCTCCATTCTATTCTATTCATCTGTTTTTATAACTGAATGAGAGTACCGCACTATGTTGGTATTAGTTCTTCTTAAATATTAGGTAAAATAGGGGATTTTTCCACTTAATTTGTCATTGAATTAAATAATTAAATGACAGAGATTATTCATAATATTTTATCTTTTTTTTTTTTTTTTTTGCTTTTTAGGGCTGCATCCACGGCATGTGGAGCTTCCCAGGCTAGGGGGTCGAATCAGAGCTGCAGCTATTGGCCTACGCCGCAGCCACAGCAATGCCAGATCCGAGCTGCGTTTGCGACCCACACCACAGCTCATGGCAATGCTGGATCCTTAACCCACTGAGCGAGGCCACGGATCAAACCCGCAACCTCATGGTTCCTAGTCAGGTTCGTTTCTGCTGTGCCACGATGGGAACTCCTACTTTATCTTTAAATCTGTGTAGAATCTATAGTGATAGTACCTCTCTTCTGATATTAGTAATTTGTGTCTTCTCTTATTTCTTCTGGTAAGTTTGCCTAGAAGTTAATTGATTTTATTCATCTTCTCAAAGAACCAGAGTCGGATTATGTTTACTTTCTCTATTTTTTTTTTCCTCCCCACTCATTTCTTGATCTTTATTATTTATCTTGCTTACTATGGACTTAATTTCCTCTTCTATTTGTAGTTTCTTAAGGTGGAAACTGAAGACATTTCAAACCTGTCTTTTCTGACAGGGATTTAAATTTAAATTTTTTTCTAAGTACTTTAGTGGTATTCTACACATCCTGATATGCTGTTTTTGTTTTCATTCACTTAAAAATAATTTCTAATTTCCCTCTTTGTTTGTTTTGTTTTTTAGATTCCACATATAAGTGAGATCATAAAGAGAGGTTTTATCTCGAATGGGTATGAGACTTTGTTAAGTGCATTTTCTTTATTGATTAATATGATTATATAAAAATTTTCCTTACCCTGTAGTTGTGAAAGCTGATCCTGATTTATTTTTGAATGCTGAAAGAGTCTTGCTTGGCAGAGTAATTCCTACTTCTTTGTGGTATATAATTCTTTTTGCACAATGTTGGATATAGTATCTTAACATTTCATTTTGTGTGTGATAAACCTATGTTCATGAGGTATGGTCTGTAGTTTTTCTTTCTTGTAATATGTTTACCTGATTTTGGTACTAGTGTAATGCTTATCTCATAAAAAGAGCTAGGAAGTTTTCTCCCTTTTTGTGGAAAAGATTGTGTAGAATTGGCAACATTCATCTTTAAATGTTTGATAACACTGTCAGAAACATCTGGACATGGTGAGAATTTAGGTTAATCTGGCTAGAATTTGGGCTGTTTTTAACATTTTCTGTAGTTGTAGATTCCAGGGTCTTCGAATTATTCGACTATTCTTGTTTTTGTTTTCCCTGTTGTCCTTGGGCTTTCATAATAACTCCTCCTTAGGTAGGATTTGTGTCCTGCAGCTCTTTTAACTTTCAGCCACTGCTGCTACACTGAAGCCCTGTTGGTGTCATAGTGAAAGGGAGGGAAGGCAATATTCTATAATCTGGTGTGTGTACAGTTTCTTTCCAGTTCCTCTCCCTGAGGGGAAGGTAGGAAGTCTACTGGAGTCTGGAATTGGGGGAATGCCTTTCCCCCTATTTAAGATACAGCTCTAGTAGAGTCTTTTCTTCTGCACCTTTGTTATGGAGAATATACTTGGATTATTCCACAATAGTTAGGTTTCCCCTCCTCTTACCAGAACCATGGGGGTGCATTTCTCAGCTCTCCACTGTGAGAATTTGGTGGAGCAGTATTCATGGAGGGGAAACCCACAAAGCATGTGGCCTTCTGTAAGATTTTGTCCCCCAGGATTTTCTCGTCGTCATACTAATCAACTCTTTCCGGTATGCCATTATAATTATCACTAAATATCCTATCGATTTATGTCTCCAGCAATTTCTGGTCCAGGGGAGCAGATCCCAGCAGTGACTCTCGGGATCCATCTTTCCCTCCAGTTTTCCCAGTGCCGTTTGCCCTGTTCCTTCAGTTCTCTGATGTGTCCAAGAAAAGCCATTGTTTTTCAGATTCTCCATCATTGTTGCTATTGTGAGGGCAGACGTGACAACTTGTAAGCTATTTAATGTCACCACTGAAGCCAAAGTGCTGTGGCATGATTGCTTCAGTCTTTAACTTACTTTGACATATTTCAATATACAAGTACATTTCAATCTGTATGTTTTTCCATATGTTATACAGAGCTTCATAATTGAAGAAAAAGGTAAAGCTAAAGAGATTATTATAAATTTAAATATTTTGAACTTGTAAGTTTACTGAAAGAAACTTAGTACTGTATTAATACAGAATTTTATATTGAAAGCGTTTGGGTGAATTTTGTTTCTATCCTTTCAAGATATGTTGCTGTTAGCAGAAAATAGTAAACATTTTTTGGTTGAATATTATTGTGCATGGTAAATTCACCATTTTGATATTTGCAGTTTCTAAGTGATTGGCAAAGTACTTATCAAATAAAGATCCCATCACAGTGAATGAACACTGACGAAAATAGTGCTCTTCATTTAAGTTCCTTGCCAAAGGACTTCAATTCAGTTATAAACTGAATTGTATTATATATTTTTAAGAAGATTTAAACACTAAATGGAAACCTAGACTTGATTTTCTCATAGCACTCTATCAAGTCTAAGAGAAGATATATTGGTCTTGTTTAATTTCAGCTTGAAATTCTGTATTCTGTAATAATTATTTCTGGCATTTTTGGATGGGCTGAAAACCTCCAACTTTTGAGTTGATAGTATGAAAGCCCTTTCTGTCCCCCAAAGCTGTATGACACATGATTATTTTAAGTGTTTAAAATTCAAATTACAGTTATTTTAGAATTCAATGAAACTTCTTGTGATAATTAGAGAGCTGTCTAAAGTAAAGTGACTGCATATCTAATGATCAAGTTTGGGAACTGGTGGAGGCAAGCAAATTAGCATAGTGACAGTGCCTCCTTCTTCTGCCTTCCCCAGTTTCCACAATATATCCTCTGCTCATGGACCTGGGCTTTAACAATGTCAGAAAGAGTTGATCTTTATTGAATTTAATTTTTACAACAACAAAACAGAAAAGGGATTTTGAAATCCAAACTATTCGCACACTTATTCTACAGTATTCATGATCTGAGATGTCTGAGTTTGAATTCTGACTATTACCTAGCGTGGTGACTTTGAGAAAGTCACTTAATCATCCTGTGTCATTTTCAAGTTAGAAAATATATTAATTTTTCATTTTTAATAGTTGGATTAATGTGAAAGGTGATTTGAACACTGTGAACATTGTCCGTACATGTCCATACATATGTGTTGTGTATAGTGTTAAAGTATTGTTATAATTCATAAAATGTACCATCAAATTCACATCATAGTTTATTTATAAGGATTTCCATTGAAGAGAATTACTTCGAATTGTTTAAAAAAATGACTGCAATAAAGTAATCTTATTTTGGAACGTGTCAAAACCGATATTGGAAATCATTGTATGAACAAAGAAATTAATCCGTTTTCCAGTTCAGCGCTTTCTCTCTTCTTATATAGTGACTTACTCTTACTTTCTATGTACTTCCTTTTCTTTTCTTTTTACGGCCATACCTTTGGCATATAGAAGTTTCCAGGTTAGGGGTTGAATCAGAGCTGTTACCGTAGGTCACAGCTACAGCCAACACCTGATCTGAGCCATATCTGCGACCAGTGCCACTGCTTGCAGCAACACTGGATCTTCAAGCCACTGAGCAGAGTCAGGGATTGAACCTTCATCCTCACGAAATCTGTCTCAGGTTCTTAACCCACTGAGCCACAACAGGAAATCCTATCCACATCTTATTTTTGGAAATATGACAATAATCTTAGTATATTCTACTTCAAGTAGAAATCAAAATATTCAACAATCAAAATATGAGCCATATACCTTCTGATGTTTCCCTTGAGAGACTCAAATTACAAAATGATGCATTTTTAATTCTTATTAGGATAGAGTCAAAACACATAGTAGTAAAGTCAAAATGTATCATATTGGTATTAGATATGTTAGCATATCATTACAGCCTAGATTGAGAATGGCTTATTTATTTAATTTGGTGTTATTTTATCAGAGCTCTTATTCGTAGTAGTGTTCTGAATGCTTTTGGATTTGGATATTATTTTCTCTTTGTAGGGTTTTTATAAGTTTTCACTTTCCTTATCTTTCTTCTTCGTAATTATATATTTCTTTTATCAACTCTCTTTTTAAAGTTTATTGAAATATAGTTGATTTACAGTGGTTAGTTAATTTCTGCTGTGTAGTGAAGTAACTCAGTTAACAAATATATATTCTTTTTCATATTCTCTGGTATGGTTTACCACAGGAAATTGAATATATTTCCCTGTGCTACAGAGTAGGACTTCTTGTTTATCCATTCTATGTATAATAATTTGCATCTGTTAATCCCAAAGTTCCAATCCTCTCCCTGGCAACCACAAGTCTGTGAGTTCTCTATATCTGTGAGTCTGTTTCTGTTTTGTACATAGGTTCATTTGTGTCATATTTTAGATTCCCCATGTAAGTAATATATTGTATTTGTCTTTCTTTTTATGACATAAATAGTATAATAATCTCTAGGTTCCATATTTTTGTGGATGCCATTATTACATTCTTTTTTATGGCTGAGTAAAATTCTACTGTATATACATATCTTCTTTATCCATTCTTCTGTCCATGGACATTTATGTTGCTTTCATGTCTTGGCTATTGTAAATAGTGCTATTATGAACAAAGGACTGCATGTGTCTTTTTGAATTGTAGTTTTGCCTGGGTATGTTCCCAGGAGACAGATGGCTTGATCATTTGACCACTTGGTTTAGTTTTTTGAGTAGCATTTCTACTGTTTTCTATAGTGGCTACACCAATTTACATTCCCTCTGACAGTGTAGAAGAGTTCCCTTTGTTCCACACCCTCTTGAGCAACTAATATTTGTAGATTTTTTTTTTTTTAAGGGCTGCACCCGGCATATGGAAGTTCCCAGGCCAGGGGTTCCCAGAGCTATCACTGCTGGCCTATGCCACAGCCACAGCAATCCAGGTCTGAGCTGCATCTGAGACCTTTACCAGAGCTCACGGTCACACTGCATCCTTAACCCACTGAGCAAAGCCAGGGATCAAACTCACGCCTTTGTGGATACTAGTAGGATTCGTTACCACTGAGCCACTAGGGGAACTCCTGTAGACCTTTTAATGATGGCTATTTCTGACCAGTGTGAGGTGGTACCTCATTGTAGTTTTGATTTGAATTTCTCTAATAATTATCAGTGATGAGCATCTTTTCATGCACCTATTGGCTATCTGTATGTCTTCTTTGTGGGAATGTCTATTTACATTTTTTCCCCATTTTGCTATGGGATGTTTGGGGTTTTCTGTTATTGAATTGTATGAACTGTTTATATATTTTGGAAATTAAGCCCTTGTCTCACATTGCCTGCAGATATTTTCTCCCAATCATAGGTTGTCTTTTCATTTTTCTTATTGTTTCCTTTTCTGTGCAAAATAATATGAGTTTGATTAGGTCTCATTTGTTTATTTTTTGCTTTTATTTCTATTGCTTTGGGAGAGTGACCTAATGTAACATTGGTATGATTTATATTAGAGAATATTTTGCTTATATTCTCTCTAGGAGTTTTATGGTATCTTGTCTCATATTTAAGTCTTTAAGCCATTTTGAGTTTATTTTTGTGTATGGTCTGAGGGAGTTTTCTAACTTCATTGTTGGCTGTCAGATTTTCCCCACACCACTTACTGAAGAGACTGTCTTTTCCCAGTTGTATATTCTGGCCTCCTTTGTTGAAGATTAATTGTTCATAGGTGTGTGGGTCACTCTCTTTTCTTTATAGATGCCCTGTTTCTTTTCATTGATGATACAAAGTCTTCTCAGGAGACACGTCCCTAAAATGAGGGAAACAAGAAGTTCAGGCCAGTAATCAGATTTTTGTAGGTAGGCTTGTTGTCTGCTGTCAGTGCCTGTTGACAACCAATACACTGGTTAGTAGATGAACCATAATTCTTTTTTAGGTTATTGCTGATTGGTTACAAAAAGTAGGTTTCAATGTTTTTCTGTCATTCTTTGAGAGGATAGCTTTTGTAATCATTCATGTAATAAAATAATTAGGATTTCCTCAGTACTTCTACAAACTGTATGGAAAGATGGTACATCATTATTTTTTCATACTTTGAAAGATGAGCCTTCAGAATACGTGGTAGCTTAAAATCACAAACCTCAGCCTGTTGGCAGCTCTTACCTTTCACAGAATTCTCGGTTTTACTGTGCAGTTGGTATGCATCTCCAGCTGACTCATGACACTTTTGATTAAGAAAAGATCTAGCTGAGTGCTTTATAATGAATAAAATATAGTATGTTATTTTCCACACAGCCTCAGGGATCTCTATAAGATTATTTTAAGAAAGAAGAGAGTATTGCAGACCATTGATTGTCAACCTGGATGCACATAAGAATCGTCTAAGGGTATTTTTTGAAAGTACTGAAGCCAAGGATCTACTTTCAGTGATTCTCATGTAGTTAGTTTTGGGTGGGACCTGGGAACTAGGATTCTAAATGTAACTACAGCCAATATCGCAAGCCAGTGGAGAATCCAATCACTATATACTAAATATCTCCCTTTAGATTGATACCTGTGGCCCTAAGTTCAAAACTAAATGTTTATTTTTTTCCCTTCTGGAGCAGCATGATTAGTTTTGATAAACAACAGTAATGATGAACAACATTGAAACTGGTTATTAATATAATATTACCACTGAAATTTTTTTCTCTTAATGAGCACAACTGAGTTTTTGAAACAGAAAAAGGTCTGCAATTAACGCTGTTATTTACAGCCACTGTGATTTGCCAGCAGACTCTAACACTTGCTGGGTCAAATGGTGTCTGAAGAAGTATTTGTCATTTATTTTCTCTGCTTGATCTCTTTATGTTGAACAAATGTACCCAACAGAAATAAAATATGATGTGCTATGACTGATGAGTCATGTTACTGTGCATTCCATGTAGCTGATCTTTTTAATAAATTTGCAAAATACTCTTCTCAGTTTCAGAGCTTTGGAAATGAAAACTCAAAAGGTTTTTCGCAGAACATGAATGTTTACATCAATGTTAAACCAGAATATGTTACGGCAGTTAACATAATCACCTATACTTCTGAAATTATATATTTGTTTTTAAAGAACAACATGACATTTACTTCAATTAATTTCTCATGTAAGTTTAGTTCCCAGAGTCGTATAAGTGTTAGTTCAAGAATATATACCAGGGAATCTTGAATTCCTTGATAGTAATGTTGCAAATCTATTGTGAGCTGTCTGATTGCTTGAGTCTTTTCTTGAAGATGAGTTGATGCCATTTATACTTATGAGTTGATTTTATACTGTTCTGTGCTATAGTTTAAGAAGTTAGTAGAAGTAAAGCTATTTTCAATTTATACTTTTAAAGTACTATGTAATTTAACTGTGTTATCCTTGGGGTGGATATGTGATTTGTAAGAAAGCTTATTTTGTAATGTACTAAGGACCTACTTTTAAACCAGAATAATTAATGTCTTTTTTCAATAGTTTGACTGTATAACCATATAATTTTGTTTAGATAAAACATTAAAACTAGTTTTGAGACCCTAAAAGAGCACATAATTATTTTATCCTATAATCTCAGAACTAGAATATGCTGTACATACAAATGTCATCAAAGTATTTAATTTCAGTCAATCAGATATGATCAGATCAGCTATCTAGATTATGGTAAATGAAATGGTAGTTTTGGAGGGCTTCTCTGAGCTGTGTCCTATCAGTGACAACATTTTTCAGTTGTTCTGGAAATGTTATACAAGATAATTCACTTTCATCTTCTGTCTTTGCAAATATAAAATACAAAATATTAAAAAGCTTAAAGATATGCAAACTTGATCAGTGCCTACAACTACTTAATGCCATAGATAGAAGGAGGAGCCAAGGTCAAAGCTTTTCCACTTTGCCAACTATTTAACTTTTTCAAATGACTTCTTACTTGAACTGTGCATTTAGTCCACTATTTTTTATGCCTAACTCATTTATTGTTTAATATAATAGATTTGCCCTTTATATTCTGATCTAGATTTTAAGTTGCTGCTACTAAAAGATCTTTCCTAGAATTGTTCTATGCTCTGCAGTTCTTTTTTTTTTTTTTTTTTTTGTCTCTTTGCCTTTATCTAGAGCCGCACCTGCGTCATGTGGAGGTTCCCAGGCTAGGGGTCTAACAGGAGCTGTAGCTGCCGGCCTTCGCCACAGCCACAGCAACGCCGGATCCAAGCCGTGTCTGCAACCTACACCACAGCTCACGGCAACGCCGGATCTTTAACCCACTGAGCAAGGCCAGGGATGGAACCCACAACCTCATGGTTCTTAGTCGGATTCGTTAACCACTGAGCCACGAAGGGAACTCCTGCAGTTCTTAATATAATATAAAAACAGTAACATCTTTTGGAGACTTAAATTTAGCACTCCCCATTGACCTTCCTTTCTCACTACATAACATCTGTAGTTAATACAGTCAAGTCTCTTCCTGTTTCATGGCAATAAGGGCTTTACTGGATCATACCTTGCTACACTCTAAGTGGCTGTAATTTGAAAAATGTTGAGTGGGTAGGCTACATATTTTTTCTTTTTCTGCTTTATTCAGACTGTTTACTCAGTATTTTTCACAGTGCCTTGCACATTGAAGAATCTTAGGAAAAGTTTCTGAGTAAAATCACTTTTTGTTTTTTTTTCTGTGTGTGTGTTTGCAGCAACTGTGCCCATGACTGAATATTTTTTCTAATACTTCTTTGTAATATTAATTCTAAAATCTATAGAAATACTGAAAACCGATAAAGATATACTAGACAGATATTCTAAATTGTTTTATTTCTCTATAACTATCTTCAGTTTATAAGACTGGAAGCTAGATATGTTGCACATTAAACTTTTAACATTGAATGATTTTTTTTTTCTATCAGGATATTTTGTTTGTAAATTAGAAAAATGTAAAATTCCTCAAGATTTCTTTGTTCAAGGAATACATATATTTAAAAGTTAGATTTTATCAAGTTCAACATTTTATATATCAAATTTTAGAAACAAGTTATTGGTAGAAAGTTGAAGTATTTAAATTTAGAATGTCATGTAATAATTTACTTTTGCATCTTAATAGTACACTTAATTCTAGACTCCAAGCTCTACCACCATTAGACTTGTGAGAAGTATACATTTTATAATTTGTGGTTCTTGGCCACAGAAACCAACTCTCTCACACATTACCTAATACAGTGGTGGACATGAAACTTGATTTCATTTGAACAAACAAACAGATTACAGGGTTCCTTTTTTTTTTTTAATTTAAAAGTGTTCATACCCTGAGAATAGTTTATATTATATGGGTCTAATTTAATGGCTTATACAGTACCTGAAGGTAATTCTATATACTTGGTTAAAATTTTCACTGGGATAAGCACTAAGAAAAACTAACACACGAAAAATGAGGTCTGGGCTTTTATATTTTTCCTGACAAAATTTAGTGTCCATCGTAATTGCTGTAAAAATGTTTAGGAAAATTCATGATCTGCTTACAAAGGTGGATAGCATTTTTATTTGCCTCTGGAACCTCCTTTTCAAGATTAATGAAGGCTTTTAACTTTTCAATTTTTTCAACTAAATTTTCTTATACTTCTTAAATTAACAAAATCCTAGCACTGCTGAGGACACTACTTCTCTGCCTCTCCTTTCCCACACCTTGGGTACATCACTGTTCATAAGTATGGTAAATACTGTTTTCAGTTCTTCAGCAGCTTCCATGGTCTACTTTTTGAAAATTCCTCGGTCTACTTTTTGAAAATGTCTGCCTATTTAAGACACATACCATTAGGATAAAATGCTTTTTACCCCTATGAACCAATGGTATCTACTGTTTTATTTAAGAATGTTGTCCCATGGAGTTCTGCTATGATGTAGTAGGTTAAGAATCTGACTGAAGCAACTTAGGTTCCTGAAGAGTTACTGGTTTGATCCCCAGACAGGTGCAGTGGTTCTAGAATCTGGCATTTGCTGCAGCTATAGCATAGGTTGCAGCTGTGGCTCATATTCAGTCCCTGGCTCAGGGGTTTCCATATGCTGTGGGTCTGAACATTTAAAAAAAAAATGGTTGCCTGTGAGTTGCAGTATTAATACTGATCTTATCAATCAGTCTATCAATCTGATTTCTCCATTGCTTGTTTTTCTCACTTTTTTCTTTTTTTTTTTTTTGTCTTTTTAAAGCCAGACTTGTGACATATGGAATTTCTAAGGTCAGGGGTCGAATTAGAGCTGCAGCTGCAGTCCTATGCCACAGCCACAGCAATGCCAAATCTGAGGTGCATCTGCAACATACATTGCAGCTTGTGGCAACTTGGGATCCTTTATCCACTGAGTGAGACCAGGGATTGAACCTACATCCTCGTGGATACTAGTCAGGTTTTTAACATTCTGAGCCACAATGGAAATGTCTTGTCTTTCTCTCTTCTAACAGTGTATCTCCCATAATTCCTTCCAGTTCCCTGTGCCCTAGAGTTTAGCACCTGTAACTGCTTGACTAATGAACTAATACATGTGTACATCCCTCTTCAAACAAAACTTCTTAACAATTTATTTAGTCCCTCCACCATGTTGGGTCTTCAAGTACATCTTATTCCTCTCGTTCATTTAGCTGGCTTTGCTCTGTTATGTAGAGCCGCACCCGCGGCATATGGAGGTTCCCAGGCTAGGGGTCTAACAGGAGCTGTAGCCGCCGGCCTTCGCCACAGCCACAGCAACGCGGGATCCGAGCTGCGTCTGCAACCTTCAACACAGCTCATGGCAACGCCGGATCCTTAACCCACTGAGCAAGGCCAGGGATCGAACCCACAACCTCATGGTTCTTAGTCGGATTTGTTAACCCCTGAGCCACAAAGGGAACTCTACAACAGATTTTTCTAACACTGAGGATGACCAACCATCACAGTTTACTCTGGCTGGTTTTTGTGGGTTCAGGACTTGCAGTGCTAAACTAGGACTGTTAGGGCCAAGCCAGGGCAGTAGGTCATATTACTTCAATTACTGTAGCCTCTTCCCCTGGTACTACCAGCCTAGTAAAATCATAACCTAATCCACTGGAGAAAACCTCTTAGCTGCGTAGACCAGCCCTACTCTAAATGCATAGCTGTCTCTTAGCACTATCTGAGAATCCGATATTATTGATGACAGCAATACTTTTCTTGGCTTGCTATAGTAAATGATTAACCTTCATCATCATCCTTATACTTTATGCCTCTTAACTGTCATACTGCCATTGTTGTACTTCCCTGAAAAATAGAAATTATCTAACAAATTCATTAATTTTTTTTTCCAACAAGCCAAAATTTCCACCCCTACCATCTCTCTACCTTTTACTTAGAATGAAAGAGGAATCGCTTCTTAACCAGAGCTAATCTCTTCATTTACTGTCTGGGTTGGTTTCTTATGCCCCTCTCAGCCACCAAATCTTTTTATTCTTGCTCTGGAACTGTCTTGAAGCCATTCTGATTTTCTCTACCTCTACTGCCAACACCCATGTCTTAACTTGACTGTTAAGATAGCTTTGTTAAGTAGTCATCAGTCTCCAGTACCTTATCTCCTTTCCAATTAATTTATAACATTAAACTTAAGTAATCTTTGAGATATACAAAATAATCATATATTTTTTGTTGTTTTTGGTCTGATAAAGTTTTATTGTTTCCTGATTTTCCCTACTTCTACCCTTTGGGTCTGGAAAGTTATCTTCTTTGATCATATCTTTCTTGAATCAAAATGATTGAAAGAGTTTTCATTATACTTAACACAAAACTTCAAAACATTAACACAGCCTGCAGAGTCCCACATCATCTGGTCCAAGATTCTTGTCCAGTTTGATTATTCCTCTTTTATTCTGTGCTCCACACATAGCTGATTTTTTTGTATTTCCTCGAACAAACCTGTTGATATTTCACTTAGATATATTCCAAAGTTGTTTCCATGTCTCCAGTCCTCCTTTAGCACCTAATTGTTAGTTATTCTTCAAACTACATATTATGTATTACCTCTTATGAATCATTTCAAGGAGTCTTAGAATGGCAAAGAACCCCTGATATTTACTCTTATAGTCCCTGTACTTCCCCATCAAAGCATCTGTCACGGGCTTACTGTCTGTGTTCTTTACTTGACTATGAATTGCACAAGAAATCTTGTCTTTCATTTTAACAGTTATATCCAAGGCAGCTAGCTCAATGCTTGGGAATAGTGAATGAACAGTATATATTTTAATTATTTAATAATTTAATTTTAAAAATCATCTTTTGGTATCTAGTTGTATATATTACTAGAAATAGATTATCAAGAAGTATGTGAACATTGAATGTAGCCTGCAGCCACACAGAAAGATAAATCGAGTACATGGACTTCTCTTAACAGGCAAACTCATGACAAGGGAATACAGTGGTCCTACAAGAAAACATATGCATGTGAGAAGTTAGAGAGTGTTTTTAGAATCATTAGATTGCTCCCACAGGTTTGTTTCAAGGAGATGTCAGATTAAAGGGAACATAACTACCACACAGAGAGAGGACATTGTATGAGAGAGATATTCAGCAATCCATTTAACATAGCTCTGATGTTATGGTTATACGACTCTGTTCTTAAATGTCTCTTGCAGAAGTAGTAAGGTATTTCAGAATATGAGACAATTCCTTAGTTTTTATTAATTTACAAATGGTCGAAAGACTACTGACAGGTCAAATAAAAGACGTGTGTGGGGAGTTGATTTGCACACAGATAGGTTACTGTGTTGGGTTGCAACTTAGAGGAGTTAGGAATTTTACCTCTTCTGTTACTCCTAAGTGTTAGGTCTATTGAATCTACTAACTCATAATTTTAGACCAGGATTGTTTAAGTTTATCAGTAGTGAGAATCTTGACTAAACTCTCTTAATTGGTTTTATTTCTGGTGGTTAGTTCTGATGTACTTCAAACTCTTCTAACCTGACTTCCATTTTGGACATGCCTCTTAGTTATTAGGAGTGATATCATCATTTTGACTGCATCTAAGAGAACATCTTTTTGTTTCCTTCTTTTAAGAACGTGTCTGTATTGGCATGTTTCCATGATATTATATATTCCTTTAAAACAGATTTAGGATTAAAACAAACATGGAAAAAAGGAAAGGAATACTATCCTTAAATTATCTTAAAGAAACTCAGTACATCTTTTCATACACACACACACACACACACACACACACACACACACACCTCTATAACATGTTATCAAGTACCATCTATATCTATCTATAGAATGGAAAATGTAAAAAAAAATGTGTCCTCTATTTTAACTTTATTCAGTTATTTTAAAACGTTTTATTTTATGAATGTTGTCTATAAGATACATAAATATTTAGCAGCGTAAACTCACCATAGGAATGTGAAAGAAAATGCTTATATGCATCCTTGACATAACATCGCAATTCCATAAAATCTGGAGTGTAGGAATACAACTTTTTGAGTTATAACTTTGGCAGTCAGAATTTTCAAGTGATATTTGTGGCAGCAACATGAAACAGGGAGGCAGTTTAATAGTTTAGAAAGATTGCTGCCTCAGATAGTAGTTTCAACTCTGCCATTTGCTGGCTTTGTGACACTGAGCAAAGAATTTTATCCTTTCTTGCTTTACGTTTCCCATTTATAAAATGAGAGATAACCACAATTGCTTAATGAACCTTAGTTACTAGTTTATTACAAATATCAAGTTAATCTGCTGAAATAATGAATCATAAGCAGTTTAGGTCTGTTGGTTACAACTGTGGAGCTTCTTCCTCCTGCAGATTTGCTGAAGATAATGCAATTCCTAGCTGGCTCTAGCAATGTTTGGTAGAGCTGATGGATCTGGTTTATTGCCACACTGAAGGGGGACTTCAGGATCCCGCATCTATGGTGAAAAGACCTCTAGTCTACAACCCCTGTGGAATGTATCCTGCATTTGGTTTCTGGTATTGTCTTGCCTAAACAGAAGAATCTGAAGTTTAAGATCCTAGAATTGGCAAATGCTATCATTCATGACAAATGTAACTGCAGCAATAATAAGTTCTTTGGAATTGGCTTTCCAAAATCCACTTGGATGTGCATCAGAAAATTCTCTTTAGTCAACTGTTAAATTCATTTTTAGTGATTTTCAATGAAAGAGAAAGTCCTAACCAGCTATGTTCTGTTGACCGTAAATAAAGCTAGCTCTCAGCCATGTTCATGGAAATGGAAGTTTCCATGTAAATTTTAACTTTCATTTTATTTTATTTTAAATTTTAAATTTAAAATTTTTTCCTTTCTTTCTTATGGCTGCACCTGTGGCATATGGATTTTCCCTGGCTAGGGGTTGAATTGGAGCTGCAGCTGCCAGCCTATGCCACAGGCACAGCAACACCCAGATTCAAGCCACATCTGGGACCTATGCCACAGCTTGTGGTGATACCGACACCTAAACCCATTAAGCAAGTCCAGGGATAAAACCCATATCCTCACAGAGACCGGTTGGGTTTTTAACCTGTTGAACCACAATGGGAACTCCTTAACTTTCATTTTCTATTACAAAAGTAACAAAAGTGCTTTGAGAATTCTACATGACCTCATATTTTATTGTCTAGAGTGTGTATGACAGAGTAGGTTAAGACAGATAATATTCCTTAGATCAAGTAATATGTGAACTCTGGAACAAAGACCACGAGTTAAATAGATGAAGTAGGAAACAGCAGAGGAAATAGTAATTTGGAAGTCAAAGGCATATTTCAATAAAATATTTTGTGGAAATTAGAAATAATTGGTATCTCAAGTGATCTAATCATAAATGAGGCCAGGGATCAAACCTGCAACCTCATGGTTCCTAGTCAGATTCATTTACACTGTGCCATGATGGGAACTCCGAGCTTAATTTATAAATTAGTTACAGTAAGAGATTAACAATAATAACTGATTATAAAATAAAACAATTATAGCAATATGCTCTAATAGAAGTTATACTAATGTGGCTTTCTTTCTCAAAATATTTTGTATTGGTTGCATGCCTTTTCTATATAAACCAAGTACTTACATTTACTGTAGCCCTACCTTTTATACTTTGTGGTGTGACACCAAACCCAGCATGGACTGCTTTCTTTTCCTCCTTCACAATTTTAAGGATAGAAGATTCATTCTTATCATAGATGTCAGCAACCTTACCATAGTGTTTTTCTCCTTTCCTTATTAAGATCTTTCACTTTTTTATTTAAAGGAAGCACTTTGCAGCTTGTCTTTGTCATAACCAAATTTCTAGCATTACCATTCTTTTGCTTTGAGACCATTATTAAGTGAAGTAAGGGTTACTTGAACACAAGCACTGATAACTGAATTAGGTACTAAGTGACTGAAAGCTGGAATACCCTGGACAAAGGGATGATTCATGACCTGGGTGGATGGAGCAGCACAGAGTGAGATTTCATCATGCTACTCAGAACAGTGTTCAATTTAGAAATTATGAATTATTTATTTCGAGAATTTTTTATTTAATATTTTCAGACCATGTTTGACTATAGGACAGTGAACTGGGGGTAAAGGAGGATTACTGTAGTAAGAAAATTCTTTGTAGAAAATTAATCAGGATATTTAATAGAAAATGACTGGAGCAAAAGTCTAGATTATACTGAGAGAATTATGTAATTTATGAGCCAAATGGCAAAGAAGAGCCAATGAAGTGAATATCTGAAAGAAAGTAGAAAGCCCTGAAGCTGACTGTGTACTAGAGGGTTAGACAGAAAGCCAGAGAGCTGGTGGAAAGCGTACAAGTGGAGAGGTGTTCAAAGACCACTTCTTTTAGTCCTCTGTAGACTCTCTGAAGAAATTTGGTTTTAATTCCAATTACAGTGTATTGTTTCAAGCAGATAAATACTTGGCTTTAATTTGTGGTGTATAAAAATAACTCACTGTCATGTGAAAAATGGATTGTAGGGGAAAAAAGTTTGAAAGCAGAGAGACTAGTGTTTGTTTTACCTCTGGCTGTAAATGATAAGAGCTTAAAACCAAGCAGGATCAATGGTTTTCTTTCCAATAGAAGAAAGACTGTGTTTGAAAAAAAAGCTAACAAATAGAATCCAGAGGAACTGTACAAATTATATATGTGAATCCATACAGTTCACTCATTTTTGCTTGCATGATTGGATGAAATGCAATACCTTTCCCTGTGATAGAGAAGACATGAGGAAGAGATTGCATTTATTTGAGAAGGTAGAGATGATGGAATCACTTTTCGAAACTGGGTGGTTTAAATTGGATATCTGAGACATCTCTTGGAAATTTGGATGTAAAAAAGCAACCTGCCTTAATAGAAAAATGTTTTGTGATCATACTAAGATTTAAATCATTGCTTTGCAGTTTACAAGCTGTGAAAACTTAAGCAACTTACATTTTCTGATCCTCATCATTTTTTCCCATTAAAGCAAATTATTAACACTGGACCACTGGACTATTGAGTTAATTTGAGAATTATAGATTATATAGTGCTTTACCCGTAGTTGACATTTTGAAGTTGTTTTATCCTCATTATCATGTGATATGAACAATGGCCTTAGCTGACATTTTGAAGTTGTTTTATCCTCATTATCATGTGATATGAACAATGGGAGATACTGGCATATAGTTTTTTGTTTTTAAATCTAAAGATTTGAAGGAGGTAGAATGTAAAAACTAATGGGGAAATTATATCATGGAAGGAAGGACAGGTATCCAAAGGCAAAATAAATGATGTTGATAAAGTTGGTGCTAAATAGGAAAGGAATCTCATGAAGGAGAAGTTGGGAGAGGAACCAGAAAGGGGGAAGGAGTTGAGAAGGAACTACAGTCAGTGGTTGCAGAGAAGATAGGAAAGGAATAGAAAAGTGTCAGTGGGATATAATAATAAAGACAGTCATTATTGATCTGACAGTCATTATTGATCTTGTCCTGTGGTTTTACTGGTACTGAAAGCTTGGAGGAGAAGGGGTATTTTTCCATTCAGAGAGGTGTAAAAATGTAGTGATATGAGCATCTTTAGTTTAGGTTGTCATTTGTAGAGACAAAGTTGAAATAAGTATTTCCTTAATACACAAAAGCATTTGCTAATGATGGAGTGACAGGGTTTGGGTAGACCATTTGATAAAAGATGGTACTTGGAATGACTACTGAGGGTAACTAACCACTGGTTCTCCCAAATCAACTGCTAACAAAGAACTGTAAAAATCCTGAAGGACTGTTGGAAAACATCTGTTTACAAAAGAAATGATCTACTATTTTTATATACTTCTGATCCAGAAGACATGCTGTTTTATTAATTAGTGTACAAGGAATTGTTAGGTTAGATGATTATGTTCAATTACGTATAATGAATATAATTAATGTAGTTGCTGTTTTAGGTTCTTGAGTTAATAGTGCCATTAAATGCTGCTGTTTCTGTTGTGGTACTGATTATTATTGTAATAGAATAGCAGACTTTGAGGTGATAGGAAAGCTGAAGTTTTACTCTTTTATAGTAAGTTTATACAGACGTTTTTATATATACATATACATATATGTGATTGTTACTTAAATAGCAGATTATTACTTTATACAATGATAGTTTTTTATGTCAATACATTAACCACTTAAAACACTTCTTTTTTATATGTTTAAAAAGAGTGGTTTTAAATTTGAAATATGGGTATCAAGTTATAATTGGAAGATGAGTACAGATGCCTTTTAATTATCTTTAATAAGAAAACATGCATTTAGTTCCTATACAATTTTTTTAAGCATCTTCAACATGTCAGATAACATTATTTTCCTTATTAAATGCCTTAATGCTTTACTTATATGTTAAATAACTTCCACAGTATTAGGCATCAACAATAATGCACAATACATTTTTTTTTGTCTTTTTGCCTTTTATGTAGAGCCATACCCGTGGCATATGGAGGTTCCCAGGCTAGGGGTCTAACAGGAGCTGTAGCTGCCGCCCTTCACCACAGCCACAGCAACACGGGATCTGAGCCGCGTCTGCAACCTACACCACAGCTCACGGCAATACTGGATCCTTAACCCACTGAGCAAGGCCAGGGATCGAACCCGCAACCTCATGGTTCTTAGTTGGATTTGCTGTCCACTGAGCCACGAAGGGAACTCCTGCACAATACATTTTTAATAATAATTGCAATTTGTTTTCCCATCTACTTATTCTACAGGCATTATTAATGAATATTTAAATACTGATAAGTGAAAACCTTTCTTATAGCTTGAAGCAGGACTAAATAGAGCAGATGATCTATATTTCTTGGATTATTTATAGTATAAAGAGCATAATTAAAATGCTTTTAACATAAGTTAGAAATCTATAATTGATTCTAACCTCTAGTTATATTACACTGGAAAATTGTGAAGGACTTACTGCAGTTATTTTTGTGTATGTTCTCATTTTAAATATGAACTTGTGTAATTCCATGTGTTATATTTTCTGTTATTTTAGTCACACAAGTCTTTCCACTTGGCTTCTGTTATGTGAGCTAACTGAAAGTTTCAATTTATAAAATTTTGAAATAATAAGATACCTATTAATATTTATTTACTTAACTATTTTTCTAGTAGTAAACATTTTAGCTTTTTTTCTTTAATACTGCATTTTTCTTGACTTTTAAAGTTAAGTGGAATTTTAACATCCACTTTCACAACTTATTTTCTCTAAAATGGAGGTGACTTTCCTCTATGTTGGGTGTTGAGAATAGATTATCATCTGGGGTTATCATTTATCGCCCACATAAGCCTTTCTCTGTTGGGGAGAAGACGCTGTTTTCATTATTGTTTTTTTTTTCTGCAAAAATAGATAAAACAATATATGGGTGTGGTATCGTAATTGACAGGATTTGGATTGGAATATTTTGAAAAGACACTGTATTTAGTTCATGTAATAATATTAATATTTACAACCCAGTTCTGTTTGAATCCTTTACCCCAAAAAACATTTCTCATATCCTTTCATACAAAACAAAAGAGACCAAATTTGTGTTTTTCAGACTATGCTCTTTTAATGCCTTCTGGCAGGGCCACTGCACCAGTTGTGTTCTGTGTAAATACAGATGGGTGCCATTGGCAGCATGATCTGCTCTCAGGACCTGGGTTCTGAGTGACGCTCAGAGGGGAAGAGGCTCAGGGCCCACGAAGTTAAGTTTCAGAACCTCAAGCCTCAGATTCAATCGGAAAAGTTAATTTTTAAATGTTGCACTAGGTTGAAATGATCAATTGCTTGAATTTACTCATAAAAACCCTTGCAGGCCTTTATCTTTGTATATGTGAAAATAATTTAAATTATTGACTCGGTTTTTTTTTTTTTTTTGGCCACATGTGGAAGTTCTGAGGCCAGGTATCAAACATCAAACTCACATCACCACAGTGACCCAAGCCACAGCAGTGACAACACCAGATCCCTAACCCACTGCACCACAAGGGAGCTCCTTGCTCGATTTTTATTTTTTTTAAATACTATTCAGGTTTTATTTTTTTCTTGAGTCACTTTGGGCAAGTTGTTTCAATATAAATTTTTCTTTTTTTTCCATTTAGAATTTCAACAAAGGTTTTTGCAGTGTTTTCCCATCTTTTTAATATCTATAGCTATATTTATATCTAATTTTTTTTGGTCTTATTAGGGCCACACCCATGGCTTATGGAGGTTCCCAGGCTAGGGGTCCAGTTGGAGCTGTAGCTGCTGGCCCACACCACAGCCACAGCAACACCAGATCCGAGCTGTGTCAGCAACCTACACCACAGCTCACAGCAACGCCAGGTCCTTAACCCACTGTGTGAGGCCCGTGGTCGAACCTGTGTCCTCATGGATACCAGTCAGAGTCATTTTTGCTGAGCCATGATGGGAACTCCGTGTATTTAATTTATGATGTCATATATTTCTGTGTTCTCTTTAGAGTCTTCACTTATATTGTCAGAGATTTGTTAAATTTATTTGGGTATTAAATATGATTCAACTTCTTCTGGCCTACTTTCTTTGCTATGTTTTATCTTACTTAAAAATGGTATTTATAGTTTATTTAAAACTTTTATCTAATTAAGAAGCTTTATGTATTTCTTCTGTCCTTTGTGCTTCATTTATATTTTTTCTGATTTGTTTTCTAACTTTGAAATTTTATCTTTTATGTATTTAATGTAAGCATATATAAATTCTCTTCTAAATTCATGTGCATTCTCTAAGTTTTCATTAATATTATTGGCACTTTTGATTTATACCACTGAATGGGAATTTTTAAATGTTTACATTATTATTTTCCAGCATAGTTACACAGTTGCATAGTGCTCAGGAAATGTATTGTGTATGGTGCAGCATCTTTGAAATTAGCTGTATGATATAATACATCATTGATTTTTGTCAACTGGTTTGTATACTATAGTACAGGTATATTTTCTATTTGCACACATGAAAAACATGTTCACAGAAACACATTGAATATAGTATGCTAATGCTTTTCTTAAAATCTCCCACATATTGATAATCTATACATATTAATCTTATAAATTTAATGTCTATAATTGGATGATTTTAACATAAACTTACACTTTGTGGAATTGTCTTTTATTTTAATTTTAAATGTTCTTATTTTTGTTTGAAATATTATTAAATTCTACGTTATTAGATTACAAATATAGAGTTGTTACATCTTTTGGAATTGAACCTTCCATCACTTTGTAACAAAACTTTTTTTTTTTACTATTATAAGTATATACCAGCTTTAATTTGATTTATATTGTCCTACTTTTTTGGCTCTCCCCACATCTCTGTTTCTAGACATGTATGTATATACATACATATACATATTTATATTTATATATATATAGAAAAAGAGGGTACATACATACGTTCATAGAGACACACATTTATGTCTGTATACATATACATAGGAAATTTTATTGAGGTATAGTATCATACAATGAAATAAACAACTCACCTGTACACTTAGTTATGTGTGAATTTTAACATATCTATAGTATGTAAGAGCCAACCAAATAAGGACATGGAATATTTCTTTTATTTCAGAATGTTATTACATGTATCAATAATTTTGTCTTTTTTTTTATTACGGTTTGGTATTTCTTTGTAGGAATATATATAGGTTGTTTTTTCCATTTCCCATGTGTGGACATTTATGTTGTTCCTAGACTTTGGCTATGTTGAATAATGTGGTTATAAACTTTGTTGTTCAAGCATTTGTATGCTCATCGTCCCTCCTTTCTATAGAAGTAGAATTACTGGATCATATTTTTTGAGTTTAGTAGCAACTTCCAAAAACTTTCAGATGTGTATGTGTATGTTTAACAACTTCAGAATATATTTTATATACAATAAACTTCATTTTTATTCTGTATAATTTAATGGTTGGACATATGAAACCACAATCATGATTAAGAGAATAGACATATGTAGCACACTTTCTCCCCCCAAAATGTTTTCTTGTCCCTTTAAAAATCTCATCCCCTGACACAATTGCCCTATTCAGGCACACCCCATCATAAAAAACTTTGTTGTTTTTTAAATTTTTATGTAAATAAAGAAGTACAGTACATATATATTTAAAAAAAATCTTGTTTCTTTAACCAGCGTGATTATTTTGAAATCCATCTATGTTATTGTCTGTGTCCATAGTTCACTTTTTTCTATGTTATTGATTACATTCCATTATAAGGAAATAGGCATTTGGGTTGTTTCTAGATTTTGGCTATTGCAAATAAGCTGTTGTTTTTTTTTTTTAATGTGCAAGTGTCTGTGCAAACTTACACAACTTACACGTTCATTTCCCTTGGGTAAATAGATAATAGTGGAATGACTGTGTTATATGGTAGGAGTATGTTTAACTTTTTAAGAAACTGTAGAATTGTTTTCCAGAGTGAATGTACTATTTTAAATTCCTAACAGTATTTGAGAGTTCCAGTTGTTCCACATACTTGATAACACTGGCATGATAAAACTTTTGTGATTTTAGACATTTTAATAGTTGTATAATAGTGTCTCATCGTGATTTATATTTGTGTTTCTCTGTCACTGATGCCAATATGGTTTTAGTATTTTCGTATTTTGTGGTTTTAGTATTTATTTTAATATTTTATACCATAACGTATAAGAATTTTATTTGAGATTATAAATAGTTTTGATTTTCCTATTTGAGTGTCTAGTTGTTTTTGACTGTAATTTAATTTTGCATTTCCCTAAGGAGTGTTGGCATTTAACAACTTTTCATAGCCTTATAATGTTTGAATATTATACTTTAGGAGATGATTTTCAAACCTTTTGCTTATTTTTTATTATTAATTTTTTTTGTCTTTTTGTCTTTTTAGGGCTGCCCCTGCGGCATATGAAGGTTCCCAGGCTTGGGGTCCAATCAGAGCTGTTGCTGCAGCCTACGCCAGAGCCACAGCAACGCCAGATCCAAGCTGTGTCTGCAACCTACATCACAATTCACAGCAACGCCGGATCATTAACCCACTGAGTGATGCCAGAGATCAAACCCACAACTTCTTGGTTCCCAGCCAGATTCATTTCCGCTGCGCCATAAAGGGAACTCCTTTTGCTTATTTTTAAGTATTTTCCTTGCTAATACAGTATATATTTTTAATATGAAATCTTTGGCAGATACTTAAATTTTGAATCTTTTCTTTCATTATATAGCTCATTTTTTTGCTTTTAGTAGTGTCTTCGATAAGCGGATTTTTTAATAATTTGGACAAAGCCAATCATCATTTTTCCTGATTACACTTTTCATGTCCTATTTAAGAGATCTTTGGCTAATTGCTATGACTATATTTTCACACATTTCCTTCTAGAATCTTTATAGTTTTTCTTCATATTTAGGTTTATGATTCATCTTGAATTAATCTTAGAGTGCTGTGAGATAAAGGTCAGGGTAATGTACTTCATTCGGATTTCCCGTTGCTGCAGCATCATTTATTGAAAATAAATTCTTTCCCCCATTGGATTGTTTTGATACCTTTATTCAGTGGCCACAGAAGTGAGGGTCTACTTCTGTGATCTTTGTTTACTCATATGAATACGACTTAGTCTTAATTAACATAACTATATGGTAATTCTTCAAGTGACATAGTGTACATGTTGATATAGATCTAAATATGTACAGAATTATTTAAATTGTCTTTTTTTTCTTTTTGTGTAAGTTACATTAATCTGTCTTTTCCCAGGCACTGTTTATTTTGTTTAAATTGTCAAATACATTGGTATAGCGATGCCTAAAATATCCTTTTAATCTTATTTAGAATTTATAATGTTTGCCCTTTTTTACAAGTTGGTGAGTTGTTTAATGCTATTTTATTTTCTTCATCAGTCTTGCTAGGGAGTTACATTCTTACTACTTTTTCAAAAAATGAACTTTTAATTTACCAATCTTATCTATTTTAAATGCTTTTTATTCTATTGATCTCTTCCCATATATTTACAATTTTGTGCTTTCTAGTATTTGTTAGATGAATTTGCTCTTTTGGTTTGGTTTCTTGAGATCAGTTTTTCCTATCATTGATTTTTTTTTTCTTTGTCTTTTTGCCTTTATGTAGAGCCGCACCCGCGGCATATGGAGGTTCCCAGGTTAGAGGTCTAACAGGAGCTGTAGCTGCCGGCCTTCGCAACAGGCGCAGCAACGCGGGATCCAAGCCGTGTCTGCAACCTACACCACAGCTCATGACAACGCCGGATCCTTAACTCACTGAGCAAGGCCAGGGATTGAACCTGCAACCTCATGGTTCTTAGTCGGATTCGTTAACCACTGAGCCACGAAGGGAACTCCTCCTGTCATTGATTTTAAATCTACTTCTTTTGTAATATGTCATTTAACATGGCAAAGTACCTAAGAGCACAGCTTTAGATACTTACAAACTTAACTGGTTGTGTAACTCGGTTCTTACCATTCAGGCCAAAGGTTTTGAATTTTACTGACAATCACTTAATTAGTGAGTATACTGTCTATACCAGTGACTGTTTCACATGTACTTGAGCACAGTATATTTTCTGAAGTTGTTGGGGATAGTATTCTATGTATATATGTGTATATATACAAATTAGCTCAAGCTGATTCAAATATGTTCAAATCTTCTGTAACCTTAAATCTTATTCAAATCTTCCATAACTTCACTATTTTTTTCCTTCTACTTGGAGCTGTCAATTATTGAATAAGGACTGTTGTCATCTTCAAATATGATTGTGAATTTGACTTTTCCGTTTAATTTTATTTCTTCATATATACTGATGCTATACTATTTGGTACATATGTATTTAAGATTGTTGAATTAGTTCTTTTATTATTATAAAAGGTCTGTATTCATCTCAGGTAATTTTCTTTGTATTATGGCTTACTTTGGTATTAATACATTGATACCAGCCCTAGCCCAAACTTGCGTGTCACCTTTGCAGTTGCAGTGGCACCCCTCTCTCACTTGGCTCCCATGGCCATATTGGGGGATACTCTGTTGAGGGGGAGTGTCACAGAAGGAAAAGGAAGATAACTGAGCTCCCTATTTGAATGAATTAGCTCAGTATTTTAGTCCAAACCAAAAAATTGACATCAGCTGCACTCCAGCCATTAAGGCATGTCCTTGAAAGACAGTAGCAAGACAAAATCTTTTAAATGGACCAAGCTGTGAGTGGTGAACCTGGTCTTCCATTAAGGTGGGATGCATACTGGTTAAAGGTAAGGATGTTTATGGGCTTAGGAATAGCAGCAAATGCCCTGGCTGGCTATTCAAGTGCATAGAAGAAAAAAGCCCAGAAAATGGTAAACAGTGAGATCTCAGGGAGGCATGTGAATGGATATATCAGAAGTGGTATGAGTGTGAATATTTTTGTATCTCATTTTAATGATCACCAGAAAGTATCCACCATGAAAAAGTACTGAACAACCAAGTAGACTCAATTTTGTTGCATTGCTAACCACATGGTGGCACATTGACTGCACTGGGAACCTTCCATCCTAGAAGGGTGATTTATTCTTAAAGGAATAGACACGTACTCCAGGTATGAGTTTGCCTTTACTGCACATAAAGCCTCAGGCATCATCATCATCTGGATTTTACAGCATGCTAAATCCATAGGCATGGAATCCCACATAGTACATGATCTGACAGAGGTTCCAGCTCACAGCAAAGAAGGTACAAAAGTGGACCAATGACCATTGAAACCACTGATTACATTTTTTTTCTGCACCATACAAAAACTGATGGCCTGAGCAATTAGATGGCCAACTAAAGCACAACTAATATGTCATCTCAGAAGCTGTGTGCCATCAAGGAATGTAGTATTTATACTGAATTAAAGACCCTCTTTGATGCTGTGCCTGCAATAGAAATAATGTGTGAGTCAGAGAATCTGGAGATAGAAGCAGGTGTGATAGCTAATTTTTTGTGTCAACTTGGCTGAGCCTGGTTGCCCAGATATTTGATCAGATATTATCCTAGATATTTCTGTGAGTGTAATTTTGGATGATATTTACGTTTGAATCAGTGGACCCTGAGTAAAGCAAATTGCTCTACAGAATGTAGATGGACCTTATTCAATCAGCTGAAGGTCTGAATAGAACAAAAGGCTGACCTCCCCGGAGTAAGAGGAAATTCTGCCAGAAGGCTGCCTTTGGACTTTATCTGAAACATTGCCTCTTCCAGGTTCTCTAGCAGATGTCCTTTGGACTCAAACTGCATGTCCATCCTGATTCTTTAGCCCGCCAGCTTCTCCCATCAGAGTTTGGTCTTGCCAAGCTTCTGCAATTGTGAGTCAACTCCTTAATATAAATCTCTTTCTCTGCGTATACACGTCCTGTTGATTTTGTTTCTCTAGAGAATTCCGACTAGTATAGTAAGCAGAGACCTATTTACCATCTCCCAAATAATCCACTGGCAGACTCTGAGTTCTTATCTTCGTAACTCTGGCTCTAAGGATTTAGAGGTCTTTATTTCAAAAAAGGTGCACTCTTGCCAGGACATACTACCCTGGTCCCATTAATCTTCAAGCTACAGCTGACACCAAGATACATTTGAAGCCATGTGTCCAGGGACCAAAAGGCAAGAAAAATCATCATCTTTACAACAGTACTTCACTCCAATACTCTTACACAATGGCAAAGGGAGGAATGTGTGATGAATTCAGTGATCTAGAGTGAGTGCCTCTTGGTAGTTTCGTTCCCACCTGTGACTGTGAATGGACACATATAGCAACCATATCTTGAGAACAATCTGATTACCCTAAGCTCAGAACCACAGAAAAGGAGGGATTAAACCACAGCGCCAGATAAGCCACAAAAACATAGTATAAAGAGGCTGTAAATTCCAGTTGCAGCCCTAGATCAATGGTGCAGAGGACCATAGTTAATTTCACTAACTCTTACCCACTGAGGTTCCCCTAAGAAGGATCTCTGGTACATCAGAGAAGCTAGTCCCTGAATGTGTATGGACAGAGGATCTGGGTGGCATGAGGCAAGGGCAGTGGCAGCCATGGGAGTGCATCACTCAAACCTCCTTTCAAGAAAGACCTTGTCATTAAGCTGCAAGGAGTACAGTTAACTGACAATCACAGATTTAGTCTTTAGAATCCATCTCAGGTTTTGAGCCAAGGCCAGGCTTTTCCTTAGGCAGTCCATGGCAAATGATAGACGTACAGGATCTGGACATTTCTAACTGTAATGAGCAATTTTTGCTCCAGAGCTTCCATTCAACTCCCCAGGAATTTGTCAGATCTATGCCATCATCTCAGTCTTTCCTTGCCTAATACTGCTTATTTTATTTTTCATAAGCATTGCTCCCTAGTAAGTGTCTTCCTGGTCAATAACAAAGTATCACAGACTGAGTGGTTTACACAATAGATGTTTATTATCTTACAGTTATGGAGGCAAGAAGTCCATGACTGAGGTGCTGACAAATTCAGTTTCTAGTGAGGTTTCTCATCCTGGCTTGTACGTGTTTTCTCTGGATGTCTCGCGTTTGACTTTTTGCTGGGTGTGGAGGGTGGGAAGTGTGGAGGATCTAACTTTTTGGTATGTCTTTTTCCAGTTCTATAAGAGTAGTGCCCCTTATGACCTCATTCAACCTTAAGTACTTCCTTAGAAGCCCCCATATCCAAAAATAGCCACTATAGTGTTTGGGGATTCAACACGGAATTTGAGGGAGGGTAACAAACCTTAGTTCACAACACTTGTAGTTTTGACTGATCTTATTCCATGCACAGAATGAAGTAGTTACTTCTTTGAGGAAAGCAACCAGCCAGTGATACTTGCAAGCTGAGGAGTGTTCTTCCTTCTGTGGATATAAGACAGATCTTTGCATTCACAGTTCATGAATGCAAACTGTTGCATTCACAGTTCATATATATATCAATCTGTATATTATATTAATATACTTAAAATCATATTTATTATTAATCATATATTAATATATAAATGTTAATTATATGATATATGATAAATTAAATCATTTAGAAGTTAAAACTCCTATATATGAATATATACTGTATTATAATGTATACTATATAATATATAAAAAATTTTTAACGTTATCATTTTTTTGTTTTTTTGTTTTGGTAAGAAGAACACCAGTCAAATTTTAACGTATACAGGGAACAGAAGACAAAATAGGTTTAAGTTAGACAAGGGCATGGATATTAGAAGTTATTTTCTTGAATAAAGAACAATCATAGGGTATTACAATTGTGGAAGCTTCATTGCTAAAAATGTTTGAGAAAAGAACAGCTAATCCCTGACCTTGATGGTTTAGGCATTCACCTGCCTGAGAGAAGACAGAAAAATGAATTCCCAAAATCCCTTCAAGATTCATTATTCTATGAAATTTTAATTAAATTAACAGGGCATTCCATCATTCTCATGGTAAATGGTGTCAGGGGATTTTATGCAAAGCACAGACAGCCCATCTTTCCAAATGTAGTTCTCCATTTTATAAGCTCTTAAAATTTTGTAGAACAGATTCAAAAGAACTTGTAAATATACCCAAAAAAGGCTGTATGAGGTTGGGTATATCACAAAGGGCTTCTGTATGCATGTTAGAAAATGAATTCAGAGAACTGAGAGTTTATGTGTTAACATGGGAGGATAATAAGAGATTATGGAAAAGAGGGAAAATTAAACATCAAAAGATTAAAAAAAACTGAAAATTTAGGAGTTAGATACCACTTGAAGTTGAACTCCAAAAATAATTAAGACAGTGTTTAGCTTCAGCTAACACTATCAGATTGTCTCCAAATTTATGATGTATCACGATTCCATTATGTAAATCAAAGGTGGTGGCCTAGGATTAACACTATTTCTTTATATTTTTTTATGTAAAACATCATTTGTTAGCACATTCAGATCAGAGCATGTCAATTGATTGTTTTGGGTCAAGTTTGCAATTTTATAAAACAGAAGGGGTATGAAATAAGGATTTCTTCTTTCTTAGTTGTTTCAGTCTCTTTTATAATATTGATGTGGGACTGTTATTTGCAGATTACTTTTTTTAAATTGCATGTTTTGACTCAGGCTAGTCTAATACATTTCCGTTCCCATGTATCACTACTAGTCTTTTTACATTACTTTTTACCAGTTTGTTTTTCACTTTCTTCATCTCATTTTATTTCATTTTGTTTTATTTTCCTCTTTTCCAGCTTTCTTTAGATCTGGTTGAGGTTTTTCTTCACTTCATTAAATGTTTCTTGTTTAAAATGTATGTTTTTCTTTATCTCTTTTCTAGGTTATAAGTTAGTCATTAGTACTTTTAGCATGCTTATTTGACTTAAAATCTATAGTCAGTTAATTTTTTCAATTATAGGAAGAAATAAAAAAAATCAAGAAATTTATCATCGCTATCTTCCCAGTTTACATTTTGCTATTTTCTAGTAATTTAGCTCTAGTGTCTCTAATTAATTATATTTAAGCATGCTCTGTTTGAGTATATTAAAAAAACTATAATTGCCTTCATTTTGAAAAATAACTCATGAAGCTATATTTCTGTGATTTAAAGTGGTTTCCTCCCAATTCATTTTTTATTCTATTTTTTTTGATTTTCATTGTTATTTTGGAGAAATCAGTTATCATTTAATTGTTCTTCCCATTGTAGAAAACCTTTTTCTCTATGGCTTATGTATGTCTTTCCTTTTACCTTTACTATTTAGCTGTGGTTTAACATTTAATTGACCAGACATGAATTTATTTTTATTTATTCTGTTTAAGGTTCTTTAGACTTTCTAATTTGAAGAATGATGACTTTCATTAATTGACTCTACTAATTTTTAAAAATCTATTCCTAGAAACTCTGTGACATAGACCTTGAATGTTCTATTTTTTCAACTTATCTCCCTCTGCAGTATATGTTTTTCATATAGTTGCTGCTCTGTGCTTCATTCTGTATACTTTCTTTGTTTCCAGCATCAATTTTATTTATTCCTGCTTTAGCTCTGTTTAATTTGACGTCCAGCTTCACCATTACTTTAAAACTTGTATTCATGTTTGTGCATTGTTTCTAAAATTCCCATTTTCCTATATGCCAAGACTGCCTATTTGTGATAGTTTAGGGTTCTCAATTTATACTATGCTTCTTTTACTTTACTTCTTTAAATATATAAATATAATAATTTTACATTTTTTAAAAACAAGTTTAAATTTGGGAGTACCCATGCGATTGGTTCTCTTATTAGTTATATAGATGGTTCTTACTCGTGGAAGCTTTTTCTTTATGTATTTTGTAATTTTGGGTTGTTAGTTCATAACTGTTGTCATTCTATCTGTGGTAGTTCTTGAGAATGAATTTCATGGCTGTTCTTCTAGAAGAAATTGTACTTGATCTTATCAGGTTCCTGGGAACTTTGCAAACTCGTTCCTCTTAAATTTTAAATTCTTGGGTTATCACTGTAAATTCAGACTCAAACCAATTACTAAATCATTGCTAAAATGCCAGTTGTATCTCAGAAGGGGTTTACTTATTAAGCATCACCAAATAGCAAAGCAGATTTAGACTTTTCTTTATGGTCTGCTTTTCTTGGTGCAGTTTTATTTTTTTTCTTACCTTTTCTCAGGCATTTATTTCATCCTAAGATTAGCTTTGTGTGTGGTATTCTCCAATCTATCATCCTACCTTTCACAAGCTCCTGATCTTTGTATGAAAGAGAGCTAATATCTGTTTTTTTTTTTTTTTTGTATTCTGTGATGGTATCTGGCAACTTCACTGTTTAATAACATTTCTAGAACTGCATTCCATTATGTTCCCTAGCCTCTGTTAATTTACTTCAGACGTATTTATCTGAAGGTATATTAAATTATTTTAGCCTGCATTTTATCTTTTCTATAACCAGGGTTTCATATTAGATATCATCTGAATAAATAGTGTTGATGCTATAAAATTTTAATACCACTGGAATATATAATTTTAATGTCCCTTCTAATTCCCTGCAATTTATGATGCTTTCACTTTTTGTAACTATTCATTAATATGTAATTAATTCCTTATGGTGTAAAACAAATACTATAAGAATTAAAATATACATAAATAGCAAAACAAAGACCAAGTCCATACAAGGCAGCCTAAATTATTAATGTGTGGATTCATTCACTATAGATGTTTGTTTCCCTCACCTTTACCCACAAAAACAATTATGGGTTTTTCGTACTCTGGAAGAATGCATCATAATTTTGGCACTGTGATACAAAATAATTCTCAAATATTGCAGTAACTCCTTAACTTGATTTCTAAATTATGAACATAAAAATTATTTTAGTCTGTTGAGTCTTGATAATCACATTAATTTTTTATTTGGTTTATGGGCAAATTTAAATATTTTCTGAGAAAATTACAGCATGATATATGTAAAATTTTAAGGCATTATGTAAACTTTAATAAAAAGGCTTCAAAATACTCAATGCATTAATTTAGGTGATCTTTCCAAAGAATATCAATATTCATATTTGAAGAAATTGCCGGTACAGCAAGTCAGAATACTGTATACGATGCTAAAATCTCCACCAGCTGTTTTTTTTAACCTCATTTACTCTTCTATTTGTCCCTACTCTTTCCTTCTTTTTCCATCACTCTTTTTTTTTTTCTTTTTCAATGTTGCTTTAACCTTAGTGTCATAACCTAATGCCTTGCTCACTTCAAACTCTTTTTTTGCTGAACTGTCAGGATTTATTTTCCACCTTTACAAATCACTGCAAAATAGAAGCTAGCAACACTTCAAGGTAACATTAAGTTTTTCATAATTTAATGTTACAAGCCTACCCATATCCCCATAAAAATTATTTACTTCTACCACTAACTTTGAAAGCTCACCTGTCTTGAATTCAAAAAATATATTACGAGCAATTTCATTCTTTGTTTCCTATATCTAAGCCCTATTCCATGGAGGCGCTTTATATTATCATTGGCACTATAGTATGAATGTTTGTGTCCTCCTCAAATTTGTAAGTTGAAAATCCATTGCCCACAGAGATGATATCAGGAAGTGGGGCCTTTGGAAGGTGATTGGGTTACAAGGGTGAAACCTCCATAAATAGGATTAGTGCACCCCCTTACAGAAGAGACCTCACAGAGATTTTTTAGTTCTCTGAATCACATGAGGACACAGCACAAACGTGCCAGCTATGAACATGAAAGCGCACACTTAATCTGAGAGCATTTTGGTCTTTGACCTCCCAGCCTCTAGATCTATGAGAAACCAATTTTTGTTGTTGATAAGCCACCCAACCTGTGGTATTTTTACTAGGGAAGCCCAAGTAGACATAGACAATATGATACAATTGTTTAATGCTTTTACTAAATTCTATTCTTTATCTTTGCTATTGTGGTTACACATATTTGCCTATGCTAATACAGAAACATGAAACTATTTACTTTAAACTAATATTTAAATAGCACCTTATAACTTGTAAAACAATTTCATGTGCATTATTTTATCTTTGTATGGGAGATAGAATTATCTGCATTTTGTGGATGGAAAAACTGACAAGAGAAAAGATGTGATTTACCTAAGAAAATAAAATAGGAATTTCAAGGTTTTTTGGAGCTGTATTTACCTAGAACAGTTTTTGGCCTACTTCAGGTTATTAATAAATGCTTGTTGCATGAATAAAATAAGACAGGGTTAAGTTTATAGCAAAATCCTTCCTGGCTACATGATTTTGCACAATTTCCATAAACATTCTGAATTTGAGTTATCTGTAAACTGAAAATCTGAAAATAACAGTTTCTTTTCAAAAGATTTGCTATGATTATTAAGTAGAATATCATATATGACATAATTAACAGTACATCAATTAATTTAGCTTTCTTCCTTTTTGATCTAGAGTCCAGTAGTTTTTGGCACTCCAAGATATACCGAAATATGCAGAATTCTGGAGTCTAGTCTTTACCTAAACCACGTATTTTTCTTCTTTACTACATTCTTTTTTTATAAACTCTGCACATTGTGTTACTTACCATCTTCAAAGTGAAGACAAAATATGGAAAATATGGGTGTAAAATGGGGTTACGTTTACATTTATGCAGGTTGTACATATTTATTTATTTTAACATCCATTTCCATAAAATGGCTATAACAAATTAATTCTAAAGCTTAGTCTTTTAATTAGATTTAAAAGTTAAAATTTATTTTTTAAAATTGTCCTATTTAGTAACCACATAAAACATCTATCCACACAATATTTATATTCTTAAATGGAATTATAGACAATCACAAGAGAAAACAAATTGTGGATATATCCCCTCCTCCCAGTCCAACCAGAAGTCTATTGAAATCTCTCTAGAGAATGTGTTCCTATTCTATTATGACCAGTATTAACCAAAACATTCTTTATTCTGGGAGGCAGATGTATTCGATAGTTTATATAGAAAGACCACTGCAATGCAAGAGTCCTGTTCTCTTATTTGATCCTACCCATCATTCTTAATTTTGAGATATTCCTACCTAATTATGTTTTACCTGTATACTTAAACACAGACTGAATATGAAAATCAGATTCATGCTGAACAGTTGAAATCTTTTCTTGGAGATTTAATGTCTAGTTTGGATTCCTGGAAGCTGACTTCCAGCTCATGCTGTATAAGTAGTCTCCCACCTCATCTCTCTAGGGCAACTTGCTTTTCTGCATAGCATTGTTTAGCTGGTAGAGCTTGAGCACACCCTTGCAGAAATTCCTTGTTGGGTATGTAGTGCCAGACTCAGAAATGCTCTGCATCTCAAACTGTATTTCTACATCTCAAAATTAATTTTATTAATTGACTCATTAATAGTATTGGCTAATTCTAATCTTTGCTATATCTTCAAGCACCTCTTATGTGTTACATATATACAAAGTAACATATATTATTGAACTTCCTTGGCTGAGAAAAACATTCTTTAATCTTTTCTTTAGTGCTTATTATTACGTGCTATGTACTGGCTAGACACTGGAGATACAGAGATAAAGATGAGATTGTTCCTGCATGTGCTAATGAATAACAAACTCTTGAAGCCTTTTTACTTCCATTTTTTGATTCCTTAAGTGTTTGGGTGTAAATAACATATGTTCAGATACATGTGTGACTTTTATAAAAACAAGAAAGGCCATGTGCCCTCTAGAAATTGTCTTTTCTTGGATATTTACAATAGAAGAATATGATTTGCATGAATAACCCAGGAACTGGGATGAACTATACTTTTGGCAAGTTTATCTTTCCATAAATGGTTCATTCTCTTACAGCTGAATTAATTCTAAAAGGTCAGAGGTTGGTAAAAGATAAAATTAATCCATATTACTGATAAAATAAGAGCTTAACTTGCTTAATCATAAGACACTGGAACATATTAATGCTATGAAATCACACAGAGAAGTTTTAGAGGGCTGCTGCCATCTACCTCATGCTGAAGACTGCAGTAATTGAGATCAAATGAAAGTCAGAATGTCTTAGAATCAAACAGCTTAACACTTTATGTCGTTAATAAAACCGAGTCAACTACTTTTCTTATAGCACTGATAGATTACTCTTCAATGTTGAAAGAAAATTCCCAGGATGCTAATATTTCTAGGGAAAGTGTATGTTTAATGATGTGAAGTGGTATTTCCAAAAGTCATTATTTATTGTACACTGCTCATTCACTGGGCAGAGGTTTACTCATCCTCTGAATTACATGCATTTTTGCTCCCAAAGCCAGAAGTTTTTTACTTTGGGAACTGATATGTAAGCCTTTTGTATGACATGCTTCTTGAGAGAGGTGTTGTAGATGACTTGCTTCCTTATGGCCAAGGAAAAAGCAATTATTTAATAATCCTCTTTACTATTGACAAAAGTTTGAGAGGTATACTTTTTCTTTTCTATCTTGAACCTTTGCCTCTTAATATTTCTGCACCTTCTGTACCAAATGACTTCCTATTAGATACGTTCTTTAGGTTTTTCAGTAATTTAAACCTGATATGTTAAACTGAACCAAATACTTTTGCTTAGTTGTTAGATTTTTGTTGTGATAACAAACTACCCTGTTTTCACATTTGATTATAATAATTAACATTTCTGTTTACATTACATGAAGGGTATCTATCACTTGTGTGTCTGCTAAGTTTGACTGGAGTCTGCATGTTTTCTAATTCTGTGACCACTATTTGGGTGTTCTCATTGCAGAAGTTATGAAAGCAAGACTGTAGACCATACTTCATAACATTTAAAATTTGCATGGATGAGATAATGATAAAATCATGTCCGTCTACATTTCTTTGGACAAAACTTGTCATTTGACTATGTTCAAAGTCTGTAAAACTGGTCTTCTATTCCTATCCCAGGGTAAGTGATATAACTGTGAGAAGAAATGCATGACCCTATTACAGAAAGAAAGAGTAAACAGCCCGGAGCATTAATTTAATTACCAATGTCTCCAGACTAATGTTTTCCCTTAATGGCCTATTTTGTTGATCAGGCTTTTGATCACCATTGTGTTAAAGTTGGTAATCTTCCTAAATTCCTGTTTATTCTTCAAAAACAATTAATTGACCATGAAGAATTTCATGATGCCATATTTTCAAGTGTCCACTATTTCTCTTTTGGCTGCACCTGTGCCATAATGACCTGAGCCACAGCAGTGACATTGCTGGGTCCTTAACCCACTGAGCCACCAGGGAACCCTGACTGCTGCTGTTTCTTCATCTGATTGCTACGTCCTTGCTAGCCATCATATCCTTTATCATTTAAGTGATTTCCACTATTTCTTTTCTAAACTGACTAATTTAAGGTGTTCCGTAAATCCCTTTCCCCACAGAATAAAAATGTTATTTCCAAAAATGTATTATGGGATATCATTCCTCAATTTAATGTATTTTTTGTGGTTCCTTTGACTTTGTAGATTAAGTCTTTAAGCCAAAACATAATGACCTCCTAGGCCTTTGATGACAGGGACCTGGCTTAGTGTTTCCAGCCAAGTTTCCAGTTTTCCCACTCTTCCATGCTGCAGTTCAACTAATTCAACATTGTTGTTTCTTAGATAGTACTTGTGCTTTGAAATGTCCTTCTTTCCTTTGTCTATTCGGTGAATGCTTCCTTCTATAAGGTGCTGTGATACAGCACCATATCCAAGGAAGATTTCAAGGCTATCCCCATAACAACCACAGGTTGTTGTTTAAGTGGTATCGTCCGTTGTCTCTTAGCACTCTGTGTGTACGCACATAAAGTAGTTGCACTTTATCGCAAATAACATGCAGATGTATGAGTCCCTCACCAGACTATGAATATATTCAAGGGACATTCATATTACAACAGAATAAAAACTCTCAAGTGTTTTTTGTCTTTTTTAGTACATAAATGTTTGCAACAACTGTTCAGTATTTTGGTATTACTACTAGTGTTTTTATAACATCAGACCATTACATAGTATGACTTTTATAATACTTTGCCAATACATAATAAAATATCAATTTATGATAGCTTCACCTGCCTTGCCATCTGGGAAGTAACCTGGGACATAACCCACCTTTCAGCCAAACTTAACTGAGTTAAGGTCCAGAAAGAGCTTTCTTTTACTGAGTTCTTACAGTGTTGCATCAAATTATGTAAATATTCAATAATGGCTTATGATTAAAAAGTTTATATTTCATATTTAGTCTATAAGTTGTTATATCCAAATGGGTGGATCATTCCCCTAAAAACCCAGAATTGAAAAATAAAGTGCCTGCTGCTTTGTGGGAAATAAGTGGAAAAAAATGTTAAAACTATTGACTTGGAGTTGCCGTCGTGGCTCAGTGGTTATCGAATCCAACTAGGAACCATGAGGTTGTGGGTTCGATCCCTGGCCTCGCTCAGTGGGTTAAGGATCTGGCCTTGCCCTGATCTGTGGTATAGGTTGCAAATGCAGCTCGGATCCCGCATTGCTGTGGCTGTGCTGTAGGCCGGTGGCTACCTCTCCGATTAGACCCCTAGCCTGGGAACTTCCACATGCCGCGAGTGCGGCCCTAGAAAAGGCAAAAAGACAATAAACAAAACAAAACAAAAACCAAAAACTGATGGCTTAACAATATACATGATAACCAACTATCGCACAAACCAGTTTCTTTTTTTCTTTAATTGTTACAGTTATGTTGTAGAGTTGAATTTCTTTGTGTTAATTTGATTCGGACATTGTTTGCCTTTGTTGAGAAAGCATTCTGCCATGATTCCTGAGTGTCCTTGTACATCCTAGCAGAATATATCAAACAATAAGTTTTAAATATCTCTTGATAGCGATCAGTTTCGGTCACTAGTCATCGGCATATAAGTAGGTCAGGAAACCAACATGTGAGTACTAGGCAATGCCTTGCTCTCCAGGGGAGAAAACTGGCTTATCTGCTGCTTGCAACAAAAAGTTCTGAGTCCTGAACCTAGGCTCCTCTGCTGTGACACACAGCCCACTTGTCTTGGGACTCCAGGAGGGCCCATCTTGTCTCCTTGGGACTCTGACTGGGAAAAAACTTGTATTACCACACTGATATTTCTGCTGCTTGTGTGTTGTGGGTGATAAACTATTTTGCTAGATAACCTTGAGTTTTAGCACTGTACAGTTAGAGGAAGCTTATTGGCTTGCTTCTTAGAGTCATCCCTTCTACTTTTCATATCTTCTCAGACTGGGATTCTTCCCTGACAGATTTCCTGTCTTTTCAGTTAATTGTTTTCCATATTCAAAGATAACTATAATCTCAGTCTGTGATATTTTCTCTTGTAATTTAACAGATGAAACCGTATGTAATATAAAACACGAGGACCATCATAAAGAGTACTTTGATTTCAGTTGCCAATTTGCAGAGCCTTTTAAAATTGGATTTATGACATATGGGTTAATGTATTTAAACGTGTCTTTTAAAAAATTTTTACAGCCTTTGTTCTTTCCTAATTTGGAAAGTTGTGCTTCATTATGTCGTTAAAAATCTATTCAATATAGTCATTGATATGATTACTCTGAATTTATCCATTTGAGCTGAAATGATCATTCTAATGTACCTGTGAAGGTGGGATCTTGATCAAATAAGCTTTTATATTTTTCTTGATATAAAATTTCTTTAAACAGGAGTTAATTCTATAAGAGCCTTGGTTTCTACTGGTTTTCTTAATCTTGCATTTCTGCTTCTTCCATGTCTATAAAGCAGCATTTCTGTAGTACCACTCAGTTATTTTATGATCAGAAATGTTTTTATTAAAGGACTTTTTCAAGCCTTTCTATCAGTAAATTCATGTTAAAAATTTTAAAGTGAGGAACATAGTGTGTTCTCGGTTTACCATGAAGCCTATACTTCCCACTTCCAGTAGAAAAAAGATAAATAATGACACTTTGCAAATAATTTTTCTGAAAGACTGATGTGACACACTTCCTTGGTGATCCATATTGAAAATTTATAATTGCAAACAGTTTGCATTCCAGAATTCTTTATATTACTGTGGATTTGTAGAAGGATGAGTTTCTTAGGCTGTGCAAATTTGACAACATAATTTTTAAGTTGATATTACGTTTCCTAAATGAGTGAGTGAAAGAGTGATGAAATAATCTGTAGACCTCAACATTAGCCCTGATTTTCTTTATCAAATCTCAAACATAAAATACACATAACTTTATTATTTTATTAAAGTAATGCATTTGTTAACAAAATATTATACAAATGTTTAATGAAAGGAATTATAGGGATGATCAATTAAAGTATTATAGAGATGCTCAGTTGAAGATATTATTTGCATCTGTAGGTGAGTAAAGATTCAGAGGATTTAGCAGTTAAATAAGGGAACTAAGAGAAGCCTAGCTTGAAGCTGGGTCTCTCTGATGAGAAAATTGAATTTACAAACAACCACACTTTGTGCTGTCTTTAAGAAAAATAATTCATATGATTGGATTAACTACAGATAGTGAGAATATTAGAAAATGAGTAATACAGGAGTTCTTGTCATGGCTCAGTGGAAACTAATCTGACTAGGAACCATGAGGTTGCAGGTTTGATCCCTGGCCTCGCTCAGTGGGTTAAGGATCTGGCATTGCTGTGAGCTGTGGTGTAGGTTGCAGATGTGGCTCGGATCCTGTGTTGCTGTGGCTCTGGCATAGGCCGGCAACTACAGCTCCTGTTAGACCCTTAGCCTGGGAACCTCCCCATGCTGCAGGTGCGGCCCTAAAATGACAAAAAGACAAAAAAAAAAAAAGAAAAAGAAAATGACTAATACATTGGCAGGAACTGTAGAGTTAATGTAATTCTTATGAATCTTTCAATTGCAAACTTCTCTTACCAATTATAACACTAAGCAAATAATAGGATAGATGAGAAATAACTGTAACCAGGATTCTAAAAAGCACATGAGTTGTCCATACGTATTATTTCTTTGAGCTTTATTCACTTTACTGCCTGGATGCTCTTCTGCATTGTAATTTCTATTTTTGTGTCATTCCAAGCCTGTGTAACAAGAAATCATTCTGCAGAGTTAAATTTGAGTAATTAAGCAATTCAGCAGATCTGGAGCCCCAACCAAATAATTTTTAAACATGTTTCATTGTGATGCATAAACATTTCTTGTTGTTTGGTTTTTCATTGTGAATGGTCTTAGATATATAGGTGGCATCTTGGGAATTTGTGCTTCCAAGAGCAGACCAAGCAGCCCTCACTGTCTTATAGCCACTGTTTCTTATTTTTATCCTATTCAACTGTTGTGATCATCATTATCTGCAGGAGAAGGTCTTCTTGAAGGCACTTTGACTTGGCAAATTAAATGAGCATTTTAAAATGCACAATATTTAAAACATTTTAAATGGACATAATTAAAAAGGAGCAATACTGGAAACTTTTGTGGTACTGGTTTTGGGAACATAAAATTAAAACCCAGTTTGAAGACCATCTTGCTCCTATATTTCATTCATGATAAGCCTATATAATGATATGCTTTAAGAGATTCGATTTGTCTTTTTGTACACTTGTGCCAGTGTAGAAAGTGACTTGCTCTGCTTTCCATATAGAGAGAAAATATTATAACATTAATTTTAAATTAAGCCAGATAACAAGATCTACATCTGAAAAATGGGATTCCCAGTTTGAGGAGAAAATTACTAAGAAGGTTTTAATGAGAAGATATTACTTATCCTATACAGAACTATGTTAGTAAAATGCTTAAATTATATAATTTGTAATACTGTGATAATATTAAAATGTGATGAATGAGAGAAACTTAATAATCTTTGGGATATTTAGAGGTTTTCTAATTAGATAAAGCAAGCAATTAAATTCACTTATAAGGGCATCCTAGGAGGATAGATAAATTATTTTATTTTTTTGTAGCTTTCACTGCACCATCCCAAATTGATTTTGCCAATTTTACTTTCCAATTAAGTTCAGAAATGGCAAGAATGTGTTGCTGCTTATAAATGTCATTTATTCATTTTTTAAATTCGGCAATGAATTATTTAGCATCTGCTAGTTCTGCTGTCCTGTGTTCAAGGCACTGGGTCTGTAAAAGGCAATAGCACACAGCCCATTCTGTCAAGTATTTCAAGGAAGAAAAAATTCAGTTAGCTTCTCTGTTAATTACATACTTTCTTTGCTAAAAAAAATTGAAGTTTTGTGCCTCTAGGAATAATTTGCCGGTATTAAAAATAGAACTTCAGAGTCTTTAGATTTTCTTGTCAATGTTTGTGACTGTGTATGGAGGAATATTTTATGTATTGTTAGATAAAGGAAATGCATACACAGATTCAGTCAAATCTAAAACAGGACTAACTCATTACAATTTAGTAGGACAGCTTATTACTATTGAAGAATTATAGTATGTATAAAAATGATAATCTCCTATTATTTCCTTAAGCTAGTCTCATAAATAGCTTCAGATTCTTTGGGGCAAAGTTTGACAGTGTATGTTACTTGAAAACAGCACTTGGTGGGTTACCTAACAGTATGTTTCATGTGGGATATTTTTGTCCCTACTCTTCTCTTCAAACAAATTTAAAATTTAGCTCTTGTCTGCATTTTACTGTGAAAGGCCGGCACTTATGTGTTGGGTTGTTCACCTGTGGTCCTCTTTTATGATATCTAATCTTGAGCTAGTCTAAGATTTCTGCTTACTGTGTGTAGAAGGGCTAGTGGGGTTAAGCAAAGGAAAAGGAAAGTTAGCAAAATGAGAAAAAAAGTTTCTTGATGACACTCCAGCACTAAAGGGTCAGTTCTATTTAGATAAAAGAGGATTAGTATTAGCTCATTGAACATTTACAATTCAGATGACAGGAAGATACTTTTAAGAGCTGATTTACTATTCTCAGGCCAGTGCTCATGCCAAGTGAGCTAAAGTAACTTCACCAGCTGAGCTAGTCAAAGTACATAATATACTCATCTAAGATCTCCACAAGAGTGGCTTTTTGGCTGCAACAACGGGGCCCACAGCTGTCAGCTTTCTCTGCTGTCACCCGTAGATATCACTGGAGTCAATTAGAATTACTACAGAGGATTTCAGACAGAGACACATGCATCTTTTCGTTCTTGCATAGGCAGCTGCCCAAAGGTCACTAATCCATGACTGGAGGGAGGAAGTCTTGGCAGTGATGCGACTCATGCAATGAGTGAACAGCTATAATCGTCTGTCCAAATGTCTTAGTGAGATCAGAGATCAGACTGATCTCTCAGCACAGTGAAATGAGTTGTCTTTTAAAACTTACACGATATAGCTTGCTATATTTGAACAGATTAACCCTAGTCACAATGTAATTTGAAAAAGAGGAAAAGGGAAAGGAACATGTTAAGTGTTTTACACTGTAAATATTTCCTAAAGTAATAGCAACAGTAAACTTTGTGGTGAGCCTTCTCTTCGGTATTCATCATAGTAAAGAACATTTGGGAGTTCCTCTGTGGCTTAGTGGGCTAGGGACCACCTGAAGTTGTCACTGCTGCAGCTCAGGTTGCTGTTGTGGTGCACATTTGATCCCTGGCCTGGGAAGTTCCACATGCCACAGGAATGATCAAAAAGAAAAACAATTAGTGGAGAACATTTGGAAATGACTGTTTAATATAGATATAAATAATTATATAATCAAATTGCATTTTAAATATTTTGGCAGGTATAAATCTTCATTTTTGTTAATTTAGATTATATCTTAAAATGTTTCAAATTCTTTTAGATTTGTTTTAGATTTTGAGCTTTCAGAAGGCAGGGGTCATGGTAGCAGAGAGTTTTCTATACCTGAAGTTATCTAATTATTTATTAGAATGTAATCAGAAGTACATAGAAAGCAAGTAAATACTTCAGAAAATGATATGAAATTAATGTTATGTGATATAAAATTAATGAAATTAATCTCACAGTTGTAGCCAACCCTTAATTCATTTCTTATAATAAAATGCTATATAATTATTATTAAAGTAATTAACTCAATCTTTCATAGAAAAACCATTATTCTAAGTCATATAGATATATTTATAACTATGGCACAAAAAGAAAATCACATCCAAAAATTTTGCAAAGTAAAGAAATTAATTCTTAGGTTGTAAGAGGCATGATTTACACTTATCTGTCCGTTACAAACAGGAATAGAATCTTAGCACTATTGTAATTTTGTTCAAACTATTCTCTTACCTGGACTTGTGAAGATAATAATTTCTACTGAGTTCACATACTACCAGTCCTAGGGGAATAAAAGGGCACTATTTGGGAGTTCCTCAATTGTCCTTATATATGAGCATGTATTAGGTTGTATTTTGTATATGCTTTATATGCATATTTCAAATTTTAGATGTTTTCACATCCTAAATGGTCACAAGATGGTGCAGCGACTCCAACCATTATGTTTCTCTTCACTGAATGAACATTCAAACTAGACAGTGAGGAAGTTCTTCTCACACCTCTCTCTCTTTTTAGCCAGAAAGGAAATTGTTCATCTTCTTGTTCTATCTCTCTGTACAAAATTCTAGCTGGAGAAGATGCTGAGCAGTGACCTCTTGGTAAGGAAGAAAGAGGAGAAAAAAATTTTGCTGGTTAGGAATAGCAATAATATCTGCTACACTCACTGTACTTAGAACAAAAAAGACATTAAAAAAAATCTTTAGATAAGGGTGGAATGAGAGCCACTCTATTCACCTTAGGTGTATGCTGGTGATCCTGGAAACTAGAAATGCAGGGATGTCAGCTTCCAAACTTTCATGGTCAGCAAAAGATTGGAAGAATCACAAAGAAAAAGTAGTCTCCTTGATGTAGAAGATTATTGCTTTTGAATAACTTGCTAACGTACTGCATTAGTTTGAAACCCGTTAAGAACGTTTGTGTCATAATTTTGAATAATTGATATTTGTGAAGTAAAAAAATTATCAATAATAAACAGAGTTAATAGGGCTTGTTTTTCTTTTGCATAATATTTAGTTTTGTGCATCTCTCAGGAAATAAAACTGAAGCTATGAAACATGAATAATAATGGAACCTGGGTAAAAAAAAATGAGATTTACTAATTTTTTTCTAAAGTCCGATTAAGTCTGGGACTGATTTATGTCTAAATAGACAAAAATTTTATTATAAGAAGGGGAAAAAGTACTGTCCACTTAGATACTTCCCCCCCCCCTTTACAATTAGGAGAAATAGAATTGGGGCTGTATTTCATGCCATGAAAAATCCATGCTATTTCCTTCCTATTTTGAGATTTGCTATTTGACATACTGAAATAGAAAACTGAGATAGCTAGGGAAAGGCCTTAGTTGAGGAAAAATTGGAAGTAAATCCTAGAGCTTTACAAAAGGACATGCTACTTGAAAGATTTACATTGAACTCTTGCCATATTCAAAGCCCTGTATACATAAGAGTTAAGTGAATGACTAGTTCGAAAAAAATAAGTTACCTTTCTGCTCTAATTTGTTTCTGTAAATGCAGAAGCATTTGAAGAGAAAAAGAACTCTAATAAATATCACTCTCAAAATATAGTGCATGCTTTTATATGGAACTTAATCTTGAGTATCCACATTGACTTCCCATAATATCCTGAATTTTTAAGGCTGGCATTTTCTTCCATAACCATATATTTCAGTTTTGTTTTTAAGTTTCATTGTTTTAGGGAAGACTGCTGTCATCTAGCTGCTGATTTATTCACTGAATAAGATGTTTGAAGAAGCACCTGGCAAAACATCATGTGCCAAACAGGGCCATAACACATGCACTTGTGAGTGATGGTGATGATGGCAGATTATAACCAATCCACTCTACTGTCCCTCTTTTCCTTGGAAAATATTGTCTATACTAAATCATTGAAAAACTCTTATTCATTTTTTATAATTGAGATAATAACACAATTCACAAATATTAAGGCAGTCTGGACAGCATAGAATTTAAGTTTATAAATAAGGTTGAAATGAGTAATACATCTCACTGACTAATGAAGAATTTTGAAAAGGGCTTGATTATCTCAATACAGTGGAGATATATACTGCTTAATCTTTGAAGATAGAAAAAACAAAATAAAATGTTCTATGAAATTATTCCTATAATTTTATATGGTAACTAGGATTCTATTGAAATGAATTTTATTGCTTTTTACTTTACATTTAAATTTTTAATTTTTTTCCAACACAATGTTTTTTTAACCTGGCTATTAAAATCTTTGTTTTCTCATTGTTTAAAAAAATAATTAGTACCAACTATATGTTGGAATTTTTCACTTAAGAGCTGGCAAGACCCAGTTCACACTTATGTCTCCTAATGTCTCATCCAAAGAAATTGTGTCCTTTTAGTAGACTGACTTAGTCATTTCTTGTAATTCTCAATACATCATCTTGCCCTACATGTTTCCTGTTATGTTCTCTGATACAGACACTGGACTTGGGGCCCAAAACAAGTTTGGTTTCTAGAAAAGGACTTTACAGACAAAGCATTTCAGCAGCTTTTGAATCAAAATATGTACAGCTTGCAAGTTGTCTTCTCTTGTGAAACTCCATCAAATGCCTGCTCTGTCTGTACAAAAGGCTAGTATTTGACTGCACATGAAACATGCGTATACACACACACACAAACACACACACACACACACACACACACGCACACACACACATATAAATCAAATCAGATTTTCAGGAAAGTATTTACACTTTCCACTTTTCAATTTTCCCCTTATCATTAGAATAGAAGGCAACAGTCTTTGGGTTTTGTGAAACTTGGAGTTGAAGATAAAGCCTTGGATGTGCACTAAGATCATTGGTTCTGTTATAGGCTTCAAGTCCCCTTCAAGGAGATTAAACCCAAAAGCCTCTGGGCATGTCTCACTTTTAATTCCCCTTTCCCCACCTTGAGAAACCTGGGCTCTCACTCTCTAATAGGGAGGGAATGTCCCCATTCCTCACACCACTTCTGTATAACCTGTTCCCCATGCACATAAGGTATCCTGCCTGAAATCAATCACAAGATCAAATATGCCCTGTACCGAGATCAAACAACAGTCAGCCCTTACACATGGCTAGGCTGGGGAGGGAGTGGCTGGGTCAGGAGAAATCTGGTCCCCACTCAGGTCTGTGGCGTGGGGATATAAAAACAATTGTAAAGTGAGGTGAGCCCTCTTCTTTTTTTTTTTACCCACGTTGCGTGCTCTCTCCCTCTCTCTCTTTGAAAATGTACTTTCACTTTAATAAATTTGTAAAACACCCACTGTTTCAGTGCTTTGCTGTAGTGGGACAGGGACCAAAGAAACTGCAATTCTATCTTTCTGGAACAAATTCTAAAAGTTCTAGGCTGTGCAGTGCCTCTTATTATGACCTTAGAACATCATTTAATCTTTCTATGCCTCAGTTTCCCTTGGAGGTTTTAATGCTTACCTTGCTACCTCATTAGAGAAAACTACATACACACATGCATATATATATATATATATATGACAGTCCCTTGTAAAATAAAATCTGAAAAAGTAAAATTTTGTTTCTTTGAATTTCTCAATTTAGATAAAAATACAGTTAGATATTTTTTGTCCTTTAAGAAGATATTTTATTGCTTTAAAGTTGATCAGTACAATTAATATACTGTACCATGAACTTTTAATCCAAGCTAATATTTTAATTTCGTAGTAAGATATCAAAATACCTAGAGTATAAGGAAAAGATCCATTTCACACCAATTTTGCTCTACACATTAGGCTTTAAGCTTTTAATTTATCATTCAGATTAACTAGTAGAATATTGATTATTTTTGCTATTAATCCCATTTTATTTTTGGTTTTTTTAGGGCCACACCCCCGGCATATGGAGGTTCCCAGGCTAGGGATCAAACTGGAGCTGTAGCTGCTGGCCGACACTACAGCCTCAGCAGCACTGAATCCCAACCGCTGGATCCAAGACATGTCTATAACCTATACCACAGCTCATAGCAACTCCGGATCCTTAACCACTGAGTGAGGTCAGGGATGGAACCCACATCCTCAATACTAGTTGGGTTCATTAACCGCTGAGCCACCACAGGAACTCCAATCCCATTGTTTTTTAGATCTACCAGTTATTTAAAAAAAGTTATAATGAAGCTTTGTTAACAACAGGAGTTAAATAGTTTGACAGGATGAAATATAATTTACTCCATAAACCAGAGATTTTCTTTTAGTAAGATCAAAGCAAAATTCTTTCCTTGAATTAAATATTATTCTCTTGTTAAAAATCACAAATTTGTAAATTTGGGGCCTCATATGTGTTAGGTATTTAGTATTAATATAGACACAATTTTATAATTGAATATGAATAATTACAAAATGTGTTTAACACACGTGGAGTTGAATGCCTTCATAATTCTATGAGAAAAATGTGCTCAGAGATCACTTGACAACACTTTTAATAATATCGGTATAATATCAGGTATGATAAAGTGCATGAATTAAGTCTTAGACACTTAGCATTTGTTTCATAAAGTTTGCTTTTGTTTTTTCTTTTTTGGGCATGAGAAAGTACAGAAACTTTACAAACAGATTGGGTTCTTTGAACTCAATAGTCTTTGTTACCATCAAGGTTCTTTTAGTTTACAAAACATGGAGATTCATTGAGCTACCTAAAGACGGATAGGTTTTAGCACTGTCAGTGCTTCAGTATTCAGAGATATCCCAGGGTTGGAAGACAGGAAATAAGACATCAGACTGAGCAGTAGATCTGAGAACAAGAAATGTAATGAGATGTAATCAGGGGAGGTTGCTTTTCCATTGTTCGTTCTCCCAGTTCTGCCTGCTTCTTCCTGTACATTTTCTCCTATGATGAGGGAGTGGAGGGGACATCCTTCTTTCTCCATGGAAACAGATTTGTCACATTACTGCACTTTCTATTTTTATGTTTTATTATCGTTATTAAAGTATAGTTGATTTACAATGTTTGATCAAGTTCTGTTGTACAACAAAGTGATCCAGTCACACACATTTCCGTATGCTGTACAGTAGGATCCCATTGCCATCCATTTCAAATATAACAGTTTGTATCCAAAAAACCCCCAAAATGCCCATCCATTCTACTCCCCCACCCATTCTCCTTAGGAACCCCTTCTTGGCCACGATCTGTTTCTGTTTTTTGTTTGTTCATTCGTTGTTTTTAGGTAGGATCATCTGTTCTATACATAATTTGAGTCTACGTGATCTTTCCCTTTTGGTGTCAATACTTAATTGGTTAAGACTTAGCTCTTGTAGCAGGACTGGATTAGCTCCCTAGATGTGATTTGTCTGTTTTTTTGTTTTGTCTTGTATTTGATTTTTAAGACTGAGGAAACTATGTATTTTTTCCCTCTATTTCCAGCATCACCTACTAACAGGTATATTTCATGGAATATAATGAAATATAATTATATTATTATAATAATAAATATAATTAACATGTAGTATCAATATGTTTATATTATAAAATATTATAATTTCCATCTTCATGTACATGTTTTTGAATAAAATATATTTTAACCATTTTTAATTGAAATATAGTTAATTTGCAATATTGTGTTAGTTTTAGGTATATAGCAAAAATTGTTTTCTAATTTCTCTTTCTGATAATTCATTATTAGTATAAAGAAACACAGCAGATTTTTGTGTATTGCTTTTGTATCATGTAACCTTACTGAATTTATTTATTCTACCAATTTTTTGATGGAGTTGTTAGGGTATTTTATTTATCAATATCATGTTTTCTCCAAATAGTGACAATTTTGTTTTCTTCCTTTATATTATATATGTCTTTTTTTTCATTTTCTTCGCATAATTGTTCTGCTAGTACCTCCCATACTATGTTGCATAAAAGTGGAAATGGTGGACATCCTTGTATTGTTCCTGATCTTAGAGGAAAAGGTTTTAACTTTTCATTTTTGATTGTGATGTCAGCTGTGGGTTTGTAAATGACCTTTAGTTCATTGAGTTACATTTCGTCTATACCTATTTTATTGGGAATTTTTTTTATCATAATGGATTTTTTAACATAAATGGATTTGAATTTTTTCGAATGCCTTTTTCTACATCTATTGAGATGACAATAGGATTTTTATCTTTCATTTTGTTAATGTGGTCTATCACACTGACTCATTTCCAGATGTTGAAGAATCCTTGTGTCTCCGGAATAAACCCCAGTGGGTCATAGTGTATGATCTTTATCATATATTGTTAAATCTTATTTGCTAATATTTTCTGGAGGGCATATATCTATGTTCATCATGGATGTTGGCCTGTAATTTTTTTTTAATTTTTATTTTTTTGTAAGATTTTAATTTCTCTATTAGAGTTGGTTTACAATATTCTATCAATTTCTGCTGTACAGTAAAGTGACCCAGATACACACACAGACACATACACATTCTTTTTCTAGAATTATCCTCCATCATGTTCCATCACAAGTGATTAAATAGAGTTCCCTGTGCTCTATAGCAGGATCTTATTGCTTATCCACTCCAAAAGCAGAAGTTTGCATCTACTAACCCCAAACTCCCAGTCCATCCTACTCCCTCTTTCTCCCTCTCGGCAACCACAAGTCTGATCTCCAAGTCCATGAGTTTGTTTCTTGTTTGTAGGTATGTTCATTTATGCCATATATTAGATGCCAGATATAAGTAATCTCATGATATTTGTTTTTCTCTTTTTGACTTAACATCACATCTAATGAGATTCTCTAGTTTTATACATGTTGCTGCAAATGACATTATTTTGTTCTTTGTTTATGACCGAGTAGTATTCCATTGTGTATATATTACCATAATACCATGTATTCTTAATCCATTCATCTGTCGATGGACATTTAGGTTGTTTCCATGTCTTGGCTATGGTGGATAGTGCTGCAGTGAATATACGAGTGCATATATCTGTTTCAGTGAAAGTTTTGTCCAGGTATGTGCTCAAGAGTGGGACTGTTGGATCATATGGTAGTTCTATATTTAGTTTGGAGGTCCTTCATACTGTCTTCCAGAGTGGTTATACCAGTTTACACTCCCACCAACAGTGAAGGAGGGTACCCTTTTGTCCACACACTCTCCAGCGTTTGTTATTTGTTGACCTGTTAATGATGGCCATTCTGACAAGTGTGAGGTGCTACCTCCTTGTAGTTTTGATTTGCGCTTTTCTAATAATCAGTGATATTGAGCATTTTTTCATGTGCTTGTTGGCCATCTTTATATCTTATTTGTAAAAATGTCTATTCAGGTCTATGCCCATTTTTCAGTTGGGTTCTTTATTTTTACTATTGAGTCGTATAAGTTATTTGTATATTTTAGAGACTAAGTCCTTGTCAGTTGCATGATTTGAGAATATTTTCTCTCATTCCATAGGTTGTCTTTTTTTTTTTTATGGTTTCCTTTGTTGTGCAAAAGCTTATCAGTTTGATTAGGTCCATTGGCTTATTCTTGCTTTTATTTCTGTTGGCTTGGAGACTTACCTAAGAAAACATTTGTACAGCTTATGTCAGAGAATGTTTTGCCTATATTTTCTTCCAGGAGTTTGATGGTGTCTTGTCTTACGTTTAAGTCTTTAAGCCATTTTGAGTTTATTTTTGTGCATGGTGTGAGGGTGTGTTCCAGTTTCAGTGATTTACTTGTGGCTATTCAGTTTTCCCAGCACAACTTGCTGAAAAGACTGTCTTTTTCCCATTTTATATTCTAGCCTCCTTTGTTGAAGATTAATTGACCATAGCTATCTGAGTTTCTTTCTGTGTTCTCTATTCTGTTCCACTGGTCTGTCTTTCTGTTTTGGTACTAGTACCACACTGTCTTGATTACTGAAGCTTTGTAATATTGTCTGAATTCTGGGAAAGTTATGCCTCCTGCTTGGTTTTTGTTCCTCAGGATTGCTTTGGCAATTCCAGGTCTTTTAGGGTTCCATATACATTTTTGGATTGTTTATTCTAGTTCTGTGAAAAATGTCATGGGTAATTTGATAGGGATTGCATTGAATCTCTAGATTGCTTTGGGTAGTGTGGCCATTTTAACAATTTTAATTCTTCCAACCCAGGAGCATGGAATAGCTTTCCATTTCTTCAAATCATGTTTAATATCCTTGATTAATGTTTTATTGTTCTCAGCATATAAGTCTTTCACCTCCTTAGTCACATTTTTCCTAGGTATTTAATTTTTTGGGTGTGATTTTAAAAGGTATTTATTTTATATCCCTTTTCTAATATTTTGTTGTTAGTGTACAGAAATGCAACTGATATCCAAATGTTAACCTTGTATCCCACTACTTTGGTGAATTCACTGATCAGTTTGAGTAGTTTTTGTGTTGAGTCCTTAGGGTTTTCTATATATATAGTATCATGTCATCTGCATAGAGTAACAATTTTACCTCTTATTGTCCAATTGGGATACCTTTTATTTCTTTTGTTTGTCTGATTTATGTGGCTAGGACTTCCAATACTATGTTGAATAAAAGCGGTGAGAGTGTGTATCCTTCTCTTGTTCCAGATTTTAGTGGGAAGATTTCAGCTTTTCTCTGTTGAGTATTATATTGGCTGTAGGATTTTTGTAAATGGTTTGTATTATGTTAAGGTATGTTCCATCTATACCCACTTTGGTAAGAGTATTTATCATGAATGGTTGTTGGATTTTGTCAAATGCTTTTTCTGCATCTGTTCAGATGATCATGTAGTTTTTGACTTTTCTTTTCTTAGTATGGTGTATGATGTGGGTTGATTTGCATATGTTGAACCATCATTGTGAAGCTGGGATGAATCCCACTTGGTCGTGATGTATGGTCTTTTTTATATGTTGTTGAATTCAGTTGGCTAAAATTTTGTTGAGAACTTTTGCCTCTATATTCATCGCAGATATTGGCTTATAATTTTTTTGGTAGTTCTTTGACAACTTTCTAGAGACTTACGACCCACCAAAACTGAATCAAGAAGAAATAGATCAGTAGAACAAACCAATCACTGGAAATGAAATTTAATATGTAATAAAAACGCTCCCTACAAACAAAAGTCCAGTACCAGATGTCTTCATAGGTGAAATTCTCAAACACACAAAGAAGAACTTATACCCATCCTTCTTAAACTTTCCAAAAAGACTGAAGGAGAAGGAACACTCTCAAAGACATTCTACGAAGCTGCCATCACCCTAATACCAAAACCAGATAAAAATACTATCAAAATGTAATTTTCTATTATGGTGGCATCTTTTTTTTTGATTTTAGTATTAGGTTAATGCTGGTCTTGTTGAATGAGTTTAGTAAAGTTATTCCTTTTTTTTTTTTTTTGAAGTGTTTAAGAAGAATTGGTATTAATTCTTCTCCAGAGGCTTGATAAAATTCACCAATGAAGCTGTCTGGTCCTGGACTTTTGTTTGTTGAGAGGTGTTTGATTACTGATTTAATTTCCTTGCTAGTAGTTAATCTTTTCAGATTTTGTACTTTGTCATGATTGAGTTTTGGTGGGTTAAATGGTGCTAAATGTTTCTTCTTCTCTAGAAATCTCTTATATTTTTCTCTCACTACTTTTTTTCCCCACACCTGTGTCATGTGAAAGTTTACAGACCAAGGATCAAACTCATGCCATGGCAGTGAGAATGCTGGATCTTTAACCTGCTAAATCACCAGGGAACTTCTCTCTTCCACTTCTAAATGATAACTTTGCTGGGTAGAGTATTCTTGGTTGAAGGTAATTTTCTGTCAGCACTTTAAACATACTGTGCCAATCCCTTTTGCCCTTCAAAATTTGTACTGAATAATCTTTGGATAATCTTATGAGAATTTTCTAATTTGAAACAAAATTTTTTTCTCTTGCTCCTTTAGAAACATTCCGTTGTCTTTAACTTTTGACATTTTTATCATGCAGTCATCTCTCAGTGTCCATGAGGAGTTTGTTCTAGGAATTCCTGTGGATACAAAAATTCACAGATGCTCAGGTCTCTCGCTTTTCCCCCTCCCCCGTATTTATGGGTTCTACATCCATGGATTCAACCAACCATGCATCATAAATATAGTTCATAATCTGTGGTTGGTTGAATCTGTAGATGTGAAATCCATTGATATTAAGGACAGAATTTAATTTTATGTGGATCTTTTTGGGTTCATGTTTTTTGGAACTCTCTGGCTAGATCTGGATGTTTGTTTCCTCCCTCATTTTAGGAAAGTTTTCAGCCATTTATTCTTTCAATACATTTTCTGCTTCTTTCTCTCTTTTCTTTCTGGAAGCTTTATGACTGTTAGTCCCTTTGATGTTATCTCCTATGTTCTTTAAGATATTTTCACCTTTTTTCATTGTTGCTCTAATTGGGTGAGTGCTACTGTATTGTCTTTCAGGTGATTGATTCTTCTGCTCTATCTTTTCTGATGTAGAGCCCCTCTAGTGTATTTTTCAGCTCAATTATTGTGTCCTTCAACCTCTGTGATTTCTATTTGATTCTTATATCAGGTTCAGATTCAAGATGCAGCTGTAGAAAGATCTTGAACTCACCTCTTTCCACATGCGCCCAAATTTTTGTGACTGGCATGCAGGGGATGCCTCTTTACCACCTGAATCTGATGGCCTGGCTGATAACTTGCATTCGGGCCACATGGTACTGTAAAATCAGTCACCTAAAAGGAAACTCATATCCCTGTCTGGTCACTGATTTTTGTAATTGTTTCCGGGGTCACCTATACATCATCTGGTTCTGGTGACAACTGGGGCTTATACTCATGGATCCCACAGGACTACTGTCACTGGAGAACAAGTTTTTAAACAAATGCCACTCTTAGGGCACAAAAGGATGCAGCAGACAAAGGCCTTTCTGTGAAGGAGGACTTTAGCTAATCATCATGTCTGACCTGAGGCGCAAATTTCTAATTAAATGTGCATCTAGGGGATGATGGTAATCCTTCCCAGAGACCTTAGAGGGCAGGTTCTATTCTCTCATTTGTATGTGCCACACTCCAGAGAGCCAGTGTCTCCTGGGGAGAGCTTTAAATGGTCTGGTACCTATTTTGGAAGGCTGACATCCACAGGGCACTCCTTGATCTCCTGCCTCTGGTGGCCAGAGGGCCTTGCATTCCTGGGTCCCATAGGACTATGTCAATTGAAGAGATGGTTCTTGGCTGGCTACCACTGTTAGGGCACTGAACAGATAGTAGACCGAAGTGCACCCCCAGTCTTTCTGTGAAGGAGGCCTCTTTGTTTGTCCTGGAGTTTGGCCTGAGGGTCATACTTCAGCTTTGGCACACATTTGGTAGCCTATGGAGCTGCCCTTAAGGATTGAATATCATCTTCATGCTCCCCCTTTGCCTTGTTTTGATTCATTGCTACCTCCTTGAAAAGAGCTTATACACTTGTCTGGACCCCTGATTTTTTGTGATTTCCATTCAGGTAACACTTCTGATCATCTGGCTCTGGTAACTAGTAGAGTTTACTCCTGCAGCCCCTCAACTACATACTTTTGCATACTTTTAAAAGCTGTTTCCTGAGGGTCTGGCTTCTAGTCTTCCTGAATCTGGTGCTGAGATTCTCATCTTTGGGACATCACCAAGTCTTGGCACATCCTCCACTACTGGGAGATAAAAATGTAATAGTCTGCTTTGGCAGGTTTGAGAGCAGACCAAGAGCTGGAGCAGGGCTGAAGGAAAATTTTCATCTGCTCTATGAGGAGGCTGTTCCTATGTGACTGGGAGTGGTGGTCGTTTAGTCTGCTATATAGACACAAAGAAGTCAATAAAATAACAAATATATATATTCCAAGCGATGAACAAAATAAACCTTCAGGAAAAAGCCTTAATGACATGGGCATAAGTAATTTACCTGGTAAGAGTTCAAATAATGGTCATAAAATGGTTATTGAACTGGGGAGAAGAATGGGTGAACACTATGAATTTTTAATTGCAGCTGACATTACTGTAACTAGAAAATGAAAGTTATCACAATAACGGCTAATGCATTTTGATCACTAATTATGTGGCAGACATTATTCTGAATATCTTATACATAATTTGCTTAATCCTCACAATAACCATACAACATAGGTGTTATAATTATTTTCAGTTTTTACAAGTGAGGACCCTAAAGCATTAAGTTGAACATTATGCTAGAATTAATAAGCTTACAAGCATTTGAACTCAACCCAGCTAGTCTGATTCCAAAGATTTGTTTTGAACTGCAAAGAACTATATCATAAAAAAATGGCTTGAGCCTCATGACAGGTTTTTGGTAAGTATTGTTATCTCCATTTCCAAGTTAAGAGTGACTGTTCAGATGAAGGAACTGAGGCTCTAAGAGTTTTAGGGGTTTAACTAAGTCCACATAACTGGTTGCTTTCAAATAGAGAATGTGAATTCAAACAGTTTGGCTCTATATTATGGGCTTTAAAAATAGCACCTTTAGTGATTATGCAGAATAAAAAGCAATCAATTCTAAAATCATTGGCTTACAGAGATGTAGCTGTAGATGTAACTATCTTTTGTAGCCCAGATATTTTATAGAAAAAATTGATATTTGTATGGCTCTCAAAAGATGAAGCATGCTCCCTAAGAAAAAGCTAGCATAGGTAATAAAAATATCAGGTGTTTAGAGTCAGAACAAACTAGATCACACTTTTATTTTACCCACTGTGTAACTACAGCCAATTTACATGACTGTTTTGATACAAGTACTGATACTTAGATTTTTATTATCTGAACAGTTTCCAGGCACAGTGCCAGGCATGTTGGATTTGTGTATCTCAGTAGGCCAGGTATTGTTTGTAGCACCCAGGAACCACTATTTACATGTTTTGAAATTTTGCTTAGGTTCTCTTTGGTTCTGATTTTCATAGTGTATTGATGACTCATTACTAATATATTATTTAAATGTAAATTAAGCACAATAGTGTGAGTATACTTAACACTGTTGATTGAATCATACACTTAAAAGTGGCTGAGATGACAAATTCTGCTCTCTCTATAATTTATCACATTTAAAAATAGAAAGAGAAAGCCATATAAATTAAAATTTATTGTGTGTTTAAATCTCAACTCTTTACAGATATAATCTTGGCTGTGCTCACATTGTAGCATGGACAATACTCACATTAATTAGGTTGTGTATATGTGCTATACAGTATTTAATTTAGTGGGCAAAAACAGATGAAATATATTTATAAGTAAGCAAATAACTTAATTTTTAATCAAGAAAATTGAGGTCTTTTTTATCAATTAACAGTTTCTGCACAGCATAGTTATCCCTAAGTATAGAATGACCATAGTGTTTGCTGTCATTACAAGGATAGTTTTTTTTTTCTTTTAGATTTTATGTAATTTTTTATAATGATTTTTATTTTTATTTTTTCATTATGCCTAAGTGTTCTGTCAATTTTCTGCTGTACAGCATGGTGACCTGGTTGCACATACTGTATATATTAATCAGTATAGATTCATCAGAAGTGATTAGACATAGATCCCAGTGCTATACAGCAGGATCTCATTGCCCATCTATTCCAAAGGCACTAGTCTGAATATATTAACCCCAATTTCCCAGTCCATCCCAGTCCCTCCTTCTCCCCCTTGACAACCATGAGTCTGTTCTCCAAGTCCATGATTTTCTTTTTTGCGGAAAGCTTCATTTGTGTAGTATATTAGAGTCCAGATATAAGTGATATCATATGGTATTCATCTTTCTCTTTCTGACTTACTTCACTTAGTATGAGAGTCTCTAGTTAAGTCCATATTGCTGCAAGTGGCATTATTTTGTTCTTTTTTATGGCTGAGTTGTATTCCATTGTGTATATATACCATATTTTCCTAATCCAGTCATCTGTCGATGGACAGTTGGGTTGTTTCCATGTTTTGGCTATTGTGAGAGGTGCTGCAGTGAACATGAGTGTGCATGTGTCTTTTTCAAGGAAAATTTTGCCCAGATATATGCCCAAGAGTGGGATTGCTGGGTCACATGGTAGTTCTATGTATAGTTTTCTAAGGTACCTCCATTCAGTTTTCCATAGTGGTTGTACTACCCTACATTCCCACCAACAGTGCAGGAGGGTTCCCTTTTTCCACGCCCCCTGTAGCATTTGTTATTTGTGGACTTATTAATGATACTCATTCGGACCTGGACAGTTTTGAAAGTGAATGGGAGTGTGGGAAACAATCAGAACAAGACAGCAAATCCTAAACTGTAACTTTCCTGGCAAACCTGAACCTAGAATAAGCCTCTGTGTGCAAATAATAGAAGTCCACATTGTTTAAGTGCTAGGTCAAAGGAAGTAAAAAAATGAGTAAAATTAACATTTTCTTTGAATTAACAGCTAACTAAATATTATTACATCTGTTCTCTTCCAAAGCAGTCATTTTTTGATAGGAAATTTTTACATTGTAAATTAGTTTCCTTATTACAACTTTGCCATTTAGTAATACAGCTAAATAAGTAAAAATACTAATATTTATAACATAGAAATATAAAAATAGTTTGCATGTCTTATCAGTATTACAAGTTGTATTTTTTCAGTTAACTAAAAATCATTATGATTAAAATCTTTTACTTCTTATTAGAAATTATACATAGAATCAGAGAGAGTAGATATGTATATATGTATGACTGGGTCACTTTGTGGTATAGCAGAAATTATCACAGCCTTGTAAATTAACTATACTTCAGTAAAACTTTAAAGAAAACATAATTAATCTTATTAAAAATTATACAACAGACTACTTTTTCTCTTTTGGGTTTGCCTTTTAAAACTATAAAATATTATACAATTAAGAACTGGGGATTGATGAATGGATGGGCTGGGAGGTTGGGGTTAGCAGATATAAGCAATTATACATGGACGGAATAAATAATAAGATCTTACTCTATAGCACAGAAAACTATATTCAGTATCCTATGATAAACCATAATGGAAGAGAACATGAAAAAGAATGTGTGTGTATATAAATTGGAATCATTTTCCTGTGTAGCAGAAATTAACACTTCATTGTAAATCAACTATACTTCAATAAACTAATTTAAAAAGTGTTATTAAAAAGTATATAAAATTGGAGTTCCCATTGTGGCTCAGTGGTTAACGAATCAGACTAGGAACCATGAGGTCGCAGGTTCGATCCCTGGCCTTGCTCAGTGGGTTAACAATCCGGCGTTGCCATGAGCTGTGGTGGAGGTTGCAGACACGGCTTGGATCCCGCATTGCCGTGGCTGTGGTGTAGGCTGGCGGCTACAGCTCCGATTGGACTCCTAGCCTGGGAACATCCATATGCTGCAAGTGCAGCCCTAGAAAAGGCAAAAAAGACAAAAAAAAAGAATATAAAATTAAACTCCTAAATATTTTTCAACATAACCCAAAGTCATTTTGCATTAAAGGATTTAATGGTAATATTAATTTGTTGTAATCAATTGATATAGCAGAGGAATGCAATTATTTTTCAGTAGTCTATATGTAATTTACTTCATCAAAATAGGAAAAGGATATTCTAATAAAGTTTTTAATCTAAAAATGAAACAACATGAAATAGCTAAAGAAATGTCTCATCAGAATTAGGAATTATTGAGGCACATAATCCTGAAGGGAAATAGCTAACATTTGACTGTCACTTAGTCGTCACTACAAACAATGTATAGCTCAAAGTCCATCAACCAATTAATACACATATATTATGATTTAGCTTTTTAAGATTGACATTTTGACATTTGAAGACATTTTTAAAATTATTTACCTAAGCGATTTTAGGAAATTCAAATTTTAATAGATGTTATTAACTTTTTAATTGATAAAAAGTAAAAATAACCAGTTTTTTTGGTTTAAAAAACAGTATTAAATGTAACAGCGTTTCTTAATGACAGTTGCAGTCCATACTTTACAATCACACTGAAATCATTAATCGACTAGTGTACGAACCACTAGATTATTTTAATGTATAGTCACAAATCCTTGATACGGGTAATTAAAATGTGCCACAGTAGCATCCAGGACATTCTTAAATTGTTCCTTCAATTAAAACTAAACCTACATATAATGGTCAGTAAGTTTGAAAACAAATCATTTAGTCATTATAATTACCAATTTTTCAAAACCATAAATTTTACTAGGTATTGTTTTTGGCTCTAGAGTGCAGTCATATTCTATTATGAATTATAATTTATAAACAAATTTCTGTGAAGAACAATTCTATAAATAGTTAATATTTTAGGGAATGAAAAATATGAACAAATACTTTGGAGGGGGAGTCTTGAAGACCTGATTACAGCAGGAAGGGAAGTGTGCCATTAAACTATATGGAATAAAAGAATTTCTGGTGGTAGAAAGCGCAAGTGTACATGCCAAGAGGACAGAGTAAAGGTTGTTTTCTAAAGAAACAGGAAGACCAGAGGGAAAATACCCATCAGACAAGAGTCAGAAGCAGTGGGTTTTCTTGTGACTTTGACCAATCTTCAAGTCACTGAGCTTGTGTTTTCTTAACTATACAGTAGAGACATAAATCTGCCTTAACTATCTCAGGGTTGTGAAGTGGTAATGTTTGTCAAAGCATGTTGACAATTGTAAAGGGCTACTAAAATGTAAGTTATTATTTTAGAACTATTTTATTAGGTGATATAACTATTTTATTAGTAGTCTGGACCCCTGTGCTTGGTGGATGTTGCACTAAGTGGAGGTACTTACTTGGTGAGGTGGGTAGGAGTTAACAGTGACTTAATTTATTCCATAGTTTAAAAGACATTTCTACCATGTAACCATTTCTACTCCTTGCAACTGTCTTTTCTGAGTCTTAGCTTATCAATAAAAGGGAGTAGTAATAAAGCCTATTATCAAATATGTTATACCCAAATATATTTAGTCTCATATAAATTCATATGTGAAGTTCTTAATCACTGATGGAGAACATATAATTATACTGTAAAGCAATCATAGGTAAAAAAGAAAATAAACACACAAACCATATTTAGAAGTTAGTAATTTCATTAGATAATAAGAGTTTTAAAATAGTGGAGGCACTGAACTCATAACACATTTTTAAGAATGTTTTTATTAACCAAATAATTAAATACACAGACCATTGGCTTTTAATTAAAAAAGACAATCATGTTATTTCATAGACCTATTCAGTCGTAACAAGCATGGTGGTTTTATTTGTCCAATAATATTGTCTGAAATAAAATATTTTAACATTTAGAAACGTAGTATGTGTTTCTGCAAAGGGTTTAAAAACATGGAATTATGTAATTTGATGAATGTCTATTTATCTGTGTAAGCAGATAAGCTGTATAGCACTTTATCTGTATCTGTCTGTGGATACAATGGTTAAACAAATTTTTTTCCACTATCAATATCACCTTCTAATCTTGGGAGAATTGCCACACACACCAAGTTCTGATGTAATGTAGTAAGTTAAGTGAAAGTAGGATATGCAGAAATCAGGTTATGGTGTGAGACTAATTAGGGAAGGCATTTTGAAGGAGAGAACTATAAGCTAAACCCTCAAGGTCTGGGATCCAGCCAGTCAAAACCAGGATTTGAATGTTATCTGCAGAAAAGAGAGTATGAGCAAAAACATACTGAGAGGCATGAAGAAATGTTTGGAGGTGATGCATGCGTTTATTTTCTTGGTTATGGTGATGATACAGTAGATTTATATATATATCAAAACTTACCAAACAGTGCATATTATTTTTGTATAGCTTATTATGTGTCAAGAACATCTCAATAAAACTGTAAAAACATTTAAAGACGTCTAACAATGAATTGGAAATGAGAATGTAGATTAATAGTAGGGGATCAATCTTGAATATCCATTTTTTATTTTATAAAAAGTTGAGATTTTTGTTAAAATGTGCTAACGTATTTGTTAGCCCCAGTTTGTCTTGCAAGATAACTCACCAAATTTTTTGAAGAACAGATAATCCCCATAGTCTTTTCGTATTTCAGAAACATACACAGGCTCAAAATCTTTAAATTCATTTTTAAAAATTTTAATTTTGAAATAATCTTATATTCACAAGAGTAGCAAAGATAGTATAGAGAATTCCTGTACATTTTTTGTTCTCCTAATATCAACAGTTTAAACAGGACACATTTGACAAAACTAAGAGATTAGCTAAACTACAGGCTTAATCTGGATTTCGCTGGTTTTTCCACTCATATATTTTTTATTGGTTCATTATTCAGTTAGGGCCTACGTTATAATCCATTTTCTTGATTCCTTAGACACTTCTAATCTGTGATGGTTTGTCAGTCTTTTCTTGACTTTCATGATTTGGAAATTGAAAATTGCTATTCATGAATTTTGTAGGGTTTTCTAGAATTTTGTAGGGTTTTCTACAACTTTGGTTATTTAAAAATTTTCTCATTCACCTGAGGTTGTGAATTTTAGGGACGAACACCACAGAGGTGAATTGTCTTTTACGTGATACCATATTGGGGGAACATCATATAATCATGGCTTTGTACTCATGATGTTAAGTTTGTTTGAATGAGGTGATATCGGCCAGATTTCTGCTCTGCAAATCCCCTCATCATTTGTAATTAATAAATATTATGAGGAGCTACATTGAAACTGCAAATATTCTGCTGTACCTGAAACCTTTAGTCATTAATTACAACTTTCGTAAGTGGATCTTGTAGTTATGACTGGTGCTTTTATAGTGATTTTCTATCTTCTCATTCATTCCATGCTTCTAAATTGAATAAATGCATATACTTATTCAATTATTCATATCATTATGGACTCATGGATATTTATTTTATCCTTTAGCTCAAAACCAGTCCTGTATTTACAGTTTTCTTCAAATTGACCTTTACACCTGAGAGAACTTTGAGTCTGTCTCTTGTGTGCTCCTTTTGATTGCCTCCACCTTGTTGTTATTGTTAGCACTTCTTAACTATCTCACACAAGTTGTTCCAGACTCATCTTACATTTTACTTTCCCCAGCCTTGGAAGAAATACAATCTAATTTTCCAAGGATCCTTTGATTCTGCTGTTGGAAAGTGGTACTTAGAAACTATGATCTTGATGTTAGGTATGCTCATTATTATCAGGAGTGTCCTCACTTCTGGGCCTACTCAGTAGACAGAGCTAGGAAATATATTTATGTGTACTAACCCATGTGTACATGGATTTCCACATTTATTTATGTACCAGTCTATGTGTATATAACAATAAGTATATATGTAATATGATATTTAATATATATTAAATAAATATGAATACTTAATAACATGCACACACTCATACACACCAAAATAAAATGTGAATTCTTACTGATACTTGACTATAGTACAGCACCACAAAGTTTAATCTATCATTCCCTTTACCTTCTTTGATATTTTTCTCCAAGACATTTTCTCTTATCATCTACAATGAACTGACCTATTTATGCAACTCTAATATACATGTAGTTTCAATTTTAGTATATGTGCTGCCGAAGTGAGCACTACATGTAGTTTCAGTATTGCTAATCTGAATCACTAGTGTACAGTATTTTTGTACAGTTCTCTTTATCTTTGCATTGTCCAGTCAAAACAGTTTTCCAAAGTAGGTACGTCAGCTCCTTTACTCCCTCCATTGTGGTTATATCTTTATTTGTATTATAATTAAATTCTTTCTTATACAGTTTATATTCCATTCCGGAATCCCTTGACATCATGTTTTTGTTTTCATTGTTCTTAAATGTGCATATAGGAAAGTTCACTCTGTGGGTACAATTCTATGGTTTTTCACAAATGCATAGTACCCACCACACATTACTATACAAAACAGTTCTATCATCTCCAAATGCTTCTACCTGCTGTCCCTTTGAATATAACCTCTCCCTGCCCCCCAGTCCACCCCCATCCCTCGATGACCATTGATCTAGTTTAGTTCCCTATTGTTTTGCTTATTGCAGAATGTCATGTAAATGAAATCATAGGATATGTAGCCTTTGGGAGCTGGAGGTCACTTAACAAAATGCATTTCAAATTTATTCACCTTGCTGCAAGAATTGACAGTTTATTCTTTTATTACCGAGTAGCATTCAATTATATGAAAGTTTGTTTATCCATTCATTTGTTGAGGGGTTGTTTCCTGGTTTTAGCGATTGTAAATAAAGTTGCTATAAGCTTCGTGTACAGATTTTGTGTCAACACAAATTTCCAATTCACATGGGAAACGCCTAAAAATGAAATTGCTGAGTCATATGATAAATATTCAATTCATTTTTTACCAGTTCTTTTATTTTTAATTGAAATAAAATTGACATAAAGTAATATGTAGTATATAGATAAATACGTTTTGAAAATCCAATTTTCATATAACTGATACCCAAATCAAGTTTTAGAACATTTCGATCATCCCAGAAAATTTGTCTGTTCTCCAGTCCAGCTCTCCCCACCACTCTTCTGATTATCTCTGTAGATTAGGTTAACTGATCTATGATGACATCAAAAATATGAAAATATACAGTATGGAGTTCCCATTGTTTGTTCTGTGGTAATGAACCTGACTAGCATCCATGAGAACGTGGGTTTGGTCCCTGGCTTCGGTCAGAGGGTTAGGTTCTTCTATTTCCATGAGCTGCGGTATAGATCACAGACACGGCTTGGATCTGGTGTTGCTATGGTTGTGATGTAGGCCAGCAGCTGCAGCTCTGATTTCAAACCCTAGCCTGGGAACTTTCATATGCCATGGCTCCAGCCCTAAAAAGACCAAAAAAAGGAAAAAGAAAAGAAAATATACAATATATGGAGTTCCTGTTGTGGCTCAGTGGAAAAGAATCTGGCTAGGAACCATGAGGTTGTAGGTTGAATCCCTGGCCTCACTCAGTGGGTTAAGGATCCGGCCATGCCGTGAGCTGTGGTGTAGGTTGCAGATGTGGCTTGGATCCCACGTTGCTGTGACTGTGGCGTAGGCCAGCAGCTGTTAACTACGATTGGACTCCTAGCCTGGGAACCACCATATGCCACGAGTGAAGCCCTAAAAACCAAAAAAAAAAAAAAGAAAGAAAATATACAGTATATATTCTGTTATTCAAAAATCATGTTTTTGATGTTGATTGATTTGTGAATGTCATTTTTATTGTTTTTTTTTTTGCTTGATGAATTTTATTTCAGTTATAGGTGTACAAAAATCATCACATGTCAATTTGATAGCATTTGAATCCCAAACCCTCAGTGCATCCCCGCACCCCCCAGATTGTCTTATTTAAAAAACCAAAGGTTTTCCAAAGTCTGAATCATTGTTCTGCAAAGAAGTTCATTTTGTCTTTTTAGTTCATTTTGCCACGAGTGTGGCCCTAAAAACCAAAAAAAAAAAAAAAAGAAATTATACAGTATATACTCTTTTATTTGAAAATCATGTTTCTGATGCTGATTGATTTGTTTTGTGCATTTCTTTTTATTTTTTTGATTAAATAAATTTATCACAGTCTATTCAATTTTTTAAATTTATTTAAAATTTTTTTTGCCCACACCCGTGGAGTATGGAGTTCCTGGGCCAGGGATTGAATCTGGGTAGGTCACAACTGCAGCAATGCTAGATCCTTTAACCTACTGCTCCAGGCTTAGGATTGAACCGACAATTCTGCAGTGACTCAAGCCCCTGCAGTCAGATTCTTAACCCACTGAGCCACAGCAGGAACTCCTGTTCATTCAATATCTAGTGGACATTTCGGTTTTTCCCACCAGTTTTTTGGTTAGATGAATAAAGATAAAATAACAGTAATAGTATAAGTATTTTTACTTCTTTTGTGTAGCTGGAATTGCTGGGTCACAGGCAGGTGTATTTTTACTTTGTAAAATACTCAATTTTTCTAGTGTAGATGGAGTAACATGAAGTCATATCCCATCTAAGAGCTTAGGAAGAGATTTTGTGCAGACTGGCAAAATTATGTGCCAAAAATATGCATTTATAAGATAATTAAGATTGTGTCTCACCTGATATTCTTACATCAGATATCACTGTTGTGTTAACTTATAATAGGACCCATGTAGAAACAGAGAGTACTGTTATGCTTATTGTTTTTAATTAAAATTAAATTTTAAGTTATTACTGCTTACTTTACTCATTTGTCCAGTGCGCTCAAGAAATAAAACTTGTGTTTTATTTCTAGTGTACTTTAGACCATTTACTTTGCGTCTTTCTAGAATGATTATTTAAAGAATCATAGTTACAGTATCCTATTTATTGATGGCATGTGTAGCTTTATATGTTTCCTCTGTATATCGGTGGGGCACAGAAAGACTGAAATAGGCGATAGATCATCTACAGCCTGTAAAATGATTTTACTTTCCATTACTTGTATCTCACATTAGTAGTAGGGGAGATTTTTGCCTGAAACAGATAAAACAACAAACCTTCTTCCTCAAAAGTGCTCATTTTTCACGGTGTCACTAGGTTCCCACTGCCTACAGAGTGCTATTCTGGGAATCTTTTTTTTTTTTTTTATATATATATTCTGTTACAAATTTTGCTACAATACACAGCTTATTTTTCCACACCCACACATCCACTAACATTCGTTTTCTGAAGTGTGAAACAGGACTTGCTGGTGGCATCTTCACATTTTAAGTAACTGTTGATGAAGCCGCTACTGACACTGGGATCGTCACTGTAAAATCCTGAGACTTTTTGGAGGAAAGAAAAGTGTTACCCAATTATTTTCTCAAAATACAGCACTGGCAAGTAACTGAGAAGGCAGTATCAACCTAACTGTCAGCTCTTCAAAATCCATGGCCTATCAGTTTGAGGCAACTTCCTTGTTAAAAACCTTTATTAAACAACTTAAAAACTATGAATTATAGAGTTTTGCTCATTTAGGAGACAAGAAGGAACTCTCTACTCAGCAAAAAAGAAAAAAAGATATGATTTAAATTGGTTGGCTTCACAGTAGGAATTCAGTTACAGAGCTCAGTTGGTGTGCGGTAGTTCTCAAATTATTATGCTCTGAAAGAATTATTTTGTGAGAATATCTGTAACAGCTTTAGAGAGTGTAGTTTTCTGAGTAGTCCAGGACAAAAAAAATTCTGTAGGTTAGATTTCTCTGATTATGGAGGGAAGCTGATGTTTTTTCTTTGTTAGCTTGTTTTTTGCTTTTTAGGAAAGAACCCATGGCATATGGAGGTTCCCAGGCTAGGGGCTGAATCAGAGCTACAGCTGCTGGCCTACACCACAACCATAGCAGTGCAGGATCCTAGCAGCGTCTGCGACCTTCACCACAGCTCTTGGTAACACTGACTCCTTACCTACCGGAGTGAGGCCAGGGATCAAAATGCAACCTCATGGTAACTAGTCAGATTTGTTTCCACTGTGTCACCACAGGAACTCCTGATGTTTCTTTGTTATTCTTCATTTAAATACCTACAGTCAGTTGTAAACTTAATATTTCTATTTACAATCTAGATGATTAATTTTAAATCCTTTATTTTAACAGTTAAAATGATTGATGTTAGATCTTGATTGGATAGGCAATTTTTTTTTTCTAAATTAGTCAAGAGGGAAGGGGAAGAAATCCCTTATATGAAATTATAACTTTGAACAGAGGCAAAATTGAAATTATTTCAATTTATAAAAAAATTAAATGATTGCGAGGAAATGCAATCATGTAGTGGGTTATTGGTTTTTTCCCTGTCCATGTGGAGAAATATAAACTGTATAAGTGATATGGAATTATAGCAATGACCATTAATGCAGAGCCATATTTGTTCTGGAGTTCTTTAATCCATTTGTTTTTTATAATTTATGGCATTATTTCTTAATCTTATTTTCTCTTAAATAGTCAAATACTTAAAATGTGTTTTTTTAGTCATGCAGCCACTGATAAAAATTTTGCATATGGTTTTTCCAAATCACTTTTGCACACCATACAGCATTTGCAATACTGTTTCCTGAATCTTGGATTTATAGACTGATTCTGCATGGCAAATGCTACAGAAGCTATGAGATGGTATTGTTGACAGTATGAATGCAGACTTAAAAAAGTGTATGTACCATGTCCTGTATTACCTGGTAAGGTTTTGGAAATGACTATAAATTTTCACTCTAAATATTAGCCATGTATTTTCTATCTAGGAAATGTTGGGGATGGAGTTTTTTTGCTTATTTCTCTTATCTTCTGTACTCTAGAAAATATTTATATTCTATATATATGATATATCATATATAACTAGTATTAAAATGTTTAGTAATAAATATGTTTATATTCTATATATATGCTGTATCATATATAATTACTATTAAAAATAAAATAGTAAATAGAAAATAAAATAGAAAACTGGTAAGCACAAATAAAAATAAATAAAACCTCTTAAATATACAGATAACTAACATTTGTTGAATTATTATAATAGGACATGTGATTTTAAGACATGTATTAACTCACAATTCTCATAACTACTTTTTGAAATTGATATTATCTTCTTTTTACAAATGAGAAGAGGTTAAATAATTTATGTAAGATGCCCAGAAATATACATTTAGTAAGTATTAGAGGCAGATTCTAAAGATAGGAAATCTTTGTCATAAGCCGTAGGAAATCTTTGTCATAAGCCAGAGTTCTTAATTTGGTCTTATAGGGGCGCTTTATTTCTGCAGTTCCATTAGTTTGAAGTAATGAGTTTTGACAATACTGTTTAAATTATTAGTCTAGTTTTTGTTCCCAGTGTATATGATAAAATGATTATTTCCAACTTTGTTTTCCTGTTTAATGATTTATCATCTCACATCTCACTATTTTTATTTTACCAAATACTCTTTTATAATATAATTTTAATAGGTATTTTTTGGGCTGTATATTGTTGGAACATTGTGTCCAGACTATTGCTTTCTTCCCAATATCTGATCTAACATCCTTAGCTGGTAACAGAATGAATAAGTAGATACATGGCTATGCTGAAAACCGTTTACACCTTATGCCCTCTTATACTTAGGTGTGGCCAATAGGTTATAGTCAGAAAACGTCCTATTGTTGCTTCCCTAAACTTTCTTTGAAATGAAAGACTTGTCTCTTCTTTCTTCTTTTTTCTTTCTTTCTTTCTTCCTCCTTTTCTTCCTTCCTTCCTTTCTCCCTCCCTCCCTTCCTTCTTTCCCTCCTTCCTTCCTTCCTTTCTTGCTTCCTTGCCTTCTTGCTTCCTTGCTTTCTTTCTTTGCTACCCCTTGTCATGTGGAGTTTCACAGTCAGGAATCAGATCCAAGACGCAGTTGCAGCCTACACTGCAGCTGCAGCAATGCTATATCCTTAACCCACAATGCTGGCCAAGATCAAACCTGCCCCCCAGGGCTACAGACACGCAGCACCGCAGTGGGAACTCCAACTCTTGTCTATTTTTATTTGTATCTTCTTTGTGCACACTATCTGGAACACAGAGAATATGGCTGAAGCTGGATCATCCACCTTGGACTATGAAGTTACCCTAGTAATAGAATTGTTCAGGGCTAAGCAACACAGTAGAAATAGCCTGAGTTCTGAGGACCTCGCAGAGCAGTCCCCATAACAGACCTGGATTTCCTTTCTCAGAATGTTTATGTAAGAAAGCAGTGAAGTTATTTTGGTTAAAATACTAGCATTTTGTGTATTTGTTACAGCCAAAATGGGCACAGAAGCCAGTCTATACTTAGACTAAATTTCTGTGCAAATAGAGATTGCTGCTATATTAAATCAAAATTGAGTAATATTGGGCATGTAATTTTACCAGGAGAATTTTCACTAAACTGTCCTTGAAATGACAGATATCTTTCTCCAGGCACACACTCAGGGTGGTAGTGGTGGGAGTGGACCGGAAAGATGGAATTATTTATCTGTATAAAATTATTTTTCAAGGAGAATGGTTACCCACTCCTTCTCACTGCCCTTGGCTGTGATGTCAGTTCTTGTCCATTGTAACTAGGCTCAGCTTTTACTGGACCATTTTCCCCTCACGGTGTCTGAATCATGAATAATGCTTATCATTGCTAATTATCCATTAATATATCTTTTCTAGGTTGTCAAAGTTTGACTAAGAGTAAATATAAAAACACTCCTCTAGTTAGTTGACAGCAAATGGTACTCTGATGTACTTAATATTTTAATAAAAAAAAGACTGTATCTACTCTTTTTACAGTGGAAGTAGTCATAGTACTTTATTGGAAACCACATAGGAATAGCCTCATAGGATGTGTACCTTTTCTCATTCTTTTAAGTTTGTATCATCAGTAATAGAACTTACAGAAATCACTTGTACAGTATTTCTTGGCTGATTCATTTTTCCCTTGTATAAAACATTTTATGTATGCACATTATCTACATAGTAGCGAATAGAGCATGGTATATAATTTATTGATTGATACCTGATTTATCAGCATGATGTGTTTTCCTGAGAGGAGCATTTTCTTTATAGAAGGATGTATATCTCTGATTTGTCTGAGCTTGAGTTTCCACATGCAAACTGAAGTGAAATATCAATTTTTTTAGTCTACCATAGTAGAGGTAATTGATTAAGTAAAAACATTTTATATTGTTAGTACAAAGATATATTTTGAGACAGTGAGATTAAAAAAAGGAGAAAGTTTACCTTTTAAATATTAAATAAGCAAACTTAAGCATGTGTATTCATAAAACTAATTAAACATGTCAAGAACAACTGGAGATAATATATGATATCAAATGAAAGCGTTTAAATTTAAAATAATTGAGAATTATTTTAATATGTAAAATTAATAAAAATTTAAAGATCCAATTGAATAATCATAAGCACCATTGAACTTTAGGTGGCATTTAAATTCCTAGATATCTAAAACAAATATTCTATGTAGGAAGATACTGTAATAATTTAAAATTTTATCTGACATGGAAATTATTTTAATATCACAGAATTATTCATTCTTTTGTGACATTTAGGAAGTATAATATAACTATACCTTTTACCTTTTTCCTTGTAACATTAAAGTATTTATACTACTCATGAGTACAGCTCAGTTGGACCCTGCTTTAGATATGCTATGTATTTTTCTTTTTGATGAGGCATATGTATCCACAAAAGATAGTGTTTAAAAAACTCTTTTTAAGAAATCTTGTCTAGTTTTCATAAACTCTTATGGCCTGTATCATGATTACTGTGATTTAAATTCCTGCATCCAAACATCCAGACACAAAGTTTGACCACCCAGGTATTTGGTGTTACTGTCCTTATTGTGAGTTTGCTACAATTCATACCAGTTTGAATAATTTTTTATGATTCCTTAGAAATGAGGCAGAGCAACAAATCAAAGGTACATAAACTTGACTTATTCAACTGGGGAGAAAAATGAAGTTACACATGAAAACAGTTGCTTGACTCTCACCCGGGGAAACATCAAATATCTGGGTGAATGACCATGAATTCAAAGAAATCCTGTATATTATACTGTTCAGCTACCTACTTACTCATTCAGTCATATGCATAATATAGCCCATCAGAGTAAAATACAAATGAGTCAATGTTTGCTTATTGGAAGAACTGTGTAAAATAATTAGTCATTTTTCATGACTAAGAATTTTCTAATTTTAAGCAAATGTTTCATGGTTATTGAGAATATTTCAAGGACTCCTAGCAACATTTTCATGTAGAGAAGAAAACTGATTCTAAATATGTATAGCAAGTACAAATCTAACATTTGCTGCTTTAAATATGTATTTTTTGAGCTTGTTGCTCTGATATAGTGCTTTCTCGTGAACATAAAGTGAAGGAAAATATCATAACATCTTAAAGCAAATTTAAAATGCAAGTGTATTTTCTGTAGTACATTTTTGGAGCTCAGGTGAATATTACTTTATCTGTGATATTTGGATTTTGTTTAAAAAATATTCTATAATTTATCAATATCAAAAAAAACCTCCAGGGGAATTTTATTATCACCATTCTCTTCTTCTCATTACATAATGTTCAACCTGCAGATTTTCTCTGTCCCATGCACCTTTTTTCCCGAGTGTCAGCCACACGTTTAACTGTCTAATCAACATTTCCATTTTCCCTTAAGAATTTGCTTAAGTGAAACTTATACTTTCTCCCTGCCAAATTCACAAGTGTTTCACTATTCCCAATGAGAGAATGGTATGACCAATTGCTTGATCATGAAAGTTAGTAACAAGAAAATGAACCATAATTCTTTTTTCCCCAAAATCCTATGTGTGACCATCACTTCTAATCTACCCCCACTAGATCACATGTGCCTATTCAGTCTGTTACATTCTCATAAATGGTTGCATTAACTTTAGGATTTCAACAGTTATAAAGTATTTAACTAGTCTTCTGGAACTGAATATTTATTCCATCCCATTTATTGATCCCAATTTTGATATATTTATAATATGTAAGTATTCCACTGCTTGCTTCAGTTACTCCATAGAAGGAAAACAAAATATCTAGTTACCTCAATATTGCCTAAGAGATATCAAGTTTTGCCTTTATGACTTTCCAATATCATTTCTTACTGACTTTCTCCTCAGATATCACCTATCGAGTTTTAAAGTTCTTGCAGTTCTTAGAGTTTTTTTGGTAAATAATCATCTCTCTGTTTGAAATTTTCCTCACCCGTACAATTGCCCTCCCCAAGCCCGCTATCACCACAGTCTCCACACAGTCTTATCTCTGCAGTTAAAAGCTACTCATCATTCAAGAGTAAATTCATATAACCTTCTCTTTGAAGTTTTTCATGGATCCCAGAGATATAATTTGCCACTCTTCCTTTTTTGTACAACTGAGTTGTCTTCTTCTACAGTGGCTTCCAAATCTTAATATCACAGTTATAGTTTATTTGTAAGTTTCTCCCTAATAGTTTGAAAGCTCACTGGGGTTTGGATCATGCCTGATTTAGTTTTATATTCATACTGTTCAACCCAAGGCCTTCAGAAAATTGTCATTGAATGAAGAATAATAAAGTAACAAGACAAAATGCAGTGTATATAATGCTTGACTAAAAACAAAAAAACTTTCATATTACATCTAAGAAATAAAACAAAATAAAAATTAAGATTTCAGGTTTACATATGAAAACTCTTAAAATATTTTCTCCCAATGTAACATCATGAGTTTGGGAATGAGAATTTGAATGAAAGTCTGCTGATGAAATGCCTTTGAGTTTTTCAGTTAGATGTTATTTAAGTGTCTTGATGATTTGATAAACCTACACAATTAAGATTACATAAGAATTTCGGTTGTTTTGGGCTTGTCATTAGTAGATATGGAATCCTAGAAACTCACTTTACCTTCTATGGAATTCAGTTTTCTGAGAGTAGGACCCAGTGCCTTCTAAATTCAGTTTGGTCTCAGCAACCTGTGAAAATTTATATTCTAGCTATAAAGTCTTGATAATTATCAAAATGACTTTATACTCTTCTTTAGTAATGTAATTTACAACTAGGACTTAACAGTGAAATGCAAGCTTTGTTCAGGTCTTTCCTGAAAATCTTTCTGTATGCTCAATTTTTTTTTTAATAGTAATCGTCAACACAGGTGCCTAGTGTTCAGTTTATTGGATATTCAAGATACTGTCACACTCCATTTTTTTCCATAGAAAAAAATAGAAGTGATTATTTTTAACTAAAAAGTGAAACTTTATACTTGGGAGAAAAGGTTTATATATTTCAAAGTGTTACAACAAAGTTTATACTTTGTCCTGGCACCATTATAATTAAATATAAATTTTATTACAAAGTTGGGGGAAAATGTACAGATACTGGCCATCACATCAGCACATTAACACACACATACTTGGAACTCTTAAAAACCACGCCTGAGTGGCCTGTACAACTGGTCGGCTGTAGTTTTCAAAATGGATGAAGTTTTGACCTTTTCCTGCAAATTACCGACTCAGTAACAAAACCCCAACACGTTATCCTTGTTTTGTACAGTGCTGCTTGAGAGGATAATAAACTTGGTAACTAGATTCAGGGAAGGATTCTCAGGGACTTATCTTAATAGATTAACAGATATTCCCTTTTTCTTCAGTAAGATTTGTTCATGCCCTCAGTTACAACTGCTGTTCCTCAGAACAAAATTCTCTATTCAGCTTATCTGGCATTTTTGCTTCATACATCTGAGATCTCTGACAATATTAATTGCTTATTAATTTGTTTTATCTTTTCTTCTACTCTCTGTTCTTGTTTTAGCCAGAATCCAGCTTTTTTCTTTTTCTTTTTAGGTCTGTCCTTCAAGTTGTATTTCTTCATATGTCTGCTTATTTTTTGATGCATCTCCATATTTGAGTGGGAGAAATTGAAATGCTAATTGGAAGCTGCTGTGTGTTGGCTTGGCTTGCTGAGGTTTCAACAGGAAGGAGTGTAGCTGATTAGAGGAAGGAAGCTTTCTCTCAGCATCTGGAGGCTTTTTCTTTTTTTTTTTTCCCTGTTGTGCCTGTGTCTTAATGACACTCCTGTACGAAAGAATACATTGCTTTATACCACAAGACATAGCCATGTTAAGGAGATGGTGCTTCTATCAAGCACATGCCTTCTGGGAAGATTCAAATACATGCTTTATTCAAGTTGCCATACTGAGGTGTTTTTGAGCAGAGCACATCCTGTTTATACCATATAATCCTAAGTACCAATATAATGCTTGTTAGAACTTTCCAAGTTAGTCAGCTGTAAGTCACTTTTCTGTTACCTTTAAGCTAAGAGAAATGAAATATATGTTTTGAATAAAAATTAACCTAACCACTCAGTTCTACTTAAGAATTTGAAGGAATGACAAATTAAGGGGAACCATATAGAACCGGGCAAGAAACAAAAATATACCATGCTGTAATGATTTTCTAGAAGCGTCAAGGCTCTGGAAAGTGTGGCATTAATAATAGAATAGCATTATCTCATAGTTACTATATGCTGGGCAGTCTTCTAACTTATTTACTTGAATTTCTTCAATTAAACCTCCCTCTTGATGTCTCTCTACCCAGAGGAGGAGGCTGCCTGTTTAGAACATATTACTGAGCTCCTTACTCCTCAGGATTTCAGTTGAATTCCATCGTGAGAACCAAAGAGGGAAGGAAGATCTCAGAATTTGGTTTGCTTGCTCTTTTCTCTCATGCAGGATCTTCTCAAACTGCCTACTTCCATAAGCCAAAAGCCACAGCTCTTTTTAAGTCATCCTTCTCCATAAGAATCTCTCCCTCCCTTAGGAAACTGCTTTTACTTCCCCTCATTTTTCTGGCCTAGGATGATTGACAGCTTCCATTATTCTTTGGAGGTTCCCTGTTCCCTGCTCATTTTTAAATAGTCCTTTTACTATATTTTCCTTCAGTTATCATAACTTGTACATACCATCTATTTTCTATTGGAAATTCAAAAGTTTACTAACAGCCATATCTCTGAGAAAAATATGAATATGGTGAAATGTTCTTTCCTATTGGGAAAAACGGTAACTAATAGCTAATAATAATAATAATAATGATAGTAATAATAATAATAATAAAATAGCTAAACTTTATTGAGCATTTCCTCGGGAAAATAATGCCAAGAAATAATCTGAACACTTTTATGCAATAAGACCTTAGTCTTTCAGAAATTCATGTGGTATCTATTATTGTTATCTTTATTTTATAGATGTAAAATCTGTGGAACTGGCCCATGGTATGTAATCTTGCCCAAGGATGATTGACTGTGGCCTGTGCTCTTGACAGGCAATCAAATGGTGTGTGTTAATAGGAAATGGCTAAAAGGAGTGAGGGCTTTCATGAGAAGTGGTTCTAACTATCATGTCATATATAACTTGGTTCCAGTGTTGCCAGAAGTGATTTTTGGAAAAAAACTGGATATATAGATTTTTTTTGGTATAACCTAGTCTCATTTTTAAGCTTAGGTTTAAGCTCTTACAAAAATAAAAAGTGAAAAGAAAAAACCAAAGTTCCCCTCGTGGCACAGCAGAAACAAATCTGACTAAGAACCATGAGGTTGCAGGTTTGATCCCTGGCATTGCTCAGTAGGTTAACGATCTGGTGTTGCCATGAGCTGTGGTGTAGGTCTCAGATGTGGACTGGATCTGACGTGGCTGTGGCTGTGGCGTAGGCTGGTGGCTCCAGCTCCGATTTGACCCCTAGCCTGGGAACCTCCATATGCCGCAGGTGTGGCCCTAAAAAGACAAAAATCAAAAAAACAAAAAACCAAGAAGCAACAACAATAACACTTAAAACAAAACAACCTACCATTTGTGGGTCAAATAAAACTTTCTCCTTGTTGAGAAATACTCCATTGGCCAGTATTTTACAATCTTACATAATACTAAATTGAAAGTCCAATTAATACATAGCATTAACTATTTGTGTTTTTTCATTAACAGATTTATCTTGATGTAACTTCCAATAAAACTGTCTTCAGAAAGATCTGTTTCATAGCTGAATTTTTTTCAATTCTTTAATTTTCTGTGTTAGACACACCTCATTGACGCTATGAGAGCACAGTTAGTCCTATACTTTCTTTACAGTGGTTTTTAACTAATTCTGGAACATTATATTCTACACATAGAAAAACTCCTTGATGTCCTACTTGTTTTCAGTGTCTTATGAGTGCATTTTTGTATAGTAGTTAAGTTATTGACTTTGGAGTTGGTCAGATCTAGTTATAGATAACAGCTCACAATTAACTGTTGACCTAGGAGCTCTGTTTCCTCATCTGTAAAAACTTGAATGACAGTATCTAATTTGTAGATTTGTTGAGTATTAAATGAGATTAGTGTGCAAAGCACCTAGCACATAATGAAAGTAGGAATGTCCAGTTAAAATGCTAGAACAACCATTAATAAATGTTTTATGTGTTTAAGTTACTTAATGTCTGTATCTCCCACTCACCTATCCCATCTGCAGTGGTTCTCAATCTGAGGTTGCATTAGAGTAACTGGAAAGTTGTTCAAATACAAATTCCTGCGCCTTACTCCCATTGTTTATGATTTGGTAGGTCTGGGTAATTTGCATTTCTAGCATACTCCCAAGTAGTGTTGATGCTGTGAGAAACACTGCTTTATGTGATGCTGTTAATAATCCCTCCTTTTTTCCACAGGATTGCTAATGAGTGTTAAAAGATGTAATATCTATAAAATATTTACCTCCAACCGCCTAAGAATGTAAAGTTCAAGAAATATAAAATTTAGAAAATGTAAATTAGTATATAGTGACAGAAAGTAGATCAGAGGTTGACAAAAGAGGTCTGAGAAATATAAGAAGAACGGATTATCAAGGTTTGTAAGTCAGCTTTCGGGTATGTTGTATGTATTCATTATTATGATTGTGTTGGTTCTTTCGTAAGTGTACACATATGTCAAAGCTTATCAAATTTTAGATTTAAATATATACTCTTTGCTACATACCAATTATGTCTCAATACAGCTATTAAATTTTTTAAATAAAAATCAAAGGGCATGATTAATGCTAATTTTAACCTTATTCGTTTCAGAATTTATTCATTGATATTACAGTACAGTACCACTTAACTGATACTAAGTTTTATACTTTCTGGACTATACGTGTCTAATAAGAATGTACTATGGGAATTTTTTTTTTTTCCTTCAGGATACCTTTTCCACTAAAGTCAGGGAGCAAATGACTTTTTGTTAAAATATCACCTTTTTTTTTCCTACCTGTACTGGAATATAATAGTTTTTGATAGATCCAATAGGAAAAGTTTTTCTTTCATACAAATTTAAGATACATTTTTCTATCACAGTCATAATGTCTTAAAAATTTTTAAAACTCTGAGCTAGTCAGTAGTAACATAATAGGAAGAATGACATGCTATCTCTTTAATCAAGTTATTATTAAAATATTTTTCATAGCACAAATATGAAACTCTTGCTTGTTTACTTCAATTACATTCTAAAAGATGACTAGAAGATAATTAAATTCAAAGGAGAAATAAAAATGCGATCCTAAGAGCATATAGATGAAGAGAAAAATAATAATTACATTTGAAAATGTATCTTGCTGAAGCAGCTCTATCATTATATTAAGACATGATAGGGTATGCATCCATTAACCCAGAAAACCAACAGCTGAAAATATAAAATTATTTTTTACCCCGTAGCATTTTCCAACTAAGTTTAATTGTACTTCAGAGATGTGCTTATATAATCAAACTCCAAATTGTGTTCAGGAGTCAATAACAATTCAGTTTTATAAGCCTCACCTTTTACTCCTAAATGCTATACAACCACAGATATTTAATGATGAATTTGAATCAACAGCATTGTCTAAGTGATGCCTGAACATGTGTGTATTCTGAAGAGAGTCAGAATTATGTAGCTAGGAAGAGCCTTAGAGTTATAATTGATGTCAAGTGCATGTTATTTTATTCTAGTTCTTTGAACACTGTTAACCCATGTATGATATATTTGACAAATGTCAATTAACATGAATGTTCAATTAACCAAAAGACCCAATTTTCCAATTATTTTTGGATAAATGGGTGCTTACTAAATTTTCTATAATAATTTCTATAATAGTTACTATAAATGTAACTTTTATTATTTATATACTCATGGCTAATGAAAAGTAAAGATCTCTGACCTGCAATTCTCTTTGTCTTTGATAAATACTTTCTCTTGCTGTGTGTATTTCGAGATTCAAAATACAGACTTCTAGAAAACATAGGGTTTAACAGAGAGATTTTTATAACATTTTACTCATTAATTGGTAATTGTTTATGGTTTTTAAATATATGTTTTCTTAAGCTTCCTCCTTGCATACTGTATATATTATTAAGCCGTTGCTTTTCAGGAGGGTGATATTGCCCTTGATTTGCATAGAAGCCATTAGTTCCAGCCTCTAGCTTCTTTCCTCACCAGACCCAGCCTAATTATGCCTGTGTTTCAGGGCCAGCATGCAGAAGCCCCTACCAAGTTTTCTGAACACCCACCCTATAGAGTCCTTCCTAGAATTTAATAAACCCAGCATATTCCCCTTGTTCCTTAGAGTTCTCAGGAAGTTGTTGTTCCCTCCAATTATTATCTGTGATAATCTCATTTGTATTTTTGTGCTTTAAGCTACGCAACACAATGTAACTCTTTCCCTCTATAAATTTCTCTCTGTTGAAATACCTTATATGATATCCTTTATCCTGATTAGACATGCTATCTAGAACTGGTGGATATGCTTCTATATGACTTTAAAAAATCGTCTATCAGAATCAATTTTCTTCGTATTCTATATTAGAATTATCATTAAAAATTAGTTTTTGATGCATGAAACAGTAGAAAAAAGTCTCTTGTAGCGATTCAAATGAGTTTATGTATATTATTTATAAAGAAGCTTGTATAAGTTTAAAGGGTGCTCATCCCAGTGAAGGCTTGTCATTACTGTCATGGACTTTTATGAATCTTCAGTTGTCTTAAGAAGTTCACAATTTCCAAGCCATCCTTTTTTCCTTTTCAGATCTCATCTTCCAATCCATTTTTGACTTGTCAGCTATAATTGCCATATTTGTTATGCTTGTTATCTTTTCTTCACTTGGCTTCTAAGAGATAACACACATAGCTTACTCTTATCTTTCTGGCTGCCTCTTCATATCTCCTTTCTGGTTTTCCCTCATCTACCTCAATTCATTCTCTTTCCCTCCACCCCCTCCCCTTAAACTTATACTTACTCCTTTGGAAACATCTTATTTCAATTGAGTTATATATTAATCATATGCTGTTGTCAGTGGTTGTCTATCTGATCTGCCTGGGCTAATTATTTAGCGCGTCTTCCCCTGCATGTGTGGTCACTCAGATCACTGCTTAGCCTTGAATCTGTTAGTCTTCCATTTTGCTCTCACTTCTGGGTTCTGTGTATGTGTTGGTGCTTTCCTGCCATCCTCTAACAGTTTATGACCTTATCTTAGCTTTTAGTTCTTGCGGCGATCTCAGAATCAGCCAAAATTGAGAGATTCAGGCCTCCCCAAGGCTTCCCTGGATATGCTTACAGCACATACAGGTGGCCTCCTGATTTTCCAGGAATATATTGGAGATTTTGAAAGTCCCTTATGGACACCTAATTCATGGGATCCTCATTTATGATTTTTGCCAACCTCTTTTTTTAAAAACAAGTTTTGCTACCACAGGTAGATGTTAATATGAACAATTGTTTTTGACAAATGCCATAGGGTTAAAGCTTTTCCAACCAAAAGAGATAGAGGCATGTCATAATAACAAGTCTGGCAATGGGGTGTTCCCATGGAGTTGACACTTAATATCAAATAGTGAAAGTTCACTGATAATAGGGCTTTTTGGAAAGATTTAAGTCCATTAACCCACTGAGCGATGCCAGAGATCGAACCCGCAACCTCATGGTTCCTAGTCGGATTCATTTCTGCTACACCATGATAGGAACTCCTTCAAGTCTCTTTATAAGACTACCAGTCATATTGCATTGGGACTGGCTATAATGCAGTATGCCCTCTTTTTACTTGACTACATCTGCAAAAACACTATTTCCAAATAAGGCGAAATTCACAATCAGTAGGGATTAAGTCTTCAAAATGATTTGGTAGTTCAGTCTACTCCCTTCTTTTTAATTTTTATGGGATATGCAGTTGTGATGACTTTTTTCCCCCTAAGTACAATTTTAGCTGTATCTTACAAGTTTTATGTCATATTTCCATAATCATTTAGTTCAAAATACTCTTCTGATTTCAATTGTGGTTTCTTCTTTAACTCATTGGTTTCTTAGAATGTATTGCTTAATTTGTAAACACTATGAGATTTTCTAGTTATCCTTTTGTGATTGATTTTCTGCTTCATTCCTCTCCGATCACAGATCATACTTGCTGTTATTACATCCTTTGGAATTGGCTGAAACTTGCTTTATGGTCCAGAGTATGGTCAGTTTGCTAAATGTTTTATATGCACTTCAGAAAATAGTGAGTTCTTCAGCTTGGGAATGCACGGTATGCATATGTTTTAATTAGTTCAATATCATATGTGTGGTTCAGATCTTTGATATCTCTGCTAAATTTTGGTCCCCTTGTTCTATCAGCTATGAAAAGAGGTATCTTAAAGCCTTTAACTATTTTCATGAAATTTATTTCTTCTTTTAGTTATTTCAGTTTTTTCTATATTTGTGGCACTATCATTTGGGGCTATATATTTGTCACATGAGTGTAGAAATAATTTTGACAATTTTTGCCTGTGTTCTGATATGTATGGAGGAGTAGATTTTCAGAGTTCCTTCCTCTAACCATTCTAGAAGTCCTGTCTTCCAGACCTTATTATGATTTCTTAAAATAATGATATGGATGAGATTTCAGGATGCCAAGAGACTTTAGATACCAAAGATTTACACTATCTCTTCATTTCTTATTGTATTCAGTACTAAGCATTATACAGAAATTCCCTACATTGCTTCATGATATCTCGTAAAAGATACGCTATTCAATGACCGCTTGATTCAAGTTGATGAGAGGATGGAGCACTGAAGATTTTCCCTTTCGTTAAACCAAAGTAACCCATTTAGTAAAGCTAAATGGGAATGACTGGATATCTGTTTTACTGGAAGAAATCCTATTTATTATATGGTTCTGTGGAAGAAATGGTGGGCTCTGAATTACATTCAGTTACATCTCTCTTACATTTATTGGGACTCCAGTGATAGATTTCTCAGTATCCTTCCATGGCAACATAGAAATAAGCCAAACAAAATTTTAAGCATTTGGAGTTATTTAATATTAAAATGGCACAATTATGTCTTATATCCTGTTGTTGCATCTAGACTCATTTCTGGAAAGGTATTGATATGATTTTCTGGGAATAATACACATTAGTCACAATCTGCTAATTCCAGTTGCTTCTAATGAAAAGCAGTATTCTCAATATATTGTAATTGTGAATATGAGGCCACCTTTTGGTCTAAAATAGGGATTTTTCTAATGGTCTTCCGTTGGTGTAATAAGATGAAAATTCCCTTAGAAACCTGATGAGTTTGTCTATCACTGAACTCAGTGATAGATAAACAAAGATACAAATATCACTTTCTTTAGATCTGCTTTACTCTAAAATAATATGGCTCCCAGTAGTCACCTAATCCATATCACCAAGTTTAAGAGACCAAGTCTTTAGGACTAAAAATACAGTTGATAGTTCAATATATTTGTTCTCCTAGAAAAGCTTCCAGGCATATCTTCCTTAGGCCCACTAAGATTTTCTTTACCTACCCTAAGCTGACGAGACTAAAATTTCATTGCCTCTCACCTAGATTACCATAATATTCTATACATTGGCCAACCTGTCTCCTGTTACATCTAAGACATCAGTCTATTAGACAGATGAGCATGAATGACTTGAACATTTGGGGGAATAAACATACCAGTGATCTCTCTATCATTTCTAAGAGTGTGTGCTTGTATAATAGATGTAATTCTTCTTTCGTATCCTGAGAAGCAACTGTGTTGCCAAACTTAGAGGTATTTTCCCACAAATCAGATTTTTTTAAATGTGCACAAATGATATGTTTTTATTAAAATCCCCTTGAGTTCCTTGGTGGCCTGGGGTTATGCAACCTCTGACCTCATGGCCTACCGCTTTCTACCTCATTAACTGCCACATGAGCCAAGTTGGCGTCCTTATGGTTCATGGGCAAAGCAAGCTAATTAATATGTGCTTGTGCCTTTACTACTTCCTCTTGTGGAACCCTCCTCCTTATGTGGCTTAGCACCTCTCCTCATTTAGGACCCTGCTTAGATTTCCTGGCCACCCTATATAAAATAGCAGGTAGTGACCTATGTAAAAAGAAAATGAGTAAAACTGGGTGCTCAGATAAAGATTTTATCAGACTATGAGGAGATATTGCCTGGTTGGGAAGTAGGGTGATATTTAAACAGAACTGAATGACAAGGAGGAGTTAGCTTTGTGAAGATACTTTACAGATACTATTCAAAGTAAGGAGACTGAGAAATGGACCACTGCTTTAGACTTTGACACCAGTGAGCTTTTCTCCTGATATTAATTCTATCTAAAGTGTTCTTTTAGGCTTATCCATGTCTTAACCATCTTTCAAAATGCAACTTAAATGTCATCTCTTATCTGAAGACTTCCATAGCCCTTTTCCTGAAAGATCTATGCTTTCCTATACTCCCTGTGCTTCTGTGTCTAATATTTAGTTCGGTATACAGTGTTTAAGCAGGGTGTATAATCTCCAATGAAGTTGTGTGGAAAATAAAATGGCTGTCATTTTTATTGATCAAAGGTGGGTTTATTATCATGTTCAGTTTGAAACAAATGATTTTCTTGCACTAAATATATTCTCCATCTATGCAAAAATAAGTTATTAAATACATTTAGGAAGGTTCCAGAGGTATTCTGATTTATTCCAAGACAGTAACATTTATGCTTGTGTGTGTGATTATGTGTGTGTGTGTGTGTGTGTGTGTGTGGGTGTAGAGAGATTCCATAAAGTCTAAAATTATAGATCATTATGTATATCATCAGAGATTAAAGAAGAAACTCTAAAGCACTGAAATATCGTCTATATTTCCAGATTCTGTGGGCACCTTATGTATAATTTACTTTGAAAATAGGCATATATGTGTCAGAGAGAGAGAGAGAGAGAGAGAGAGAGGGAGAGTGTGTGTGTGTGTGTGTGTGTGTGTGTGTGTAGGCATACTCTCTGTCTTTGTCTGACTGTTGGGTAGTCTAACACAGCAGATGTTGATAGATATACAAAGAAAACAAAGATGCAGGGCAAAGCAATGAGAAGGAAATTACTGTGGGATAATAAGTAAAACAGTCAAACAGTATTTTTAGTGTTTGATGATAACAACCTTTCAGAAGAAGAATGATTAAGATTGAAATTTCAGCATTTCAGATACGTGCAAAGACTAAAAAGTCTCTTGCAAAAAATAAATAAAAGGAACATGAGAAGAGGATGTAGTCAAATTCAGTTCATATATTGTGAGTGAAGAACAGCACAACAAACAAAATTTATACAGCCCTTGAACTGTAGGATGATAGGAAAATTTAAATCAGACCTGTATAGTGATATTTTCCTTTAGAATACTGATTTCAGTGTCTCACCAGTTTCTTGATGAGGGAGAACTTGAATTCTATGTCAGAAAATTCATGCATATACCATTTTATATAATTATATACATTCATTCTTAAATTTACACACTGCAGTATAAGAGCCTGGCTAGTGTTTAGGTTGAACCATTAAAAAGACATTGTGTAGTAGAAAGAGGATTTTTACTCTTCATAAAAACCATTCCTTTAACTCTGCATAAACTTTCTAACAAGTCTAATTCCAGGTCAGGACTTCTACAGAAATATTGTTCATTCATGCAGGCTTTTTGTGTGAAAATACTTATTTTCTTAGTCTTTGAATTGGGAATGCTTGAATTTCAATTCACTTTATAGCTATGTGACACTATACAAATAATTTGTTTCCTAATTTTCACTTTCCTAATAATTAAGTGATGAGTATCCAGAGTATCTAAAACCTTATGGTGTGTGTGAGGATTGGATGTGATAATTGATAAAAAGTGTTTGCCATTGTGCCTGGCACATAACAAATTTTCACGAGTGTTACTGTCTTTATGGCTATCACCACATGTGTTCTCATGCTACTTATTCATATATAAAATGAGTTTTTGTTTTTAATCTAAGAGAATATAAGTGAAAGTGTTAACTAAACTATTAAATACCCATTTAAGAGACTTACTGAAGGAAATATTTCTGAGCTTATTTATATGCCCAGAGCTTCACAGGATGTCTTATACTAAAATATTTGCTCAATTGGATATAAATGAACATAGCCGCAATTTCATTGATTATCAGAGCAATTGCATATTAAATATGTGTTCTTTAAACAGAAGGCCACATTTTATTCCCCAAAAATATTGTTCACATACCTGTTCAGGTTTTTACCTGCTTTGAATCTAAATTCAGTTGATCCTTAGAGAAATTTACAAGTTCCATGAATAATAGTTTTATATTGAATGCACATACTCTTCAATTTTTAATCACGGTTTCAGTTTCAGAACTTGTGATTGGTCTATTCATATTTTCTATTTCGTCTTGGCTTAGTGTTGGGAGATTGTACTTTTCTAAGAATTTGTCCATTTCTTCTATGTTATCCATTTTATTGCCATATAGTTGCATATAGTAGTCTCTTATGATCCTTTGTATTTCTGTGATGTCTGTTGTTACTTCTCCTTTTTCATTTCTAATTTTATTGATTTGTGTCCTCTCTCTTTTTTTCTTGATAAGTCTGGCTAAGGGTTTATCAATTTTTGTTGATCTTTTCGAAGAACCAGCTTTTAGTTTCATTGATCTTTTCTATAGTTTTCTTTGTTTCTATTTTGTTGATTTCTGCTCTGATCTTTATGATTTCTTTTCTTCTACTAACTTTAGGTCTTGTCAGTTCTTCCCTCTCTAGCTGCTTTAGATGTAAAGTTAGGTTGTTTATTTGAGCTTTTTCTTGTTTCCTGAGGTAGGCTTGTATTGCTATAAACTTTCCTCTTAGAACTGCTTTTGCTGCATCTCAGAGGTTTTGGGGTGTCATGTCTTTATTGTCATTTGCTTCTAGGTATTTTTTAATTTCCTCTTTGATTTCTTCAGTGATCCATTGGTTATTTAGTAGCATGTTGTTTAGTCTCCACGTGTTTGTATTTTTGACCGTTTTTTTCTTGTTGTTGATTTCCAGTCGTATAGCATTGTGGTCAGAGAAGATGCTTGAAATGATTTCAATTTTCTTAAAGTTACTGAGGCTTGATTTGTAGCCCAGGATGCGATCAATCTTAGAGAATATTCCATGCGCACTTGAGAAGAATGTGTATTCTGTTGCTTTTGAATGGAATGTCCTATAAATATCTATTAAGTCCATCTGATCTAATTCTTCATTCAGGGCCTGTGTTTCCTTATTGATTTTCTGCCTGGATGACCTGTCCATTGCTGTAAGTGGGGTATTAAAGTCCCCCACTATGATGGTGTTCTTGTTGATTTCTCCTTTTAAGGTTGTTAGCAGTTGCCTTATATATTGTGGTGATCCTATGTTGGGTGCATAGATATTTAAAATTGTTATATCTTCTCCTTGGATGATCCTTTGATCATTATGTAGTGCCCTTCCTTGTCTCTTCAAATGTTCTTCATTTTGAAGTCTATTTTGTCTGATATGAGTATTGCTACTCCGGGTTTCTTTTGATGCCCGTTTGCATGGAATATTTTCTTCCATCCTCTCACTTTCAATTTGTATGTGTCTCTAGAAGTGAAGTGGGTCTTTTGAAGACAGCATATATATGGGTCTTGTTTTTGTATCCATTCGGCTAGTCTATGTCCTTTGGCTGGGGCATTCAGTCCATTAACATTTAAGGTAATTATTGATATATATGTCCTTATTGTCATTTTATTAACTGTTTGGGTTTTTTGTTGCTCTTTTTTTCTTCCCTTATTCTCTTGTTGTCTCTTCTCACAAGATGGCTATCTTTAATGTTGTATTTGAGTTGATTTTTCTTATTTATGTATCAATTGTAGATTTTTAGTTTGCAGTTACCCTGAAGTTTTGATATAGAAGTCTATATATAACTGAGATTGTATTAAGTTGTTGGTTTCTTAATTGCACATTCTTCTCCAGTGACCTGCATTTGTGCTCTCTTCTCATGAATTCTGATTTTGGTAGCATAATTGTGCATGTATGATTTAGTATCTTTACTGTATATATGCCTTTATTGGTGGGCCTTGTCATTTGTGGTGTTTTTGTTTCTGGTTTTGGCCTTTTCTTTTCTGCCTAGAGAAGTTCCTTTAGGATTTTTTGTAGAGCTGGTTTAGTGTTGCAGAACTCTCTTAGCTTTTGCTTATCTGTAAAGGTTTTGATTTCTCCTTCAAATCTGAATGAGAGTGTGCTGGATAAAGTAATCTTGGAAGTTTTCCCCTTTCATCACATTTAGTATATCATGCCACTCCCTTCTGGCCTGCAGAGTTTCAGCTGAAAAATCTGCTGATAACCTTATTGGGGTTCCCTTGTGTGTCATTTGTTTCTTTTCCCTAGCTGTTTTCAAAATTTTCTCTTTGTCTTTAATTTTGGTCATTTTGATTAATATGTGTCTCGGGGTGTTCCTCCTTGGGTTTATTTTATATGGTACTCGTTGTGCTTCCTGGATTTGAGTGAGTGGTTCCTTTCCCATATTATGGAAAGTTTTTGGCTATAATCTCCTCGAATATTTTTTCTGTCCCCTTCTCTCTCTCTTCTCTCTCTGACACCCCTATAATATGGATGTTGGTGCGTTTAACATCATCCCAGAGTTCTCTGAGACTCTGCTCATTTCCTTTCAATCTTTTATCTCTTTTCTCTTCTGCATTAGTGATTTCCACTAATCTGTCCTCCACCTCACTGATTCGTTCTTCTGCCTCCTGTATTCTACTGTTGGCTGCTTCTAAGGAATTTTTTATTTCAGTTATGGTATTTTGCATCTCTTCTTGTTTAATTTTTACAGCTTGTATTTCTCTGCTCAGTGTTTCCTGTAAATGATCAATCTTTGCCTCCAGTCTATTTCCAATGCCTTGCATCATCTTCAGCAGCAACAGTCTAAAGTCTCTTTCTGGGAGGCTGATAATCTCCTCATCACTGAGCTGTTTTTCTGGGCTTTTCTCTTTCTCCCTTATCTGAGTTAGAGTTTTCTGTCTTTTCATTTTTGTAGGTTTTTGGTGCGGTGACCTTTGTGTGGACAATAGAGTTGTAGCCTCTCCTAGTTCAGGTGTTTGCCTCCCCTGTGGCTAAAGTTGGTATGGAGGGGCCTTGCTGTGGGTTTCCTGATGGGAGGGAGTGATACCTGCTCACTGGTAGATGGGGTTGATTTCTCTCCCTCTGATGGGTGGGGCTTTGTCTCTGGATGAGATTAGAGGCTGGGTTTGTGCCTGAGGGGTCTTTAGGCAGCCTGTTTACTGATGGGTGGTGCTGAGGTCCCACCTGGATTGTTGTTTGGCCTGGGGCTTCTCAGTGCTGATGGGAGGGACCAGGTTTTCCCAGAAATGGCTAACTCCAGAGAAATGCAGGCTGCTGAATGTCCCCGAGAGCTTCACCTCCAATGCCCTTCCCCCACAATAAGGCCCAGTCACCCCTGTTTTCCCAGGCTATCCTCCAGGAATTGCAGTCAGGTTCCACCCGGCCTCTTATGTAGACTGCCTTGCCCTGGGACCCAGTGCACGTAAAAGTCTGTGTGTGCCTTTTAAGCGTGGGGTCTCTGTTCCCCCAGTCCTGCGGAGCTCCTGCACACAAGCCCCGCTGGCCTTCAATGCCGGATGCTCCGGGGGCTGTTTCTCCCTGTGCCCGATCCCCAGGCATGGGGATTTGACGTGAGGCTCAGAACTCTCAGTCCTGTAGCTGAGTCTCTGTGATGCAGTTACTTTCCAGTCTGTGGGGCTTCCCACCCGGGAGGTATGGAGTTTCTTCTATCGCATAATCGCCCCTCCTACCTCTTGATTTGGTCTCCTCTTTGTCTTCTGGAGCAGAGTATCTTTTTTGGAAGTTTACAGTCCATTTGGTTGAATGTTGCTTGGCATTTGTTTGTAGTTTTGTTGTTTTTTGTGAGAGAAGTTGAGCTCCAGTCCTTCTATTCCACCATCTTAATCCTCCTCCCCATACTCTTCAATTTTTTATGCAAGATAGTTTTCTTACATATTTTTAATGACACAGAGAAGGTGAAGAATGTAAAGGAAAAATCTTGTGCTAACAGTCAGTGGTCAGTAGATTGGTAGGGATTGTATTTTGGCATTTATCAAGGCTTGCAATTATTTTTAATGTAATTCCAGCTTTCCTATGATTTTATAATAATGATATTAACTAAACTTAAGCATTTATGCACTTAGTTTTGAAATGAATGCAAAAGTTCATTTGTAAACAAAGTTAAAGTCATTAGATATACCAATAAAATATTCCAGGTGAAGCTATACATTATGGGTTAATTGTGAACCATAAATAGATCATATATCTTCTCCGTACAATGCAATAGTATCCAAACATATTACAATAAATGATTAATATTTTGTATGTGCAATCCTTTCTAAGAAGGAATGGCTAATCATCTAAAATGTGCTTCCCAGAGGAGGTAGACTGGGCACAGTAGATGAGAGTAGCTCTGATGAGGAGGCAGAGACGTCTGTGCTAGGAGAATCTCTTAAATGAGACCACTCAAGTGGAAAAATAGGAGTTGTATTCAGAGCACAATGAATGTAGTGATACAGCCTGTATAAAGGGTTGATTTGTGAAATGATTAGAAGGAAGGGCAATTAGAAGCAATTAATGGAGAGCTTGGATTCTGGAATAAGCAGTATTTATGTTGTTCTGAAGGAAAATAGTAGCTTTTGCAGTTATTGTTTGTATGTTTGTTTTCAGCTGGTCTTACTGTTCTCCCTTCTTCATCAAAGGAAGAGCTGCCCATTCTCCTTTCTAAGGCAGGTCACTCCCCCTGCACACTACCAGTCACATTGGTGCCTGTCACGTCTGAAAAATTCTGACATTAGTTACATCTTTTATCTCTCTACCCTTCAATTTATGACTTGTCATTACTTCTTTTCCCTCTTCCTAAAATGTAGTACTCAATTTCTTCAGGATAAAATAATTTCCTTTCTCTTGATCTTAGATCTCTACAATTTTCCTTGCAATGAGCTTTCTTATGAATAAACCAAGCATTTACCCTACTTGCTCACCTTTCTTTTACTCTTTCTCCCTCTGTACCTGTCTTCCTCTCCCACTACTCTGTGAATATTGGCCTTACCATGACATCCAGTTGTCAAATTCCATGACATATGCAATTTTTCCAGACATATAGCTCATCATCTCTTCATCTCTCAACTCTGTTCATGGCTATAAAGATGTGGAGTTTGTAAACATACATAGCTAAATGGTCTTGAGTAAATTTTTAACCTCTAATATCTTGAATATGGTAGTGGTATCCAAATAGAGCTATTGTGAGAATACGTTAGGGTGTGTACAGTATTTATCAGAGTGTGTGACTCAGCATATGTACTACAAAAGCAGTGGCTAGTATTAACAGAATTGTCAGTACCCCCGTCTCTGATTTGGATCTTTTAATGTGCTTTAATTTAGCCTCGGATTCCAGCTAAGGAGCTTCTCTACCCTATGCTAATGATTATGAGTAGGTTGGGTACAGAGAACAAAGTTTCCTCGTAGGATCATTAAGTGATATGGAATGCTTTGACATGAAATCCTGCTGTATTAGTCATGTCCCAGATTAAATGAAAATTTGCAAGGTCTTGAGGCAAAGTGTGATTACTTGCTTTTATTATTATTATTATTATTTTTAATCCCATAGAAAAACCACTATACCAAGTTGAGGGAGGGCTGCTGTGCTGGATTCTGTGGGTGAGTTACAGAGCAGTCATTTGAAACGGGGATCCTCAAGGAGTCTTTCTTCAGGCCACTGGCTCTGGGATTCTGCAAGGAACTGCTAAATGTGGGCCCCCATAGCTAAACCTCAGTTATAAGTTCATTCACACCTACCCCGTCTTCTTCATCCCTGGTACAATCCCATACCTATACCCTCACTCAAGGGTTTTTCATTGAATTGTTTTCATTCATACATTGAAGCCTGAAAGATATGAGAAGAAAGACTAAGTTACTGTAAGGTTTAGATGAAATTTCTTCTCCCTCCCTAACCTCCTTTTAGCCTAATATCATTTGGCACTCATTTTAACTTTCTTTCAAGGGACATTAGTCTTCTCTTGGTCCATATGGTTACAGTCGTTTCCTCCTTCTCAAGGGCATTTGTATACATGTAACTGATATTGGAATGATCTGATCTCTCCCATCTTTCATATGTCAATTTAATCTGTACTTCCTTATCAATATTTTCTCTTTCTCGTAAAATAATATCTTTCCATTTTATAAGTTCTGGTATGGAACTTACTGTAGTTGCAATTTTATTCCTATTTCTGTGTTCATTATTCTCAAAGTTTCATAAAAAACTGGTACTTTATCCATTTTAGCTCATTTTAAATCCAAAATCAGAGCCATAGCCTGCCACTGTATAGTGGTTCTGAATGAAAGAATGAGCACCAGTCCTTAACAAGACAGGAACTCTTTATACTTTTGGCAAAAAAAAAAAAAAATGTCTGTTGAAACACAGTGCGTGGTCTGCCCTCACAGAGAGCATTTGAAATGATTTCATTCCCTCCTTGAGATATCTGGAAGAACCAAATGCCCACTCTCATGGGTGGATCAAACATCTGTTTTCTGAAACAGAAATATTAAGTAACATTGCATTCTCTCTCTCCTGTTTGTTTCCTCCCCATGACTTAGTTTACAATTACATAAAATAATCCTTTTCCATGAAAACGTATTTCTTTGTGTTCTTTGGCAGTCACTCTTAGTCTTCTTCCTACTTCATTAACTGATCTTTTTTTTACTGACCTTTTAATAAAATTATTCAGGTTGCTCTTTGAAATGTTAATATAACCAGATATTTAATAATTCAATTTACTTAAACTAAAGACAAAAACAGAAACGGTTCACCCATTTCTCCCACCCTCCATCCCTTACCTTTGGCAACCACCAATCATCTCTTCTCTGTGTCTGTCAGGTTAGTATGTATGTATGTATGTATGTATTTATTTATTGATAGATTCCACATGAAGGAGAAGTTATATGGTATATGTTTCTTTCTGCTTGACTTATTTCTCTTTGCATAATACCCTCATTTGCTGTCACAAACCAAAGATTTCACACTTTTTATGACTGAACAATATTCCATTATATATCTATATATCTTTCAGTCTATCTACTCTTGGACAGTTTGATATCTTATCTTGGCTATTATATATAATGCTGGTATGAACATAAGAATACACGTATCTTTTGCAGTTACAGTTTTTGTTTTCTTTGGAAAATGCCCAGAAGTGGAATTGATGGATTGTATGATAGTTCTCTTTTAAATTTTTGAGGAGCCTCTGTAAAATTCTCCATAGTGGCTGCTGCAATTTACATTCCCCCCAACAATGTATGAGGATTCTCTTTTCTCCACATCCTTATCAAAACTTGTTATTTCTTATCTTTTTGCTAGTAGCCATTCTAAGAAAAATGAGGTGATACCTCATTGTGGTTTCAATTTGCACTTTCTTGATGGTTAGTGATGTAGAGCATTTTTCATGAACCTATTGGCCATTTTTATGTCTTCTTTGACAAAGTATCTATCCAGAACTTCTACCCATTTTTCAATCAGATTTTTTTTTATTGACTGAGTTGGTATAACTTCCTTATACATTCTGGATATTAGCCATTATCAGACATATGATTTGCAACTGTTTTTTTCCCATTTTGTAGGTTCCTTTTTCAGTTTGTTTTTGGTTTCCTTTGCTGTGCAGAAGCCTTTTAGTTTGATGTAGTACCACTTGTACATTTTTGCTTTCTGTTACTCTTGCTTTTTGGATCTGATTCAAAAATTATTGCTAAGACCTATGCCAGGAGCTTACTGCTAATACTCTCTTCTAGGAGTTTTATGGTTTCAGGTCTTATGTTCAAGTCTTTAAACCAGTTAATTTTTTTCCTTTGGTGTAAGGTAGTGACCAGTTTCATTCTTTGGTTATAGCTGTCCACTTTTCTCAGCACCATTTATTGAAGAGACTTATGGAGATTTTTTTCCCCTCAATCTTCATATGGTTTCAGTTATATGTAATAATTATATTTATTCTTGTTTACATTAATGAATGCTGACTTTCAAACAAAATAACTATATAGTTAAACATGCATACATGAACACACATGCGATTCAGTTATCAAATATAATATATTCTGCAATTTCAAGGTCAACTCTTTTAAGTTAATATATGACAGAATGCTAAAAGCAATATAGACTTGGTTTTATAGGTAATGGATAAAATTGAAGTGCTCATTTCAAGAAATGAAATTAACTTATGTCATGATATGTTCTGAAGTCCCTGAATGTAATGGAATTTCTTTCCCTCTCTCATCCTGTTCTTCAACTAAATGAACTCAGGCTCTGATTTTTCATGAGTCCCTTGAGTACTTTCATAAAGGGACTATTTTCAGCTAAAATGTCAATACCTGGAAACTTTATTAGGTTAACTCTATGACACTACTTTCCAACAATGTCACATCATAGGGACTAGTTCTTGAAATGACATCAAAATTAATGTATTTCATAAATTTAATAAGAATTAGAGATATAACATTATTATGTTGAAATAGAATTAGTGCCTATAATGAGTAAATATTTTGACAAAATTTACTCTTTAAAATTGGATGTAATTTATCATTGTTATCAACATGTTCTCTATTTTTAAAATCAAACATGTTTAACCTCTTCCCATGTATCATTTTGTGTAATGAAAATAATAGAAATAATTTATCCTTTTTGAAGCCATGTGTTTCAGAATATCTTTAGGTAAATTGAATGGTGGGAACAAATTTAAACTTGTGACAACTTCCTAGATCAGATATCGTGGAGAATCCAATAATGGATAATAACAATTTGGCGTCATCTTAATACTAAATTTATAGTCAGAAAAAATATTATAAAATCATTCATGCCTTAATGATAGACAACATATACTTAAAATTTCTAAAATCTTAATGAATTAAAGAAAGTTCAGTCAGGACAGGAGCTCTTTTTCCCGCCAGAGAAATATTAAAATATTAAAGTTTTTTTTGTTTATTTTCTTTTACAACATTAAGAATTTAGATTTATTAAAATGTTCAGAAATTAAGAATGGAAATAAGTGATTAGACTCTCCTGCCCATTAGAAATTGGATCTAAATAAATATATGTTCACACAAAATTTTAAAAATCCGTCTAAATCTGGGAGATATAGTGTAATTCTCATTGCTCTGGAAAATACTAATAAGAACAAATTTCCTGTGATGATTGGTTTTTATTCCTTATTTAAATAAGTGCTTCTGGAGATACACTCCTTGCACTCATTTAAGTAAACAAAAGTAGCAGCATTCAATATGGAGATAGTAAGGTGGATTCCTTTACATTAGACAAAGTTATAATATTAGATACCCAAGTGGAAAGAATTATTGAAAAGACCCAAATACCAAATTTATTACTGAGCAAATTGAGCCTTAATGTTTCCAGCCAAAGTGACACAAAGAAAATACAAATTAAAGAACTGGTGCCTTGTTTCACAAAACTTATGATACTGAAAGGAAAGGTCATTGTTTTTAGAACTCATATTTACATAACTTCATTAAAATTGGAAAACAGAAATAGTTTTTACTCTCCATCGCTGCACACACGCACACACACACACACTCATATTCACCACATTTACACATAAATATGTATTATAAGTAAGGGATATTTAACCTTTTGTGTTGCACAAATATTTCTGATTATGTTAGGATTTGTAGAAAACTGCTAACAGTATTTCTTTGTACTTAGTAGGCTTAAAAATTTATTGAATAATCAAAATATTAAATATTCTTTAACAATATAAAATAATGAGTGAAATTGAATGAGTGCTTGCTAAAAGTTGGGTGTTACATCGGTTTATGTTGTTATACCTCCTTTAATCTTTACAGTGTTTATAATAGACTGTATTAGCTTCATTTTGGAGATGAAGGAATTCAGCCTCAGACAGGTCATGGAAGTTCCTCGAAGTCACAAGACTCTCAAGTGGAAGAGCAGTTACTCAGATTCAGGTCCAGTTTCAAAGTGCAAGTGTTTTACTCCAACAGATACCACAGAGTGGAACAATTATATTATCAGTTCTAATTTAGCTTACAGCAAACAAAACATCTTTATTAAAACTGTTTTCTTGCTGATTTGCCTATTTATCTTTCAGTTTATCCAAAATATATTTTTGAGACTGTTTTCCAGAAATTTTTGAGTATACAGGGGGATGACATAAAAATGAGAAAAGAATTACAATACAATATATGCTATAATGCTTCAATAAAATGTTATGGAAGTTTGTAAATGAAGTTTAACTCAGCAGTAAAAGTAGGAGGCATGTTCTTATTCTGTGACAGAAATGTGTCACTAAAGATCATATGACAGCCATTTTTGAAATGACGGGCATGTAGAGATGATACTGGACATAAAGTTGAGAAGTCCAATATTGAAACCCTTTAGAAGTCAATCTAAGGAGTTTAAATATTATCTTAAAATGTATAGAGACCAGGAGGATATTAACTTTTAAGAATTGTAGACAAGGTGTATCCTGAATCAGCATTTTTACTGTAACATAAATTCTCAATATCATATATATGATGTCTTGGGAAAGGAAGAGTAAGTGTGTCTTTTTTTTTGCCATCAGACACATGAAAGTTAAGTCACAGTAAGTATAAAAAATAAAAGAGAGAAGTGACTGGAAAAGAGCAATACGCTTGTGGTAGTATCAAAAGAAATCTGCTAAGAGGGAAGTGAAGAGTAAGGCTAAAGATAGGGCTTTAATATTCCATTTCAGCTCAATCAATACATTATACATGTGGCAGTATATCTAGTTAATTAGGCTGTTAATTTGATAAGCGTGTCTGACTGCAGTTTATTTAGTACAAACTAATAATGGTTTTGCTTGTTAAGGATGGTTTAAATGTATGCAGAGAAAAAAAGGCCTTTGAAAGAGATAGGATTTATATCAGTCAGGGTTCATGGTGGCAAAACACCTGAATAAAGCAACAAAAAAACTTTAAGATAAAAAAAAAATAATATGTTGAATAGGTAGCAGGGAGTTCCTAGAATTTATAGTTGTGCTGGACAACTGGACTCTGAAAATGGGTGGGGCCAGTAGTGGGTGTTCTCCACACATCCTTTGGCTCAGTACTGGAAACTCTGCCCATCTCACATGTGTGCCCTGCAGTAACTAAAGTGTAAAGTAAACTGGATTTTGAAGATCCAGATATAAAAAACAATGTAAAATCATCACATTGTTATTGGGTAGTTGATTACATGCTGAAATGATAATATTTTGGATCTATTGATTTAAATAATGTATCTTTTAAAATTAACCTTACCTGTTTCTTTATTGTTTTTAATGTGACTACTCAAAATTTTGAAATTAGATATGCAGGTTGCATTTGTGTCTTGTATTATGTTTCTACTGGATAGTATCATTCTAGAAGTTGAGCCAAGGTTTTATGTGCACACCTGTGTGTGTGTGTGTGTGTGTGTGTGTGTATGCGGGAAAAAAACCAATAGGAATCGGGGGAAAACTGACAGTAATATTGAACTATAGCATTGGATTACTGTCTCCTGCCAAGCCAACGTCAGTTTTACCCTCATACAAAACCCTGATTCTGCCCTGGGGAGATGAGAGGAGGATAAAATAGCATAGCCCTTTCCTCGGAGATATCCTGGTAAAGTTATAGGAAAGAGGAGATGGAGGGGAGTGGACTTCCCTTTGGAAATGTTAAGAAGGAATACTAACCAGTATTCAGCTTAGGAAAAATTTACTGTTGCTGTGTTGATGAAAAAATTAATCAGTTGATCCAAGAAAGAAATAGAAGATTTTATTCAAGACAAATTGAGGATTGTAACCTGGGAACAAACTCTTAGAAAGTTATGAAAACTGTTTGGCCCATTAAAGGTTAAGGCAGAGTTATATGGGTTTTTGAGACAGAGGGTTGAATGTTCAATGACAGAGACAATTTGTAGTCAGGTCTGTCAGTACAAAGTGGTGAGTCATTGTGACCCTTTCCATGATCAAAAAGAAATGTCATCTTTCAAGAAGTCATTTTGTTGGTGGTAGGGAATTGTTGCTCTTTATGGCTGTGTACGTATTTCTGCAGATGGGGAGATCTGGTTGATGTATAAAGCTGCTACACAATGCACAGTAGAGGGGAGAGAGGAGGCCAAAAAGCAGATTTCTGTGTTATTTCTGTGTTTAAATATTTCCTGCCTTTGCCCATAAAATAGGAATTTCATTTCACAGCTGTTTGGGCAATTTCTATACTTTCTTGATATATTTCTTCATCAAATTAGATTTAGAAACCAAACAAATTGCCTATAAAAACAATGCTAATAATGTGAGAAAAAGATAAAGCCAGAAGTCATTTAAGTTCACACAGTTTAGTAGAAAGAACATGGATTTATTTTTATTGTCACACTGCACTCCCAGGGACATGTGAAAAGAAATTGGGACAGTGCATACAAAAAAGAGAAAATTCTAATCCCATTATTCTTATCTGCCTTGTAAAACACCAACTAATGCACTTAATAAAAGAAAACATTTCAACTGTTCTGTGCAAGAAAATCTTATTTATTTTATTTTTTGAGAGTGGTCAAAACGTGAGTAAATGCTCATATGCTGTTTCAAGCAGTAGAATTCTGTTCTTCTGTTATGCCTGTTAAACTAAGAACTGCTGAAGAAAGCAAACATCTTACCAGGGACAGAGCCCGTTTGAGCTTACAGTTTTGCCGTAGGCCAAAAAGGGAAGGGAGACCCTTTCTAAACTTTCTAACCAAATGCGACTGTCATCTTACTAAAAGGAAAAATCTTCCTCAAGCAATGCCCTATAAAGAAACATCATTATCTCCAGTAGCTCTTGTGATTATTCTGCATACCAATCCATCAGTCAGTTTTCTAGGTGAAGTTTCAGAGATGACTGCTGATGCTAGTAGCAATTAGAAAGAAAATTGATCCTGTAAAAGCAGCAGTTTGATGTTCATTCTAAAAAATGGCCACTTCAACAGATAATACCAGAATCTTTCCACTCTTTAGAGTTACCACAGACATAAAACAAAACGATTGCCTTGACTGGGTGTTTGAACCTTCCTAGGCATAAAGTATAAGACTGATAGTTTAAAGAGATATAATGAAAATCATTTAATAGACATAGATACTGCTCATTTTTGAAAGATTAATAAGAAAAGAAAGCTCTCTCCTAACTATTTTCATTGTGAATTTCAAAGAGGTAAAGAACAAAATAATGCCATTAGAAGCAACATGGATGGACCTGGAGATTATCATTCTAAATGAAGTACGACAGACAAAGATAAATATCATATGATATCACTTAATGTGGAATCTAATAAAAATGATACAAAATAACTTCTTTATAAAACAGAAACAAACTCATACATTTCAAAACCCAACTTAATGTTTAGCAAACTGTGGGAGGAGAGGGATAAATTAAGAGGGTGGAATTAACACATACACACTACTATATGTAAAATAGATAACTAACAAGGACCTACTATATAGCACAGGAAAATCTATAATATTCTATATTAACCTATATTGGAAAAAATCATGGATATATGTATATGTAACTAATTCATTTTCCTGTACACCTGAAACTAATACAACATCGTAAGTCAAATATGCTCCAATAATGCATTAAAATTTTTTCACAGCAGATGAATACTAGATTTAGTTTTTTGATTTTAGTGTCATGGCTGCCTGGTTTATATTTGTAATCACACTTAAGTATAAATGAAGGAAAAACTAATTTTAGGCTTCTAAGTAATTTAAGTAACAAGGCTATAGGTAACATAAAAAAATGTAATTCCTTATGTTGTAAGTATTTGTTGAATTAAAACATTGTCAGGAATAGCCAGGTAAATGTATGGAGCAAGCTTTATTATTCCCTATGACAGCTGGCTTTATAGGAATATTTTTTCTTCTTTTATATTTTTTACTTTTTAATTTTTCCAGTTTTATTGAGATATAATTGACATATAACATTGTATTAGTTTAAGATGTGAATATGATAGATTTAAATGCCCAAAGTCTCTTCACATCAAACTCATAAATCCCAACAATTATTTTAATAATCTGAGACAAGTTGCCCTAGAATATATTGTAACAACTTTATTGGAGAATATATGTTTTTTCTGAATTTCATAGAATTTTAAAAAACATGGGCTCATACGACTAGTTCAACCAAGCCTAATGACTTAATTGTATCCCAATAGAAATCTAGGCTACCAATATTAAGCCATTTTCTACACATACTGCACTTGTAGTGGCAAGCCCAATAGGCTAGAGAAAATGATGGGACTTCGCACAGACAAGTAATAATGATTAATAGACACTAAATTCCTGCAGATGACTACTACATGCCTTGTCTTCTGCTAAACCCTTTGATATAACTCATCACAACTTTATTTTTTTTTTCAAAGTCGAAAAATGTCTATTTATTTATTTATTTATTTATTTATTTTTTATTTTTGCATTATAGCTGGTTTACAGATTTCTGTCAGATTTTCCAACTGCACCATGTGGTGACCCGATTACATGTACATATATGGATTTGTCACATGTAATTAGATATAGTTCCCCGTGCATTACAGTTGGAGCTCCTTGCTATTCCATCATTAAAGCAGTAGTTATCC
>PVHT020000257.1:3796234-3938284 GCA_004024745.2 Catagonus wagneri | reverse complement strand
AAATGTCAGTTAGGTCTAATTTTTCTATTGTGTCATTTAGGATCTCTGTTGCCTTACTGATTTTCTGCCTAGAGGATCTGTCCATTGATGAAAGTGGGGTGTTCAAGTCGCCTAATATTAATCAAACTGAAGTTCGAATTGAAAGCATATCTGGCTTTGTATAGATGCTCTTTTCATTTCACAGCTATGCATCTCATTACAGGCAGTCAATATGACACTGATGAGAAGGAAATAAAAAGTGGAAGAATGGATGTAGAAATTTACCAGAGTGTATAGTATTCAATTTTTACATATTTCTGGACTTTAAAAAATATATGTCTAAGACTGCTGTTAAAATAATTTGTATCAAGTAACATATACTGTCAATTTTATATATTACAACATTCATTTCAGTGTTTTTAACTAAACCAACAATATTAACATTTTTAGAAAACAAGTTTATCCACGTTCTTGAATATAGAATATTAAGCTTCTCAAATAAATATAGTGCTTTAAACATTCCCTGTGTATGCTGAGAAATAACAAAATGCAAACAGGAAAATAATTTTTTTTTCTAAATTCATACCTTAACTGATCATGAATAATGGTAAACAGTATTTTTTTTTAACTTTACAAGGCTCTTTTCTAATATGAACATGAATATAAAATATTTGGAACCTGAAGATTTTAGTTTCCGTTCAAATATACTGTATCTATTATGTATGACTTTTAAAGTATATTTTACTGGAAATATTTACATTCGAAGTTATAACACAAAGTTAAAGTATGTAATATATGTACTTATTGACATGTATACAATGCTCTCCTATAAATGAGAAAATACCACTCTGTCAGTTTTAATCATGAGCTTACCTTCTAATGTTGAAGGTGCTTTGCACGTTGATTTTTAATCACTAAGAAAAAACACTTGCAATACACTAAACATAACTGTGATCTTATAGGATGGGAATTATAAATGGATATAATCCTGCAGTGTCATCTTAAACATTACTTCAGTCATTAGGGTTTTGGGTTTGGAGAATATAATTTCGCTTGTGGTTGTTCAAATTTATACAAAATGAACTTTTATTTTTTCCTTTTAGGGTTGCACCTGTGGCATATGGAAATTCCCAGGCAAGGGGTCTAATCTGAGCTGCAGCTGCCAGCTGGATCTGAGCTATGTATGTGACCTATAGCATAGCTCACTGCAACGCTGGATCCTTAACCTATTGAGTGAAGCCAGGGAGCAAACCTGCATCCTAGATCATGGTTACTAGTCAGCTTCATACTGCTGAGCCACAGTGGGAACTCCCAAAATGAGCTATATTTTAACTAGAAAAATTCCTAGTGCTCTTCTAGACAATTACTATAAAATTGAATGACTAAATTAATATGTGTTATAATCTAACATTAAAGACCATGAGTTTCCTTATTTGAAATAGTCTTAATGAACTGCTGATCTTTATGTGTGGTAAAATTTTCAGAGCACTTCCTGGTATAGTTATGTGCATGAGTTAAAATATCAGTAGATATATTTGGAGGAGGTTAATAATTCATACTAATAAATTCATGAATTAAAATATTATTTATGCTTATATTGTCACATATTATTAAAGGGTACTTCATCATCTTTGTTAATAAGCAGATTATAATACAGTTCAAATATTGGCAGGCATTTGATTTTGAAATTAAAAAATTAATTCAGTCACCTTATACTTTATGGTCTTAAGGTTAAAGAGCTATCTAAGAGAATAAACAAAATTTGTTTTTCTGCACTTCAATATTTACCTAGAATTCATATATCCAGGATTTCTAAATGCTATTAACCTCTAATAAGGTCATTGTTGAGGAAAATTAATTCATTTTTCCAATTTTCTTTATATCACACAAACAGCAGTTTTAATCACTGAAGAAAATTTGTTATAATAGGTTTGATCATTCTTTGGGCCAGGTTTTGTAACCCCATAACTTCATCGTAAGTCGAGATTTTCCTCATTTCCTGAAGCATATCAATAGCATATTAAAAGAAAAATCTGCCAACATTTGAATTCTACACTGTCAATGATAAAAAAAAATAACAAAAAATATTGAGTCTCAATCATGCGATTTTGTTACAAAGTAGAAATTTTCCTTCGGAAGTGATATTAAATAGTTGTGAAAAAAAGTGTAAGATGTTTTTTTAGAAGACAAAGATTTCTCAAAGACCAGAGGAAACAGATGTACAGTCAGCATCACTCTGTGAGTATCAATACTCAAGAGGTACTGGCAGTAGGTTTCTCCACCTCCTGCTGCTCTCATGAGAACAAATTTCTAAATACATTCTACAAAGATTTGTCAAGTTAGTAACCCATGTAAAGCCCTTTTGGGGGAAACTGGAGCGCTGAACATTAATGGACAAAATAATAGCACCTGGTAGCAACTATAATCTTGCTTAAAAAGATAAATGCATTCAGTTAAACAATTGTGCATATTTGATCACTGACCTCTTTATGTGTATGTATGGATGGGTGTATTACAGTTTTAGAGAATTATTGCCAAAATAATGCATAATATTTAGTAGACAATTTGTGTTGTTCATTATTCAGTGGGTAGGTCATGGGTGTGCTGGGCTCAGTTTAAAGATTAGCTGGGCTTGACCGAAGCCTTCGCATCTGATTTTTGTCTGCTCCATCTGCTCATTCTTTTGGAGCGGTGGCTATCTGGAGCATTTTCTTCTCAAAGTGAAGGGCAAAAAGGCAAGAATGAAAGCCAAACAACATTAGCACAGTTTACATATCTGTGCTGGTCACATCTATCTGCTAATATTTCGTTGGGGGGCTAATGCAAGTCATAGGGCCACATCCCAACTCAGTGGGGCAGCTGGGTTTACTCTTCCTACAGAGAGGCAGCCATGGTAAAGTGAGAAGCAAACAACAAATTGAAAGCAAACAGTATAACTCTGTTTTCTTGGTCACAATGATTGACTTCCCGTCTATTTGAAAATTACATTAACTTCTCCATATCTTATCCCTTTATGACAATACTCGCATATGGAGCTGTTGTAAGGATGAGTAAGAAAAATTGTAAAGCAACTAGCACTCACCTTCAAACACAGAAGTTGCATTCTGTAGCTATTAACATTAGTCATAATAATGATAAACATAATATTTATTTTAACATGAATAGAATTCAGTACCTCTCTATGTTTTATCTGAAACAATATTACAGTGCTGTATTACATAATATTTTTTAATCTTTCTATATTCCAATTATATGCTTATTTGTAAATTATAAGCACAGTAACTCCTGAATGAGGGAAAAAAAGAGAATTGAATGAAGTGGGTTAGACAGATGTCTTAAGACTTAACTTGCTAGTAGAATTGACTCCCAGGAAATACAAAATCCCTGTAAACACAGTAAGTGAAATTATATGGTAAAATGAATCTTATTCATGTAACATACTCCAAAGAGATAATACAAGCTCAAAAAATATTTCTAGCAAATGTCACTTTACATATATGTAAGTCAAAGGTAATCTACTTTGGGAATTAACAAACATGCTAGAACAGTTGAGAATGACATACACCAATACATGAAACACAATTAAAAGCAAACAATTGGTAACATTGCCTAGTTTAAACAGGGATATAATTTTCACATACTATGCAATAATTGAAAATACTATTTGATAATTTGGCTGTGCCATAACCAGCTAGCTTTCAAGTGGTGAAAATTATTTCCATTTTTCCCCCCTTCTGCTTTGCTTTTCTTCTTCCCAGCTGCCAGATGGATGCGTGCACTGGACTTCACCACATCATCATCTCTGCTTAAATTCTAGTGAACTCCGAGTGCTCTATTACCCATTGCCTTCTGCCCCATTTGATCCAGGCGCATTTGCCACTTTGATGCCTTTGCAGTACAAACAAGGTGAACTAATCAAAGCTTCCTTGCTCCATCCTGTGAGAACCTCTCATCGTTGCTGAGGTTTTCAAATCTGGTACACAACATTACAACTTCGTTTTGTTCTCTTTGATCCTATCAGTCTGACACTTTGATCCATGCCTTGTACTAGCTGGACTCATCAGAGCTTTTACACTTTTGATTTCGACAGACAGTGACAAATACTCCAGCAAGATGAGACTTTTCCTTTTTCTATTGAGTTTTCAGTATCATTTATTTTCTGTTTAATTCTGGTTCTAGAATATGTTCATCAGTATTATTGGTGTTGTATTCTTAAATGTGTCTTTACTTTTAAGTAAGGCTTTCCAAAAGCAATTAAATGTATCCAGATCAGAGTTGTATATTTCATAATTTTTTATTTTTTTTGTGTTTTTGACTTATCTAGGGCTGCACCTGTGGCATATGGAGGTTCCCAGGCTAGGGGTCTAACAGGAGCTGTAGCTGCCAGTCTTCGCCACAGCCACAGCAACATGGGATCCGAGCTACGTCTGCAACCTACACAACAGCTCACGGCAACGTTAGATCCTTAACCCGCTGAGCGATGCCAGGGATTGAACCTGCAACCTCATGGTTCCCAGTTGGATTCGTTAACCACTGAGCCACGACGGGAACTCCATAATTTTTTAAAGCACCATGGGTGTTTAATTAATAGCTCTAAAAAGTCAGTAGCTTAACAGCAACAATCACTGTGTGTAAAGCAACTGCACTGATGAAACAGAGTGTTTTTAGACATCCGTCTTAGGGACATATGCTTCATCTAATGACCTTTATCTGAAAATACTCTTTGTCTACTGTGATAGAATTAGAAAAACTGGCATGTGTTTTAAATATACTGTGTCCAAATAGGAATAAAAAACATACTTATGATTATATTTAAAGATAGGCTTGCTCCAATTTTCTTGTTTCCACTTATTTATTTCAGACCTGGAAATATTTAAGTACATGTTTTCCTGTGTAGCTTTTTCATGAGCTATTTCAAATTTATATTCATTTGACGACGTGAATATATTCATTCAACTTGTAAAACAGTGGAAGAAGCTCTAGAAGGATTCCCCTTGTAGTGCAGTGGGTTAAGGATCTGGCATTGTCACTGCAATGGCTCAGGTGTCTGCTGTGGCACAGGTTTAATTCCTGGTCACTGCTGTGGCGCAGGGTCCATCCTTGGCTTGGGAACTTTCACATGTGTCAAGTGTGGCCAAAAAAAATTTTTTAAGCTTTAGCAGATGGGTTATTTCTCTAGAGATTCTGTTTTTCTTAAATCTGCCAACTCCTAAATACTAGTAGCATAAATTCCCCAATTCTTAAGGAATTATGAAGGAACATTTTTATTCCAATGGCTATGTTTCTAGGACTTCAAGATGGACAATAAATGATAAAAGTTAGTGCCTGGAAGGGGAGTTATACTGGGCTGTCCATAATGGAAGCAGAATATCATTAGTGAATCTTCTGCTGATAAGAATGTTATGTACCATTATTTTCTGTATGAAACAAACAGTTATGTTACTGTTTTACTGCCTCAGATTCTAAGGATATGATAAACAAAATGATTAGAAGGTAAACTATTACCAAGAAGTATCACCATGTATACACTAATGATCTCTTGGGATTTTTAGACATTATACAAAAGGAATCACTAAACTGGTAAGAACTTAGGAATGTTTCCATTCTCCATTCAAAGAAGTAGAAATAACTGCAGGAAAAGTTATAATAGGCTAAGTGAAATATATAGGGCACGAGGCACTAGCCTAGTTACAACTCTGCCTCCTGAGGTATAGAATCTCACAGGTGAGAACTTAACCCACTGACTGTGTGGTAACTTTGTGCTTCGTAATAGACAGTAGATAAGGTCTACTAGTGATGAATCATTTGTAATTTACCAATGTGATCTCTTTAGTAACTTACACCCTTAGTTGAAGAGAAGGGAGTAATACATGTATTGGTGAGGTAGAGATTGTCTGGAATACTCAGGACAACAATGAAGATGTGACTTAGGGAAGATGTGGAAGTGTACCTAGGACATGACGCCACACTGGTATACCTGATGGGAAGAGGAAGTTGAGCTAGAAGACAACATATCTAATGGTATTCTCTACCTGTCTGAAGGAGGCAGAGTCTAAGTTTCTTGACAAAGGCAGCCCTATAAATGAAATCACATGTGTGTTTTGACCTTTTAGAGTATTGGGCACCAAGAATAAATAAAAGATTAAGTTTCTTAGAAATGATATTTCTCCCTCCCATAATTGGAGTAGAATTTCTCCTATAAGTCTGGTGGGACTGGTAGTTAAGTGGTTACAGCTCTTGGGTCAGTTACTTGACCCACGTCAGCCTCTGGGTGCAGTGGTTGGCTTGTTGGGCACATTCCCAAGCAGACTTGCAATTCCATGTGGGGGATAAAATGGATGGCAAGAGGGCCTCTATTATTCTTTGATCAGGAGATGTAAAATTTATGTAACCACAGTGTGTATAGGGGGGCGCAGGGAGAATCTATTTGGAGAATGTGCTAGAGGATCAAGCCATGTATTACAAAACAGAGCTAAAAGGTGGTGGAGCTTGAGAGCAGTAGGTGGCTAATTGGTGACATCAACAAAGCTGGACCCTGTTCTATCTAAAACCAGCCTGCACCAATTTAATTATGTAAGTCCATTTTCTCCTTTGCCTTTAAGAGCATTTGATTTTAGCTTAATTCACCTGCAGTTGAAAGCATTTGTTCACTAAAGTCTAAATTTATTGGGATATTTGAGCTCATTTGCAATGTTTTCATTTTGTGCAACACTTTCAGCATAGTATAGTATTCTCAAGATAAAAAGGCATTTGTCAGGTTGTTTTACAAAGTGGTAGGACAAACAGGAAACATCTAACAAACATCCAAAGTGGAAGTGTCGGAACTGGAGCCATTGCAAAATTGAATTAACATAATATTTAATAATGTCTTTAAAAGGAAAGGTCATTTTTCTTTCATACATCTAGAGAATCAAAGATTAAAGATAAAATCACTTCTGTAAAATAGACTGAAAGATGCTGCTTATGAAGTTCTAAAGATAAATTACCTTTAGCCTTGCCATCTGCTTCTTAGAAAACTATACTTCAATCATCTCAAGGTGTTATTTTCTTTTGATTTTTATAACAATTAATATAAACTGCTTTGATTAAAAAGAAACACCTTTATTTTTAAAATCTGGAAACTCAGAAGTTGAAGGTAACATAATAAAAAGCACATAATCCTACCTCCTAGAAACCGTGTGCTCTAAATGGCTTGTCTTTGTTCTTTAAACACGTGAATAAATTTCTGCTCTTCATACAGATTAGTTATTTTCTGTATAAAAATAAATTTTCTATAATATTTTCTGTATAGGCAATAAAGTAATATGTAGAAAATATCACATCAAAAATTAGATAATATTCAAACATAATTTTCCAGTATGACAATTGAAAATAGTATCTCCTTATTATAATTTGCATTTCATTAATTAGTGAATTTAACAATTCTTAATACATTGCTGGTCTTTCCTTTTTTAGCAGCTTATTTGTTTCAGTTGTTCTATCAGTGCATTTCTTAATTTCCTAAGTGAATATTTTAAATGGGAGATATGAAACTATCTATAATCACTGATATAACTCATAGTTAGTCCTATTAGTGAAACATATTTAAGGTTTTCTTTTTTACATATTTTTTTACTCCTTTGTTATAAGGATTATAGTATTCTTTGCTCCTACCATTTCCAGTGTTTTGAAAACTATATAACCTATTTAAAATTTTATTTGTAGTTAAAAATTTGAAAATTATTCCTTTTACTGTGCTTTGTGATTTTCAAATTAAGATAAAACAAACATTTATCGTTTAACATGTGCAATTATTATATGAGTGTATTAGGAATACTTTATCATTGGTCTTATCATTTTTCCAGTCCATTTTACTATAATTTAGATTTTTCATTCACATGAATTTAGTCAATGACCTTTATTGATGTTTACATGTAGTTGTTTGTTGTTTTATTTTGTTCATTTTTTCCCCCTTTTTTGATTTTTAGGTCCACACCTGCGGCATATGGAAGTCCCCAGGCTAGGGGTCGAATTGGAACTGCAGCTACCAGCCTATGCCCTATGCCACAGCTCACAACAACACCAGACCCTTAACCCACTGGGCGAGTCCAGGGACTGAACCTGCATCCTTGTGGATACTAGTCGAGTTGGTAACCCACTGAGCCACAAAAGGTACTCCCTGTATGCAGATTTCTAATCAGATGAAAAATACTGTTTTAAATTTAGTTTTCTTTTTAACTGCTTTTATATAGTGATTTCTTTTGCATTCTTAAGATCCAAATTTTGGTTTTTTTCTCTCAAGTCAGTTGAAAAATATTCGGGTAACAAGTAGTTTTTACAATTTGCATTGTGTTTTCTTGAAACCTGATATCTAATACTTCATTTTGAATGGAAAATATTTGAAAATGATGACTTGACAAGTCAGAATATTCTTAAGTCACAAAATTTTCTCCAAACATGCTTTGTAAATACTGCTTTATTCTCATGATATAGATTTCTCATTTATTTGTGAAGAGACTGGTGAGGCCACTTGCCTCATTGTTATAGACATTTGTTATCAAACTATAGTATTAGGTTATCCTTGTAACATTAGGTTCATGGTGATTAATACGCCCACCATTTCCTGTGTAAATAAATAGCTGAGAATTTGGGATAGACTCAATATTAAACTCCAGATATCAACCTTACATATTTTACATATATGTAAGGAAAATATAGACTTCTTCAGCAGTTTGTCAATAAAATAATAGATTCCTCTTATGTATATTTCATTTTTTTTTTCCGTAACCAAATACCTGCCAGTTTCCCATCACCACAATGGTCCTGTGCTTTTTTAGGTACATTTATAATTCATAGATTTTTGTAATTGCTTTGAGGAACAGTGAAACATTAGAACCTGTTTGTACTCTTGAATATATGTGTATCAATCGGCTGTTTTGTTGTTGTTTTGGTCATATGAGTGAAGAATAGTTAGAGCAAAATAACACATTAATGGAGTTAAAATGATGAATCTCTTTTAACCTGATGCTCCAACCACTTCAACAGTCAGATCATAACATTTGTAATTAGTCATGGTATATAAAATCTTTGTAAGGCACTTAAAAATAATAAATATTTTGTTAGGTTCTCGGAGGAGATGCAAACAGTTTTCATATTAATCTTGATATGGATATATATTTGTCTTTTTTGGAGTTTTTATTTTAAAACCGGTAAAAGCATTGTAGTAGAATCAAATATCTCTCCAATACATTTGGGGAAAAAAGTGATTGTGTATTAATATACTATGTATCACTCAGAAGCATATTTGCATGGCTGTCTTTCATAATTTTGCACAGATCATAGAAATTTGAATAAATGCTATCCACATGAAGAACTTTTTAAAGAAAATAGTTGAATATTTGAAGACCTGTCTAAATATTTATAACTAACCTCAAAATAATATTTTTCTGTTAAAAATTGAGAAATAATTTTAGATATTGCTATGAATGAACATTTTGGATTTAATGATTTGAACGTTTAAACATTTGAACGTGTTTAATTATTTAAACATTTGATTTAAATAAACTCATTTAAAATTCCTTGTGTACTTGCTTTTACATAGACTCTTTCACTAATAATCTGGGTGAAACTGTTTTAGTCAAATAAGTTGGTTTTAAAATTATGCTAAATAATGACAATTATTGTTTCCATAATTCCTGAGTTAGCATTTTGATTGCACTAGAAGAGTTTCTAGATCTCATCTTAACATACACAAGAGCACACAGACACAGACACAGACACACACAGAGTTTTGTTGGTACCAGAACATTCTGGCACAGCTTTTAGAGGGATAAATTGAAAACCCAAAGGAATTGCGTTTTTCTTCTCTTTCTGATTCTGAATTTCCTGCATTTGTTATATTAACATGATGTGAATACCCTATTTTCCTTTTCAACAAAGCATTAATCTAGATCCCTTTGGATCCTGTAAAGAATAGAGAATGATCTTCTTTGAAGTAATGAGTTCACAAAAAAAACTTCAAAAGTAGTTTAAAAGATACTATATGGCATATCTCATAAGGTGAAGAATGCCTTCAATAAAATCTCAATTTGGGTTTTTTTTTTTTTTCCAGAGATGGGGAAGCTGTTACTCATTTCAAAAGCAACGATTAGAAAGTAGATGCGTTTGCTAGAAAATACTTTTTTGAAGCCTGACAGCAGATGATATTGAATAAAAATGAGGTAAATACTCTCAACTTCATAAATTTAAAAACTCATTTAAAAGTTTTAGAAGTTTTTTATTGTGAAATGTACATACTAAAATATATGCATATAAAGAATAATAATAACATATAGGCCCTTCTATACATTATTAGACTGAGGTAATATATTATTGGTCTTTTAAGAGCTCCAGGTGTGACACTCAATGCAAACCTTTTTTTCTTAACCCCTAAAAGGTGTGTTCTCTTGTTTTTACCAATAATTTTTACCTATTTGTTTCCATAGGTATACAGTACTTAGTTTTTTCCTGTTTGAAACTTTTGTAAATAGATACGGAAGAGAATTAATCTGTGATTTCATTATTTCAATCAGTTACATGATTAAGATATTCAAGTGGATGTGTCATAAAATTCCTTTTGATTAGAGTGGATTATTCCATTGTGTGTGCACAATAATTTTAGCTATACTAGTGTTAGGAATCATATTGGTTGATTCCTGTACTTTAGTATGATGAGGGATGCTTTCAGGAATACACTAATATTTGTTTCCTAGTGCTATGGAAGAGAACTGCTGTTTTGGTTTGTCAACTTTAGTAGGAATATAATTTATTTTCTAGATTAGTTTTGCTAGTTTAGGCTATCGCAACTTGGCATTCTCATTACTTTACATCATCTACAACCCAAGATATTGTCTGACTTTTCATTTTGGTAAATCTGATTTTTGTGAAATGACATACTATTGTGAGTTTAATTTGCATTTCCCTGAAAAACAGAGAGGTAAATGGTCCTATACCTATTCTGTGCCATTTGCGTATCTTCCTTTGCAAAGTGCCAATTTACACACTGTTGACAGTTTTCCTTCTGATTTTTTTTATTATTGAATTGAATCTGTATATGATCCATGCCACCATTTTGCTAATTATGTGTTTTGCATGTTTTTTTCAGTCTGTGACTTGAAGCACTTTTTGGTAATTTTTTAAAATAAATATTTTAAAATTCAGTATATTAAATAAGCCAATCTTTTACAATTAGGAAGGAATCACACTTTTATTTCTTCCTTTTAGTCTTTTAAGTTTATTACTTTTAATTTCTTTTACTTTGCCAGCTAAGCCCTCAAGTAAAATATTTTCTAATTAATTGACATATGTTTTATTTCCGTTCTGAAAGTAAATATTTGAAATACATAAATACTTTAACCGTTCAACGTAACGTTTGTTGTAAGATTTTTGTAAATGCCTCTGTTAATTTAATAATGTTTATTAGAAGTTTCTTGTGTTGTCTACACCTGCTGTTGGATTGTATTAGACACCTCTGGATATGTCATACTGATCTTTTTTTCATTTCGAATTACTTTTTTATGGTAAGTAATGTTCAGTTCTCTAATTCAAAGCACATTACTGTGATTATGCTGCAGTATCTTTTCTACACAATTATTCTGATCATTCACTGTTATATTTAGCACTGTTGCATCTATGTGCTTTTATATTTAGCACATTGGAGATTTCCTACAATTTTCTTATACGTACTTTTACATTTGTATTATTTTACTAGTTGCTATGCAATGAATTACCCCCAAATTTAGTTGCTTAAAATAAAAAATATTATCTTAAAGTTTCTGAGACTTAGAAAACTGGGCGCTGTTTGCACAAGGTTTTATCTGAGGTTTGACAGAGGGATAATCCCTTAACAACTTGACTCATATAATTGTTGGCAAGATTCAGTTTCTCAGTGTCTGTTGAACTGAGGTCCTCTGTTTTTCATTGACTGTTGATTAATTTCTTCAATTCCTTTCCAATTACCCTTACTGTATATATAGCACATCTCAAAGCATGGAAGCTGACTTTCCCACAGAACAGCAAATAAGAGCACAAGAGAGGGAGAACTAGATGGAAAGTTTTGTATAACATAATCTCAAAAACCTAATCTGCCTATGTCACTGAGATCTGTCCTTTAATTGTCTATTGAAACATGTCCTTTAACCCTTGTAACTCTGGGGTGATATGGATTATGAAGAGTCTATGTTATGTCCAATGACTGAACTCATTGATCTGTAGCTTGGGCTGCAAATCTGGGCCTGATTTTGGATGCAATATAATTAGAAAACAAATGTGATCTTTTAGGAGTTAACAGTGTGAGTGAAGCCAGTGGAATGCCTGGGGATGGCTAAGGCACACCCATGGAAAGTGTCACCTGCAGTCAGGACCAAGTAAAAGCTTTTGGATGGGACAGGAGGCTCAGTGTGTTCTACCTGCCAGGAAGGTCTTGGTCCACTGTCTCCTGGCATCTATCCCAGGGCAGGGTGTTTAGCCTGGCCAGGGTCTGGCAGCCAGGGTAGTTTATCCATGCTGTTTCTGATGACAGCGGCAGTGTAAGTGTGCAAGCCCAGTCTAGCATGGTATCTGAATTTCCACGGGCTGTCTTCTCATGTATTCAGGTGTTTGCATATGTGTTCTGGGGGTACAAACACTTCAGTCCCTGCATTTACTTGATGAGCATGGTCTGCTCACCGGTTATGTTTTTTCTGATCAGTGTAGGGCCCTCTCTGGTGAGCATTTTTATGGGGAACCAAAGAACCTTTAAGAAGCAGAACTGATTTTAACTCCAATGTCTCATCCCCATAGTTGGCTTCTTCTTTATGTCACTCTGTTGCTTGCCAGAGAGGCCCCTGTAAATGGAAGCCTATTGACTGTAGTGAGTGAGTCTGGTAGGTGATCAGTCTTCCATTTGCCCCTTTATTATTACTATTTTTCGATCATACCCATGGCATGAGGGATTGAACCCATGTCACAGCAGTGACTTGAGCCACAGCTCTGACAGTGCTGAATCCAGAACTGCTAGACCACTGCTCCCACTCCTCTTTACAATGGTTCCAACAATTGCCCTTATATTAGGGCTGGGGCAAAGGGCTAGCAGAGGTATACATAGAAAATACATCATTACCAATAACGTATTTAGCTAAAGGGGTCTTGACAATTATTTATAGCCACCAGAAAAGCCCACCCATTGTCAGTCTGGGTAAAGGTCCCAGTGGTGGTGACTTCAGGCCTAGAGAACATAATCTGTTTTTCCCCCATCTCGGTGCCAGGAAAAACAGTCACCTTGGGCTGGTATCTAAGAGGCCCCAGGAGTATACTTTTATTTTAGTTTTTCATTGAACTCTAACCTTGGCAAAGGGCCTTTGGTTCCCTCTGACAAGGGAACAGAACCCACCTCAGTTTTAGGGTCCTCTGACAGGATTTGGCTACAAGTTGTCCAGGGTGGGAGGAGGGAGTAGAGAGTTGAATGGAACAGCCTTCCGGTATACACAGCTGTTACCTGGGACTCCCATAGGACAGTGAAGGACAGGCCGGTTAGAGCAGAGCCAGGGTTCCAGGGGCGACCTCTTCAGGGTACTAAGCAAAGTCAACCAAAAGGCTCTACACTCTTTTTCTTCTAATATTTGAACAACTTGCCCTAATGCAAGGTATTTATCAGCTTCACTGATAGCTACTACTTACCTACTTAGTTATTCAGCTTTTAAGAATCCCCTTGACTGTATCTGATCCCATTTATAGAGTGGTTAGGGAACTACTTTCCTCAGTTTTGCTGAACCCCTGTGTTGGATCTCTAATGGGACCCACCCCAACAAGCTCAGCTGGAGAGTCAGGGACTAATAAGAAAGACCAGTGGTCCCCCTCAGAACTTAAAAGCTTGTAAAAACAGTCTTCCAGCATCCTCCAAGAATTCCCCCATGGGTCCTGGTAGCACTCCCCAAGATCCGTTGGTATGGGTGGTGGAGTGTTACACAGGTTCTGCTAGCACTTCCCAAGTCTGTTGAAACAGGAGACTTTTGGTAAGAAGCTTGGAAGTCACCATTCCACCCTAAAAGCAAGTAAATATCTTAACAAACAGAAAAAGAAACAACTCTTCTTCAGTCTCTAAGAGAAATGAGATCACAGGACAAACAGATACTCACAAAACGAGAGATACCAGCAGGTAAGTACAGAGAATCACAGTTTAACTGAGCAGAAATCCAAGAAATGAAACCTCTGAGGGAACCAGTGCCAAAGTAAGAATATTTGAATTATAATTGATTAATTTTTAGAGATGCAATGTGAACAAGTTTGAGAATTAAAAATTTTAGGAGAGCCTAGCCTTAATGGGTCCCCCACTTTTGTGACTTTTACATTCAGGAACCCTACGAGGTTCTCATGATGAAGACTGCAAAAATCCCTTCCTGATTTCAGCAGAGGAAAGGAAAAGCAGCCATTCTGAAATAACTACATTCTGTTTGTAACAAGGTGTGCCTCAAAACATTTTACCAGAACTCACTGACCTGGGGGAAAGGAAATACCCAGCTGCAGCCCTGTCTAGACTTTCATGTAAAAGAAAAGAAACACCTAAATTCAGCCATGTTAGCCAGCCTCCCCACCTAAGGGGAAGGGGAAGTAAAACAGAAAAGCATATGTGAAATTCACAGTCCAGAGGCAGAGACTCACTGAAAGACTAAGACCTAATCACAGGATGAAAGAATGCCTCCCCTGCCACCACATCTTGACACCATATTATAAATGGCTTATTCAGAATTTTTCTCATATATCATATTCTTCTATAAATAAAAAAATTACAAGACATACTACAAGTCAAAAAACAGGCTATGAAGAGATAGAGCAAAAATGGGAACCAGACTCAGCTATGGCAGGAATTTTGACATTATTAGACCATGAATTTAAAATATTCTTAACTGCTACAGTGCAATCCCTATCAAATTACCCATGATATTCTTCACAGAAATAGATCAAATAATCCAAAAATTTATATGGAACCACAAAAGACCCAGAATTGCCAAATCAATACCGAGGAACAAAAACTAAGCAGGACGCATAACTCTTCCAGACTTCAGGCAATATTACAAAGCCACAGTAATTGCGACAGTGTGGCACTGGTAACAAAACAGACATTCAGACCAGTGGAACAGAATAGAGAACCCAGAGATAAAGCCAGACACCTATGGTCAATTAATCTTTGACAAAGGAGGCAGGAACATAAAATGGGAAAAAGACAGTTTTTTCAGAAAGTACTGCTGGGAAGCCTGGACAGCTACATGTAAATAAATGAAACTAGAACACACTCTCACACCATGCACAAAAATAAACTCAAAATGGCTTAAAGACGTAAATAAAAGACAAGACACCATTAAACTCCCAGAAGAGAACATTGGAAAAACATTCTCTGATATCAACCTTACAAATGTTTTCTCAGGTCAGTCTCCCAAAGCAACAGAAATAAAAGCAAAGATAAACCAATGGGACCTAATCAAGCTGACAAGCTTTTGCACAGCAAAGGAAACCAAAAAGAAAACTTAACGTAATGGGAAAAAATAGTGTCAAATGATGCAGCTGACAAAGGCTTGATCTCTAAAATATACAAACAACTTATACAACTCAATAGCAAAAAAGCCAACAACCCCATTGAAAAAATGGGCAAAAGACCTGAATAGACATTTCTCCAAAGAAGATATACAGATGGCTAACAAGCACATGAAAAAATGCTCAAACATCACTAATTATTAAAGAAAGGCAAATCAAAACTACTATGAGGTACCACCTCACACCAGTCAGAATGGCCATCATTAATAAGTCCACAAACAACAAATGCTGGAGGTGGTGTGGAGAAAAGGGAACCCTCCTGCACTGCCGGTAGGAATGTAAGCTGGTACAACCACTATGGAAAAAAGTATGGACGTACCTTAGAAAACTATACATAGAACTGCCATATGACCCAGTAATCCCACTCTTGGGCATATATCCAGCCAAAACTTTCTTTGAAGAAGACACATGCACACGCATGTGCATTACAGCACTATTTGCAGTATCCAAGACATGGAAACAACCCAGATGTCCATCGACAGATGATTGGATTAGGAAGATGTGGTATGTATACACGATGGAATACTACTCAGCCATAAAAAAGAATAAAATAATGCCATTTGCAGCAACATGGATGGAATTAGAGACTCTCATACTGACTGAATTAAGTCAGAAGGAGAGAGACAAATACCGTATGATATCACTTATATCTGGACTCTAATATACTGCACAAATGAACCTTTCCACAGAAAAGAAAATCATGGATTTGGAGAATAACTTGTGGTTTCCAAGTGGGAGGGGGAATGGAATGGGATGGTCTGGGAGTCTGAGGTTAATAGATGTAGACTATTGCCTTTGGGATGGAAAAGCAAGGAGATCCTGCTGTATAGCACCAGGAACTATGTCTAATCACTTGTGATGAATCTAAATATGTGTGCTTAACTGGGTCACCACATTGTACACTTGAAAAATTGACAGGAAACTGTAAACCAGCTATAATGGAAAAATATGAAGTCATTATATTAAAATGTTCCTTAACTGAACATTTAAAAATGAGCTGTAGGAGTTCCTGTTGTGGCACAGTGGAAATGAATACGACTAGGAGTCATGAGTTTGCAGGTTTGATCCATGGCCTCACTCAGTGGGTGATTACTGTGAGCTGTGATGAAGGTTACAGACTTGGCTTAGGTCTCACATTGCTGTGGCTGTCGTGTAGGCTGGCAGCTGTAACTCTGATTTGACTGCTAGCCTGGGAACCTCCGTGTATCACGGGTGCTGCCCTAAAAAGCAAAAATAAAATTAAAAAAATTGTTATCATTCATATGCTAACAGCTCTAATGGGCAAATTAGACATTGTGTGAGAACAAATGGACAAGAGAAACAAAAAATTATGCCAAAGGTCACATAAGAAGAAACATACAAGCTGACAAAAACTTATTTACAAAACAGAAACAAACTCACAGATTTCTAAATCACACTTGTTGTTACCAAATAGGAAGCCATGGTGGTGGTAAATTAGGAGAGTGGGATTAATACCTACACACTGCTATATATAAAATAAAAACTAACAAGGACCTACTGTATAGCACTGGGAAATATATGCAATATTATGTAATAATGCGTATGGGAAAACAGAACGGATATATGCACATGATTAACTAATTCACTTTGCTGTACCTAATACAGCACTATAAGTCAACTATATTTTAATAAAATTTATTTTAGAAAAGAAATATACAATCTGAATAAGCCTATATCTATCAAAGTTGAATCAATCATTAATAATACTTCAAAAGAGAAAGTACCAAACCTAGAAGGGTTCAGTGGTAAAATCCAAGCAGAGGGAATGCTGCCTATTTCATTGTATTGCTCTAATACCAAAACAAAGTAAGGATATGAAAAGAATAGAAAACCATAGTCCAATATCTTTCTGAACATAGATCGATCCAAAAATCCTCAACAAAATATTAGGTACTAGAACTCAGTCAACTTTAAAATAATTTTACATCATGATCAAATGGTATTTATTCCAGGTATGCAAGGCTGGTTCACCATTCAAAAATCAGTTAATGTAATCCATCACAGCTAAAAAAGGGAAGTTCCCATCATGGCTCAGTGGTAAAAACCCGACTAGTATCCATGAGGATGTGGGTTCAATCCCTGGCCTTGCTTAGTGAGTTAAGGATCTGGTGTTGCCATGAGTTGTTGTGTTGTTGCAGACATGGCTGGTGTCCCGTGTTGCTGTAGCTGTGGTGGAGGTTGGCAGCTCCAGCTCCAATTTGACCTGTAGCCTGGGAACTTACATAAGCTGTGCGTGTGTCCCTAAAAAGACAAAAAAAAAAAAAAAAAAAAACTGAAAAAGAAAAGCACATGGTTATATTAATAAATGCAGGAAAATCATTCCAGAATCCAACACCCATTCATGATAAAAATTCTCAATAATTAGGAATAGAGGGAAACTTCCTGAACTTGATAAATAATATCTACAGAAAACCCTACACCTAACAACATACTTACCCCTGAGAAATTAGAATCCATCCTATAAATCAGGAATAAGGCAAGGATGTTGCCTCTCAGTACTGTTTTTCAGCATTTTACTGGAAGTTCTAGCTATGCTACTAACAAAAGAAAAGGAGGTAGAAATTATAGAAATTTAGTACTATGAAATTAAGATTATTGTCCATCTGATTCAAAATGGGGTTAAAATCCAAAGTTAGAGAAGTTACAGGTCACAAATACAATCAACAAAGTAATAGTTAACTAGATAATATATATAAGGGAAAGAAAATAGAAAACCCAATGAAAAAATAGGCAGAAGACTTGAGTAAGTATTTTGCAGTCCAAGTGGAAAATAAATGAATGAAGTGATGATTGTTCTTACCAATAACAGGTGGAGAGGAAATTTATAACACAGGACATCACACAACAAAACAGGCCAAAAAAAAGAAAGTGCAAAAAACCCTCTACCGAATGTTGGAGAAATTGAAAAGCAATGATAACTTTCATACTCTACTGGAAGTTGCATAAACTGGTAGAATACACTGGAAATATATTGATATTGTTTATGTAAGCTAAAAATGCAGAAACATTTAACTAGCAATTATACACTGAGGTGCATAAGCTAGTGAAAATTCTGTACGTAAGACCCCCAGAGGATCTGTATATGTGTATCTGTAGCAGAGTGTAATGAACTATCCTGCAACAATCTGTAAGAATGAACCAAAGCTACACCCACAAAGAAATGAGAATCTCACAACAGACATAACTTTGAGAAAAAAAACAAGTCACCAAAGATCAGAAACAGCCTAAACTAAAACATAATGTTTAGGGTTGCATGTATAGGTAGTAAAACTTTTTTTTTTTTTGAATGTCACCATAGTAGATTACATTTTACAGGGGGAGAGGAAGAGATATGTTTCAGGGAACATAGGGAGTTTCAAATGTGAATTTGATGGTCTCGGTTTTTGCTTTATGAACATGTGTATTTTATATATTCTACTTACTGTAGTGTAGAAAGAGGCATCCTTTCATGGTTTCTCATTTCCTACTCTATAGAATAAGATGCATACTCCTAAACTTGTCAAAGGAGAACCTTCAAAATCTGACCTCAGGTAACCACTCTAGTCTCATTTCTTAGCTTTCTTATCTCCATGCTCCAAACAAGCTAACTTGTTTACTTTCCTCCCATTACTCTACTCACTGTTAACACATTACTTAGTCCCATAAATTTCCCACTTCTGTGGCTTTGTTTAACATTTAGTATGACTATCGTTCTCTTTAGTTTTTTTATTAAATGAACTCAACCTTCATGGTAAAAATAAAATATATACTTTGATTTTTTTCATTTTCTGTGACAGTTTAAATCAATTAACTTTTATGTTTCCATGGCATTTTATACATTATTCTGTGATAGCATGTATTGCACTGTACTTAAATTACTTGTTGGAGTTCCCGTCGTGGTGCGGTGTTTAATGAATACAACTAGGAACCATGAGGTTGCAGGTTCGATCCCTGGCCTTGCTCAGTGGGTTAACGATCTGGTGTTGCTGTGAGCTGTGGTGTAGGTCGCAGATGCGGCCCGGATCTGGCATTGCAGTGGCTATGGCGCAGGCCAGTGGCTACAGCTCCGATTCGACTCCTGGCCAGGGAACCTCCATATGCGGCGGATACGGCCCTAAAAAAAAAAAAAGTGCAAAAAAAAAATTACTTGTTTACATGTCTATATTCAAGGACATTATTGAACTTGTATTCAGATTAGTCTTTGCAATTCTCACTGAATCATATTGAAGTCCAATGTTCCCTTTTATGTCAATCAGCATTGGAATTATTACCTTCCTGTTGAAATATAAGCATTTGTTTGTCCTGATATGAATTTGAAACTTCACTGATAGCTGGTATGGAATTATCTAAGTTGTAGCTTCTCTTGTGTGGTCACAGGGATATCTCTGGGTGTTTGTGTGTATGTAGTAAGTCTGTGTGTATGAGTTGCTGTATAGGTTATTTTGAGTGTGACTAGTGAAGGGAAAGTGTGTAGATAAAATTCCCTTTCCTTAAGGTAGAACTTTAATAAGCCTCGTCTATGAACTGGAGAATTATCACATTTGTACCAGTTTTTTGATTTGTTCCTCATTGTAATCATTGTAAGCTTTTGTTGTACATAAGAGTTGAAACTGAGTATATATATGTTTTATTTTTCCACCTTTAAGAAGAGGAATTAAAAGAAAAATGAGAACTTTAATAGCATTTTATTCCTTATTATATTAATAGAGCTAAAACTTGTGGCTATCCCTGTGAGATTTTTACGGGTGTAAGATTATGTGAGAAATGAAAGTTAATAAGTTATCAAAATAAGAAAGGTGCTATTTTGTATTGTTATCATTGTATCATTGTATCTCTTCTACTAGAGGAAATTATCACATTCAAGACAAGTAATATTCACTAACAAAATTCCTGTTAATTGACTACATTCTTCTTCTTAGCCACCTCATGGATATCTGCATCTATGCACACTTTAAATTTGAACATTTAAGGAAGAATTTGTTGGAATATTCTGTTCTTATTCCTAGAGGGGAAATCCTAATGTATTTTTTAAAATTACATTGGTCTTACTCTAGTTCCAACTTTCTGTTCTATATCCATACACAAAATCAGCATTGCTATGAGTTTATAAACTCATACAATTTTGGAAGACTAAGCAAAACTTTACATCATGTTACATGATACTGTTATTTCACTTTGAAATTTCCCAGGGATTCTTTCTATGGTAACTGTACATGTTTTTAACCATTGATCAAGAAACACATCTCATCCTCCCCAGAACATCTGCTGAAACAGATTTGTCTGTAGAAAGGATTTTGAGATCTGAATTGCACTGTTCAAGCCATTGTCAGTATTCAACTAATAGCTAGTTCCATTTCTGGGGCTATATTTAAGTATTCATTCTTGATTCAAGTTGTCTTGTTCCAAACACAGAAGAAGTGAATTTTTAGATGTCCTAGCTAATTTTCGTGTCAAACTATTGTACTCTACTGCCTGATTCTTCCAGAGTTGACCTCTTAGTCCTTAGTACCTTCATTCTCAATATAACTTAGCAACTCTAAAACTTGTTTGCTATTATTCCTTGATATCTCCTTCATACTGAATGTGACTATGCACTCCTATTAAATAAGTGAGCATCTTACTCCCCTTTCCTCAATATTTGTCTTGCTATTTTTGAAAAGAGTTCAGTCAAAAATAAATGAATATATTAATATTATAAGATATTGTAACAGAAATATTAATGGCAACTGTAGACTGAAACCTTCTTTTTTGAGGACTCTGTCAGCTAACTTTATCAATAATATGTTCATGTTTAGCTCATGTTTCACAATGACCATGGCAATAGGCGTTTGGTAAATATCACTGTGAAAAGAGAACTCAATTTAATTTTAATGAGGAAAAATAAAATAGTTTATCCAAACAATCACCTAACATAAAATAACCTTCCCTGAATTATGGATGGCAAATATATGCTTTGAATAACTCCTCTATAACATACTCATTGATTGCTAAAACTTTCTGTTCACATTTTTATTTTCACACGTGATAATCATAAAGTATTGCAAATAACCCCCATTTTGCTGTGCTCTGTGCTCAAAATTTGAGTAACAAATGGAAAATGAATTTTTATGTAGATTTCTGATATTTTATTTGCTGAATTATACTTACATTAGTTTGCTGAAGCTGCCATAAGAAATTGCCACAGACCGGGTGGCTTAAACAGCAAAATTTATTTTTCCATAGTTCTGGAGGATAGGAGTCTGTGATCAAGGTGTTTACATGCCTGGTTTTTCCTGAGGCCTCTCTCATTGGCTTTCCTGTGCCGCTGTCTTACTGTGTCCTCACAGGATCTCTCCGTGTGCTACATCCCAGGTGGCCCTCTCTATAGTCAGATTGTTGAAGTCCCATCCTAAAGGCTTCATTTTCACTTAATTAATTCTCTAAAGGCTTTGTCTCTAAGTATAGTCACATTCTAAGGCATTGGGGTAAAGGTTTCAATGTATGAATTGATGGGGGAGGAATTCAGTTCGTTAACAGTGCTTAATATATAAATATACAGAATCAAGGAAAATAGGTATAGTTACCTTTAAATTAGATTTTGATGCAGTATTCTAAATGTAAATATAAATATTTTCTTAAATGTATTGTAAAATTTAGTTTGGTCCTAAATATATATATGATTAAATTTTTCTATGAATTTACAAATGATTATTAAATATTATCTCAAAATAAAAAATTGAAAATTTACATTTATAATTAATTCTCTATCACCTTATTCAGTAACAAAGCAGGAAAAAAACAAGATTAACTGTTGCATGATTCTTTTATGTCGACTTTTAAAATATGAGTTCTATTTCAAAGTATTTTTAAAAATAATATGTTCTATTGAAAATGGTATATCTCTAACAATCACTGACTTAAGATACATGAAAAAAATATTCTTTCAATAATAAGAACTACATCATACAATAAACTTATTGCTAAAATTTAGAAGAACTTTTCTCTAATTTCAGCTATACAAATAAATAAATAAATAATTTATGGATGCCAGAAAATACAGTCTTAAGTAAATAGAAAATATACCCCTGCTTCTTGATTCAAAACTTCTTTCCAGGGTTCCTGTTGTGGCTCAGCAGGTTAAGAACTTGACTAATGTCCATGAGGATATGAGTTTGATCTCTGGCCTCTCTCAGTGGGTTAAGGATCTGTGTCTGTGGTGTAGGCTGGCAGCTCTGATTCAACTCCTAGCCCAGGAACTTCCGTATGCTGCAGGTGCAGCCCTAAAAAGGAAAAACAGAATGAAACACTTCTTTCCCTCTCTCTCATTCTCTGTCTCTCTCCTCTTCTTCATATAGTGAGAGACAAAGTCCTAGTATGAGCAATTATCTCCCTGAGCTTAGAATACAGTTCTGGAATATCAGAATCTCTAAGGGGGAAATGGAATATATGATGTCAAAATACTTTCAATATTATAATAGAATTCTTTTTTTTTTTTTTTTGTCTTTTTTTCCTTTATGTAGAGCCGCACCCGCAGCATATGGAGGTTCCCAGACTAGAGGTCTAACAGGAGCTGTGGCCGCCGGCCAACACCACAGCCACAGCAACGCGGGATCCGAGCCGCATCTGCAACCTACACCACAGCTCAAGGCAACGCCGGATCCTTAACCCACTGAGCAAGGCCAGGGATCGAACCCGCAATCTCATGATTCTTAGTCGGATTCGTTAACCACTGAGCCACGAAGGGAACTCCATAGTAGAATTCTTAGTAATACACATTTCAGAAAGTATCAGTGGACAGTCTCTTTGTGATTCATGGGCATATGCAAATAAATACATTTTTAAGGATTGACGTATGAAGCATTGCCATAGTTCTTCTGCAGTCTAAGATTCCTAGGCACTCATCTCACACCGCTTCACACTGAGTTTACTGTAACTTGCTCCCCCAACTCCTTTTCTACCACATTTCTTGGCTTTGAACCTACCATTGTCTCAAATTTAGAGCAAAATTCTACCATGGCCATTTTTCCTGTTTTCATTTTTCCTTATTTCCCATAACAAAACGCTTCTCCAAGTCTTCTATTCTTAAATTCTTTATCATATCCAGACCCTATCCTTCCACTATAAATCCTTAGTTGCCATACTCAGAACTGAAAACTAAATTCAAAAATAGAGAAAAAGTATTTCTCAAGAATCTTAGATGTGAAAACAAAGTGTTTAATATAGTAATGCAGAATATAGCAAAATAGGCAGTTTTAATGTGACTTTCAGTGAAGGGAAGAGAGAGGTTATAAAAATTCCTATCTTTTATGAAAATGTTTCAAAAACTTTTTAGATTCACAACATTGTATTTTCGTATGTACATAAAAAAATTTACATAATTGATACTATAGCTTGATAGAGTACGACGTTGAGAATAATCATGACCAGAAACCATAAGATGAATTTCCTTGTGGTGAGGTGGGTTCAGGATCTGGCGTTGTCACTGCAGAGGCTTGGGTTGTTGTGGTGGGGGTTCAATCCCTGGCCATGGACACAGCCAGAAAAGAAAAAAGAAAAAACAAAACCAATAAAACAGAAACCGTGTGGACAGTGACATTACCTTGTTGAATATATCACAGTCCAATACTGTTCTTCAATTTTATTAGTATCATAGTAATAAAATGTACAAATAAAATTCACAAAGAGACCAAAGTAAATAAATTGGAAAACCAATTCATTTCTGTAACTATAATCTTTGTATACACCTGCTATGTGTCTGGCATTGCTACTAGTTACTTACCAATGTTCCAACTAGTCTATGCATATATAAAACTAAGATAAAATGAGTTATCAGTATATTGGGGACCATCTGGCAAAATGTAGTTAGTTTTGTGCAGAAATAAGAGAAATTAAGTTATATGAATTGATTTACAAAATTGTGTATACAATTTTATTGTCCTCACGTTAGTCATAAGGTTTGCTCCATTCATCTATCAGTTCAGCTACCACAGGGGCGTCCTTTTCATGGCAGAGAGCAGAAGCGCAGAAATGCTGAGAAAGGCTGTGTGGAAACGTGCAAAGAGCCCTACATTTTGTCTTGAAATTGGCCCATTATCACTTCCACCCACATATCATTGGCTTGTCCAAAAGAAGTCAGTTGGCCACACTTGATATGTAGGAGGTGAGAAAGTATACTCTAGTTCCAGTGAGCATGTATAATTACTGTGGCAAGGAGGAAATGAGGATTTGTGCACAAGAAGCCCACCTACCACAGAAATTACACAGTCCCACTCCTTCCTCTTGTCTCTTTCTACCCACTTCTTGCTGATTAGGCAATAGAAGGTAAACTGCTTATGTTGTTTTGTGCATCAGGGAATGGCAGAACTTTAGTATCTAGCTCATCAAACTCCTAATAGTTCTGCTTTTCTACCAAAGCAAGGTGCAGGTGTACTGCTATCCAGCTGAAATAAATATTAAATAGTGAAAGTCATCCATGAGGAGGACATATAAAAATAAATTTATTAATTGAATTATGTTCACAAATACAACTGATTTATTGTTAGTAACAACATTTTATGAAAAGGGTATTTAAGCAGTGTTTTAATTAGGTGAGTTCATTGATCAGAAATGTTTAGAGTGTTTATTATTAAGTTTTAGACTAGGTACTTGAGTTATAGTGGTTAAAAAAATCTAATTGATCTCTGCTTTTATTGGGAACCATAAAGAAAGTTGAATAGCAGCAAAGAAGTTATTAGGAAATTCTGAAATTCAGGTAAAAGATAATGTCATTGTGTAAGATTACAGATTCAGGTAAAAGATAATGTCATTGTGTTAGATTACATGTCTGACACAGACATGTTAGAGACGTGGAATGAATAAAATGTGTGTGTATGATATGAAGAATAGATTTCTAGGATGATCCCAGGTTTTCTGTTTTGAGCATATGAGGATATGGATGCATACTTTAAAGAAGTGAGTATTAATTAAGGGGGACTTTTTTTGATGAAGAAATGTAAACTTTCGTTTCTGAAGATGTATAAAGACAGTTGTATGAAATATCAGTATGGATGTAAAATAATTCGATATTAAATTTATGATTTTGGACTTCAAAAGAAAATTTGGGGGTGGATATATTATGAAGTGAATTATCAGCTAATGATGACAAAATTAAAAGGGTGGATAAACTCAATTTGGAGGATTCAGGGTGGAACTGTGGGTAAGAGAGAATTGGAATTAGCCTTGTTTCAGGGTCTTTATATGTCAGTTATTATAAAGATGGTTTAAAAAGGTGATTAAGAAGGAATATACAAACAGATAAATGGCTAATATCATGAAGCCCAGAAAGAATACATTTTAAGAATTAAGAAATATGTCACTGTCATATGATACTGCTGAAATGACTAAACTAAGGACTAAGATAGCTTTAATGGATTTAGCAAGAAAAGACAAAATATAGCAAGAATGGTGTTGGCGAAGTGTTAGGAGTTGATTCTGACATTTTTACTTCGCAGCAAACCTAAGAAGTTTGAAGTACTAAGGCATTATATATTCATTCATTCATTCATTCATTCACTCACTCCAGTAAACTTTTAAATTAAATTCATAGCGAAAGTCATTTCTAGAAAATATGCCCTGATAAGAGAGGAGGAGTTTTTAAATTGTACCTTTTATTTTCTCATCATGAAAGGCCCTTGCTATAAATAAAAGCTTCATTGATCAGATATAAAATTATAGCATTAAATGTCAGTTTCAGTAAAAAAATGCTCTTGGACAGTCAGAATGAAATGAAATAAAATCGCTTTGCCAGACTTTCAGAGCTCTAAAGTAATACATTTACCTCAATATTGTATCCCATATATCATGATTCAAACATATCCATAAAATTATTTCTGGGTTTAGAATGTTTCGGGGTGACAGAAGAGCAATGAAAAATTTAGTTAAATCTGGGAATGTTTAAAATTGTATTGCTGAAATACGTTTCTTTTCAAATCTAATTGTCAATTTTCTTTCTCTTTCAGAAGAAAGTAATAGGGATATTGATCAGTAGTCCCCAGTGTATCACCCTCCTTCTTTTGCCCCAAAGGTCATAGACCCAAAGCTGCTGCTCACATAAAACATGCAAGTCCTTTATAACAAGAACCAGTCAAGCCAGCCAGCTACAGATATGCATTTTATAGCAGTCTTTAGAAAAGAAAATTACATTATTAAAGTTTATTGAGGACATTTACTTGAGGTTTCTGCTGTAGTACCCCTCTTTCTTTTTCACCCTAGGATGGCATTATCTTGGATTCTAATGTCCATGAACTCAACTTTCAGAGGCTGGCTGGCCATGGTAGTTCTCTTCAAACTCTAATTCTGTAGTTCTCAAGAATATCTTTAGAATGATAAATGAGTTTGATGGAGAGTTTAGCTCACATTTTCTTTCCCTCTTCTTCTTTTTTTTTTGACCACACCCACAGCATGTGGAAGTTCTCTAGCCAGGGATCAAACCTGCTCCTCAACAGCGACCCAAGCCACTACAGTGATGATGCTGGATCCTTAGCCCACTGCACCACAACAGAACTCTTAGCTCACATTTTCAATAAGGACTAAAATGTTTGATTTCACAGGTATACATGCAAATTTGGTATGATCTCAAACTCAATATCCAGCAATACATATGTTTTATCAACAAGCAGAAGGGTACATTATAACCAATAATGTGAATAATTCCGTCTTACAATTCGTGATCACATTATTTTGGCTTAATATAAAATTTATCAGTTCTATAATCCCTTTGGCGGGATCGATCAATATGGTTTTATTTCTTTATGTATTTCCAGAGTCATGCATTTATTTTTTCTATCAGTTTATATATGTAAAAGTAGCACACACATAAAGTAAATAATTCAAACTGGATAGAAAGGTATGAAATAAAAAACAGAAGTCGTTTCAACACAGTCTTCTCCAAAAATTTACTACCTTTTTCTAGTTATCATAAGTACATTCTTTTTAACAATTGAAAAATAACCTATTATTTTGGGATAGCATACTTGATTTAACTACTTCCTCAACCGATGTTCTTTGAATTGTTTCTATATTTTACTATCACAAATAATATTGTGATAATAATACTAAACATCATTTTCATAGAACTTAATGTAATTTTGAGAGTGTATCTACATAGGAAATAGTCGTGAATTTGCTTGAGTAAAACCTCTGTGTTCTGTGTGTGTCTGTGTGCACTGTTAATACAAGTCAACTATTCTCTAGAATACTGCTTTCCAAAAGAGCACTCTGTGCTGATGAAAATGTTCCACAAATCTGTGTTGTCTTGTAAGATAAACAGCATGGCCTGAAATATGGCTAGTATGACTGAGGAACTGTTTTAAAAATTTTAAATAATTATAATAGCCACAGTTGTCTAATTGTTGCCATACTGGTGAGTAAGTCTATAAAGAAGTTGGAAGAGGAGAATATTTAAGTCTACAAATTCGCAAGTGCTAAGCATTATCAAATATTTTAAACTTTGTCTTCATTATAAAGAAAAAAAAATCCCTTTGTTATTTGGCTTGTTTTTCTTTAGTTATATTGGAGGGTGAGCCTAATTACATGAATTCTATAGATAGTTTTGTTTCTTTTATGTGATTCACTTTATACATGGGCTATTTATCATTTTTTATTATTAATTTGTAGGATATTTCCATTTTAATTAATTAGCTTTCTGTGATCTACTCAAAAAGTATCTTAAACTGAATTTATCATTTTCCCACAATTACAACAATTTTTATTAAGTATAACTTTTAAACTTTTATAAAAGGACATTGATTAATCTTTTCCTTTCTGGCTTTTGATGTTGATGTCTTCTTTAAAAAGAAAAAAGGTTTCCATCACCGAGATTATGAATGAGTTCAGATTTATGTTTATTAATAATTTTATAACTTTATTTTTGCATTCAAAATTAGACATTAATAATTTGTTTTTCTGTAAGGTTTGTTTTTAGTACCAGTGCTCTTATTAGAAACACCACTGACCACTTTTTCTGGCAATAATTTGAAACACAATTTATTTTTTGTTAAATTCACTTGCATTGCAATCTAGTTTTAATACATGTAAAAAAGTCAATTTATCCATTTATTTTCCTTTTCAAAATCTTAACCTGATATGTTGCAGAATCTGGTAGGTCTAATAATCAGATTTTAAAAGTTATGAATAAAAAGATTTATGTGTTTACTGTGATAATACCAGGTATCTGACAGGAGCTACCCAGCTTGCATGCAGACCCCACAGGTTAAGAATGCTCCCATTTCAGATGCCAGCTGCAAATTTGGGGTGTCCTCAAGCCTCTGAGGACACCCCAAATTATAAATTGGAAGATTCCTATACCTTATTCAAAGTCACCAGAAAGATTCACAGAATTTACTGAAAATACTATTTTTTTTGTTTTTGTTATTGTTTTGGTAATTAATGAAATTTATTACATTTATAGTTGTACAACGATCATCACAACCCAATTTTATAGCATTTCCATCCCACCCCCACAGCTCAGTACCCCCATCCCTGAACCTGTCTCCTTTGGAAACCTTAGTTTTTCAAAGTCTGTGAGTCAGCACCTGTTCTGCAAAGAAGTTCATTGTATCCTTTCTTTAGATTCCACATAGAAGTGATGGCATAGGATATTGTTGTCTCCCCATGTGACTAACTTCACTCAGCATAATTTCTAGGTCCATCTGTGTTGCTGAAAATACCATTGTTTCTTTCATTTTCGTGGCTGAGTAATATTCCACTGTGGATAAGATAGGCACCACGTCTTCTTGATCCACTCCTCTGTTGATGGACACCTGGGCTATTGTATATAGTGCTGCAGTGAACACTGGAGTGCATGTATGTTTTCAAGTCATGGTTTTCTCTGGAATTATGCTCAGGAGCGGGATTGCTGGATCAAATGGTTATTCTGTTTTTAGTTTTGTGAGGAATCTCCATACTGTTTTCCACAGTGGTTGCACCAATTTACATTCCCACCAGGAGCGTAATAGGGTTCCCTTTTCTCCACACCCTCTCTAGCATGTATTGTTTATGGACTTTGTGATGATGGCCATTCTGGCTGGTGTAAGGTGGTACCTCAATTTGATTTGCATGAAAATACTATTTTTATGATGATAGTTTCATTATGAAGGATGCAACTCAGAAACAACCAAACAGAAGGGATGCTTAGGACAAGGTCCTATTCATGGAGCTTTCATCCCTTTTATTGCATGGAGGCAGGGTATATCACCTTCCCTGTATATCAGTGTTTTCCAACCAGGAATCTCCACAGAGTGCTGGCATCCATAGTTATACTGGGGTATCAGGCATGACTTATCCATTCAATGAGAACATGACTGAGCCCAATCGTCAGACCTCCTCCCTTCCCCAGATACTGCATGGGCCCAAATTAGTCTTTCTAGTGCCCACTCCAATACTAAAGCTATCTAGGGGCCCATCATGAGTCACTTCATTAGCATAAAGGAGACACCTCTATCACTCAGGAAATTCCAAGGGATTTTGAAGACGTGGGCCAGAAACGAGATCAAAGACAAGATGTAACTTGGAATTTATGATAGATAGATAAGAGATAGAGATAGATGCATAATTAAAGTAGTAAAATAAAAATTTAGTAACTAATAATGTAGGCATAAACAGTTTTCTTACTATTTTAAAGAATTTGTTAGAATATTTTTTTTGTTTTGTTAGTACACATAAAATTATTTTGCTTCCCATTACTCAGTTTTTTACCTTGTGTTGTTTTCTTGTCAAATTGCAACCCCTGATCTATTCTCCACCTGTATAGTTTTGCCTTTTTCAGCATGTCGCATGTATGGAATTATGCAGTATTTTTGTCTTTAGCAACCCACCTATCAAAATGCATTTGGCATTCAGTCAAGGTTTTTATATGTCTCAATGACTCCTTTTTTTCTGAGTAATATATTACTGTACAGATATAATTCCAAATGTGTGATCCTTCCCTGGCTGAAGAACATTTGATTTATTTACAATTCTGATGATTTTGTATAACATTACTATAAAGAATCATGGACAGGTTTTTGTGTCAACATGCTTTTATTTATCTTGGCTATACACCCAGGAGTGGGGTTACTGGACTATATGATGAATTGATTTTCTATTGTTGCTGTAGAAAATTACTATACATTAAATAAAACAGCAAAAAATATTATTTTATATTTCCAGAAGTCAGATGTCCAAAATAAAGTTCATAGCGCTAAAAACCAAGATATCAATAGCTCTGCATCCTTTCTGGGTCAATGGAGGCAAATTCTCTTACTTGCTGCCGACATTCCTTATCCTATTGGACATTTTCGCATGCCTCAAAACCAACCTTTTGGCATCTTCAAATTTCTCTCTTTCTCTGATTTAGTTTCTGCTTCTGTCTCCCATGTTGTAGGACCCTTGGGATTATATTTTTATCCATATAATCCAGGATGACCTTACTTTAAGGTCATCTAATAGTAAACAATTCTATCTGCCACCGATACTCCTCTATTCTGTGTATTGACAGGTCCTAGGGGTTAGAGAGTGGGCTCTTTGGGGGGAGGGAAGTAGGTGAGAAGGAGGTGTCATTATTCTGCTAATGACACATGATACGTATATATTTAAATTTATAAGAAACTGTTTTCTCAAAGGCTTACTGTTCTGTACTCTGACAAACAGTATGTAGTACCAGTTGCTCTGCATATGGTATTGATAGGTTCTTCAGCTTCTCTTCCAGCATCAGCATCATGCCTCCTCTTTTTACTGTACCTCAGATTGGGTCTTCCAAACATGCACTGAAGTTATTTCAAGAGGTTATAGTCTGTTTTCTTCCTATAACTGCAATGGCTTGTCACGAATTCCCTATGAGAAACATTATTTGTTTATTTTTCTTCTAATATGTTAAGATTGTCATGACTTAGAAGAGGTGGGGAACATCTTCATGTATTTGTTGCAGTGAATGTTGTGGAACTCTACCCAGTCCTTTGTCATGGAACCCTTTTTTAGGGCTTTTACCATTGCTTTGGTGAGTGCTTGTTGAAGAAATGTATGTATAAATGTCTTCTCCTTCAGGTTTTAGTATCAGTGTCTTTTGGTTGAAAAAGTATTTGAATTTTTGCTTCAACCTCTGTTTTCTTGAAAAAATGTGAGGAACACAAAAATAATCTCTTTATGTTTTGAAAGAATTCCTCTTTTAGCCTGTTTGGGCTTATATAATGAAGAACCGTAAGTGGGTGGCTTATAAGAAACAGAAACTTATTTCTTACAGTTCTGGGGGCTAGGAAGATCTAGGAGGCTAGGAAGTCTAAGATCAATTGTCTGGTGTGGACCTGGGTCCTGGTTCATAGAGAACCACCTTTTTTCTCTGTGTCCTAAAATGGCAGGTGGAGCCAGGTTCTGGGGTCTCTTTTATAAGGGCATGAATTCCATTACTGAGGGCTCTGGTCTTGTGACCTAATCACCTCTCAAAAGCACCACCTCCAAATACCATCACCTGGGGAGTTATATTTAAACATGAAACTTTTGGGGGGAAGTGCAAAAATTTGGTTTATAAATTCCCTTATGAAATTTCTTCAAAATATTCTTATACTTGAAGGTATGGCTGCAGTCTGTCTCTCTGAGGTTTTTTTTTTTTTTTTAAATCATGTAGTGTGGCATTTTAAATTAATAATTTATTATTATTATTATTATTATTATTATCATTATTATTATTTGGCTGCATGCACCTGTGGCCTGTGGAAGTTCCTGGGCCAGGGACTGAACCCAACCCACAGTGGTGACAATGCTGAATCCTAAACCACTAGACCACCTGGAATTCCCTGAGATATTTTTTTAAAAATTAAAATGTTCTAGGAAATATTTACTTTTGTCCAGGTATTAAAAAATAGTTGCATAGATTTTAGGGATGTACTCATTTGCAGTTCTCCTATGATTCTTTTGTCATCTTATGATGATATCGTCCCACTTTAAAATTTTAAATGTTTGTATGTTTCTAATTTCATATCTATGTTCTTTTCTTTTTTCCTTAAGTGTGTTTTATTGCTATACGAATAATGTTTTCTTTGTATTACATTTACTTGTTATCGAATTACCTTCATAAAATGTTTTGTAAGTTTTAGAGAGCATTTACTCTTTGAGGCAAAAATAAGGAGAGCATTATAATTATACTTTTTTCTTATTTCACTAATTTTACTAATGTTTTAATTCAAGAGATTTTCCTTTGCCATCTGTTTGTCATCATTGTATGAAATGTTCGAGTGTTTCTCTGATAACATGACAAAATAGATAAAAAAGAAACATTAGGGAAAATACAAAAATATGTTTCGGAAGTTTTGTCCTAGTTGTCTTATTTCAACTTCTTAACGATTAAAAGATACTATTTATAGGACAGATGCTTTTAAAATTTGTATCAAGGTTATTTTAAATATTATTAGATGCTTTGCTAATTTTAAATATTATTAGATGCTTTGCTAAGTATTAGTTTTAAAATACCGTTTGAGGATAAAACATATTACAGGCTTAAAAACATATTTCATTTATATAGTTTTTCTTTATCCTAGTTGCTTTATTTACCTTGGATATTAACTACCACTACATTATTTATAGTAATTCCGTTCCCAGTCTTCAGATGAAAAAAAAATTGATGATCAGTTATTAAAAAGCAGGAAATAAATTTAAGTTGATATGCCTAAACTGTAGTGTCATTATACAACATAATGTGATTAAGAACTAAGTTTCATGCTTCAGATATGTCTGTGGTTGTACATTTTATTCTTTTATGACTTTCTAGTGAAGGTGTTCTGCTTTTTATATATCCAATCTTAAATTGTTCTTCCACTAAAGAGGACTCATTTATATACTCTTTTCTTTTTCTCTTATCGCTTTGTAATGAGGCTATATGTAAAGTCAGTACAAGAAAAACGATGATATATCAAGAGCTATGATTTCTGTCAGTGTTGTATTTTGATGGATTTATGTACTTTCAGTAATAGCTATATCCAAACTCTATAGCGTCTTTGAAAAATGTGATGTTATCTTGATGAAACTGTTGATTAATGAAAAAAACAATAAGCACCCTTAAACAAAGTATTTACCAAAGATTTTAATTTGAGCCTTTGCATACTAAGTACATATTTTTGACATGAAATGTCATGTAAGTAGAGACAAAAATCTGTAAATAGAGATAACATGAAAATCTATTTAAACTGACATTCTTTGAATTCTAGCTTATGTTAAAAACTCAGAGTAACAATCTTATAGTTGAAACTATCTTTTCTGAGTACATCAGCAGAAGTAGAGTTCATTAAGTTGATATAGATCTTTTCCTAACCTTAACCAGACTTGCAAGTGTAAGTTTAGCAGAGTATTTATATGGTAAGCATATGAAAACTGCTTACTTAATGTAAAGTGCAACTTGTGCTATCTTTTTCAAGTTATGTATTTTGGGTCCTACTTTTTTTGGAGAAAAAGCCTTATAACTTAGTCTCATTTCTAACAATTTCAACAGAATCTTCCAACATTATACGCATTACAGATATATAGCCTATATTTTTAATTTATTGCCTTGGGATAAAGGCAAAATTGTATAAAACAATAATAACAAAAAGAGAAGAAGAACTAATTCAAAAAAAGAATGAGGAGAGCAATCTGATTTTACTACAGACAAATATTCATTTTTGTTATTAAAAACTTGATATAAGTATCTTATTTGTGGAGCCATAAAATAATTAGTTTATTGTTTTATTGAAACTGGAAACATGGTTTTCAAACCCTTGACCAAATTTGTCTTTTCTAAACGTATACTTTAAAAAAATTTTTATTTATTTTACTTGCATCATCTGTTCCATAACTTTGAATTGTTCTCAAATGCATAAAGTAAAAAACAAAACAAATTCTCTCAACAGTCTTGTCGCATTCTACCTGTAAACTCTCTCATCATCTCTGATTTGTCCTTCACAACAACTTCCATTTAATATGTATATGACTTAGCTAAAAGCTGATTGAAAAATTTGGAATCATTCCCAACATCAGTCCCCGAATTGAATTGTGCTGCTCCTTTGCTTAAAATTCCTTTGCCTTTTTCATGTATATTCTAAGATTATGAATCTTGCAGGTCTCTTCTACGTAAACAACCTAATTGGTATATACTGCAATGAGGTTGTTTTATTCCTCTGAAGCTTTACGGTGCTCTATACTGCACGGTTACTTTGATGTTTTTTAATTGGTAACATGTCATACTTTGGATTTTTTTTTTTTTTTTGTCTTTTTAGGGCCATACTTGTGGCACATGGAGGTTCCCAAACCAGGGGTCGAATCCAAGCTGTAGCCACTGGCCTATACCACAGTGACAGCAACCCAAATCTAAGCCTCATCTGCAATCTACACCACAGCTCAGGGCAACGCCAGATCCTTAACCCACTGAGTGAGGCCAGGGATCAAACTTGTATCCTCATGGATACTAATTGGGTTCGTTTCCACTGAGCCACAATGGGAACTCCCATACTTTGTATTTTTGATTCATGATATTAACTCTTTATTATCTGTATGTTCTCATTCATCAGATATGGATTTTTTATTCATATTATCGTAACTCCTAATAATATTTGGTAGAAAAATAAGAGTTCTCTTTATTCAGTGAGCAAACTAAGCCTTCCAGACTTTAACTTGCCCAAAGTCACTTACACAAAATGAGATGATCTAGGATTTTGCACCTAGTTCTAGTCTAATGACAAGTCAGTACTTGTAATTACTGAGTTTTAATTGACAAGAGATTTCAAGTTCTTTGCAAAGTTGAAACAAGGGGAAGGCTATATGCAACAAAATATGTGAATCAGTTTGAGAGTTTATATTATCTGAGATCCACAGTGATCTTTCAGAAGTCTCTCCCTCCCTCACCCCATTCTAGAGCCCCAGTTGTAAGGTGAAATTTCCACAGTTGATCTTTCTTCAGGTTTCCTTCCTATTTCTATCAGACAAATTCAGTTAATATAACTGCTGTTTTAAAACTGAAAGCTTTTCCTTTGTCTCAGCCATCATCTATTTTTCTAGCTCCATGTGTGGAGGAACTTTGGTAGAATTCTGCTACCCACAGAAAATGGCAGTTGAATTCCATATTTGCAAGTATCTGGAGCATGAAAATAATTTTTTTCTCATTTTATTTGTTTTTCACAACAAGCAGTGACATAATGAGTTTTGAAAAGGTAATGTGTGTGTGTGTTTAAGATTGTGTTTTAAATTTTTCTTCTACTGGATTGATCTAATCGAAGTTTAGTTTTCCTAATAGACTGAACAACTTTTACCTTTTTCTTTCTTTTATTTTAGTAATATAAAAGATAAATTAGGTAATTTTAAAAAGGAATTGGAAAGCAGGATTTATATGCCCTATAAAGCTCATTGTCCACAGAGGAAAACATGCAAATAAACTAGCTATTAATTCTGGTGATTAGTTACTTTCTGTGGCACAGAAAAGGCTAGGTTGCGTTGGGGTAGCTTAACCTTTGGAAGAACAGGGGCTCTTTGTTGATTTAGGGAAGAATAGTGTCAAGGAATTTTTCTTCGTTAAAGACTAAAGTCTGAAAGAATTATAGGACTGAACCAAGAAAAGAGATGAAGCGCTTTCCAGAGTTTGGGTAAGTATGTATATACCCGTGAGATACAAAATGCAGCGGAAGCCTTACAGCTTTCAAAGGCAGTTCCAGGATGGTTTTGAAGCCTATTACTTAGGTTGTGTGGATTATGGGAGCTGCTTGGCAGGATCTGAGCATCCCCCTAACTCCTGCTGTGTGCCCTGCAATTTCAATGGAGGATGAATGGCCATAAGATAAAGCAAGGGGCTCTTTAATCAAGGATTTATGGAAGAAATGGCAGAAAGAAAGGTGAAAGCCCAAGTTGCAATATCAGTCACTCTCTGCCCATCAACTCCTAAACACATATATAAAAGCATAAGCCAAGGCCTAAGCTGTTTCCAAGTTCCAGGTAGTCATTAATAATGAAAACCTGACTTTCGTTAGAGATTAAAGGTGAGCTTACAAAGAAACAAAATGAGTTAACTGAAAAACACTCCTAGAAGCCATTCTTAGGGGAACCCCAAGCCTTTTAGAGATTTTACCTCTAGAAATCCAACAGGTTCTCATGGTAAAGAGCCAAAAATATTCCCTGTTGTTCTGGCTGTAAGTGGGAAAAGAACCATTTGATATTTGCCCATATTATTTCATCTAGCAAGGGCATACTGTACTCTCCTAGAAAGAAGACTATTAGAGCATGATCCCCTCTAGAAGGAAGGGCATTTACCCAACACGGGGTCCTTGAGCCTTCCTTTCTCATCTGAGAGAAGGGTAAAGGCTGAGAAACACTTGTGAAGGTCACAGCCCAGCGAAATCAACCTATTCAATGACTGAGATTTAGTAAGTTTATGGAATGCTTCCTTTCTTCCACACTATCTCCCATATCACCTGGACTCCAATGGATGACAATGAATAGAGCTTCAAGGAACAAAGTCTGTGTAAGAAGGATGTCTTATAGAAAATGAAACGGTAACAGAAGAGACAAAAATAAGGACCAAAATAGAGAAATTTGAAGACTTTGGCACTTATAGTTAAACAAACATTAAATCCATTTCAGCTAATAGGCTAATTAACATATAAAACCTCATACTAAGGACCTATCACTTCAGTTTTTGTGGGATTTCAAGGCCTTTCCAAGGAGACAGAACTGAAAACCTCTGGCCAAGACAAGAATTGCCAGACCCTTATCAGGGCCCTACTCATTGCACTGTAATGCCCCCTTCCCAACTTTGAGCAACCTGGCCTACTCCTTCCTACCGCCTGCTAGGAAAGGTATGTGACCCACTCCTCACCCCCATAGGTACCTTATACGCCTCTAGCCAACCAGCAAGTATATCTTAAGACCTCTCTTCCCCAGCGGGTCAGCAAATGTATCATAAGACCTCTCCTCTCCTGGGGCTATAAAAAAAAAGAACCACGAGCTTGGGAGTCGGCTCTCCCTGATTATCACGAAGTCATCCCACTCTGCTTGCACTGTTTCTTATCTCTTAACTCTTCTTTCTCTTCACCTCACTAGGAGTTGGAAATTTGTCTTCTGACCCACGTGCAGGCAATATTTTTTTATTACCCAATATATCATATCCAACATTCAATAAAAAAGTAAAGGCATTATAAAAAGAAAGAAAAAAATAATCTTAAAAGAAAGTACATGCATCAGAAACAGACTTAGATATGACAGAGAATTTGGAATTACCAACCAAACATTACTGTGATTAATATGGTAAAGATTGTAATGAAAGACAACGGTGATGTGCAAGAACGGAGGGGTTATGTGAAGAGAGAAGTAGATACTCAAAGAATTTTTAAAATGCGAGAAATCAAAACACTAACAAAATGCCTTTGATGGGAACATCAATAGACTGGAGATGGCCAAGAAACAAATTAGTGAGTTTGAAGCCATGCCAAAAGAAATTTCTCTGGGTGAAATTTTGAAACATAAAATGAAAAATAAAGCAAAAACAAAACCTCATACTATCTAAGAATGTGGGGACAATTTCAAAAGATATGACAAGCATAATTAGCATGCCAGGAAGAGGATAGAGTAGATTAAATATTTCAGCTCATAATGGCTGAGAATTTTTCAAAATTAGTAACTTCACCTTGGTCGTGAGTTTTTAAATTCAACAATAATAGCATGATCCATGAAAATTTGGACTGTATTAATATTAAAAACATCTACCATGAGAAAGGCACCATTAAGAGAATTTTTTAAAAGCCAAAAATGAGAGAGAATATTTGGAAAACATATATCTGATAAAGGATTTGTAATACAGATCTATAATTAACTCCTAAAACTCAAAAATAAGAAAAATTGAAGAGAATTATAAATGGATAAAAGATATAAATGAACACATCAAAGTGGGCAAATAAGCATATAAAAATGTTTAATATCTTATGTCATTAGACAGCTGCAAAGTAAAAACCACAATGAAACATTACCACAGTATTAAAATTAATTTAAAAAACCTGAATAATAAATGCTGATGAGGGGCCAGAACGGTAAGAATCCTTATGCAGTACTGATTGGAATACAAAATGATGTGGATGGTGATTCTGGAGAAACTTCTGCAGTTTCTTCTAAAGGTTAAACAAAGTCTTACTGTTAATCTGGTGATCACATTTTTAGATATTTATCCAGTTGTTTTGAAAACTTATATCCATCTAGAAACTTAGCTGTCAGTGTTTACAGCAGTTTTCTTTATAATAGTCAAAAACTAAACAACCAAGAAACACCAAAAACTAAACAACAAGTGAATGGATAAACAAAATGGCACATTTGTATAATGGCGTATATACTCAGTTGTAAAAATAAATTAACTACCAAATAATGAAAAGGCATGGATGAAACTTAATGCATGTTGTTAAGTAAAAGAATCCAGTGGGGCTACACACTGTATATTCCAATTATATAAAAATCCGAATAAGACAAAATATATAGACAATTAAAATGATCGGTGGTTGCCAGGAGGATGGAGATACTGAGGGTTAAATGGGTAAAGCACAGGGAATTCTTTGCGGCTATGAAATTATTCTGTATTACACTAATACAAGATAACTGACGTTGGCCAAGCCCATAGAGCTATATAACAAAAATAGTGAACCTTAATGTACACAAATTAAAACTATATACTTTAAGCTGGAGGACCCCAGAAAGGAATGCAGACTATGACTAAGTAATCAATATGTATTAAAATTTAAGAAACGCTCTCACTACAAGGAGGTCGGGAGAAAGTGCTGACCTGTGTAACCCTGGAAATAGGTGGAGAAATTATAAGAAAGACAGAGAATGCTATATCTAAGTGCCTAATTCCAGTTAATACAGTTGTTTCCTACAGGACTACTGATTAACGGTTCCAATGCTATTATACATATGTGTATACTGGGATGGTCTAGTTAAGTAAGTGGATGGTGGATGGTGGGAGCCAGATTCCTCCCCGTTGGAGTGAGAATATGCTGATAACCAAAGGGAGGAGGCCAGCATGATCTATGTAGTTTAAAAAAAAGAGTTGTTGACATCATTAAGAACTCGTGTTTATCAGAATATAGATATAAATGGTTACACAGGATAATATTTGTAGATATGTATATATACAAGTGTTTGTATACACACGTTTTTACTTTGTCATTTGAAGTGTCTAAAAGCTTTGACTCCCTGGTAGAAATAAGCACATCTCATATCTAGAGCTTTTTTTCTAATACCATCCTCCAGTATTGACTATCAAAACTCCTTGGAGAAGTTGCTGATATTAGGACGAAGGCAAGAAATATACAGCATGAGCCTAGAGCATCTTATTAGTGCCAGAAAGTAAGAACATGTTCCTAAAAACAAAGGTGCTGTTTAGGCCCAGAAGCCAAGTGATAGATCTTCCAAGAGCCAAAACTAGAACAAATTTGAATAACAAAATAAAATAGTACTTAACTATAACCCAGCATATAAATTTAATATCCGTGTGTTTATACTGCTATAAATAAATCAAAGAGGGAGAACAGGCAGATCTCCTGTGGAGAAAAATTCCAAAAAATCTTTACAAATACTTTACCACATGGAGAGGGAACAAGGTTCCTTGCTTAAGAGTGGGCTGTATATGGTGATTTTCTTCCAAAGAATACACTATGAAAACGGAGGGAAAAAAAGAGATTACCTTTATGGCAGAGAAACCTGACAAATGCTACCTGAACCAGGTGGTCAAGGTCTACATCAGCATTCATAAATCATGCTGATAATAGGTACCTTTGATAAGATATCATGGCCTGTAACCCCAGACTAATCATGAGAAGAGCTTCAAACAAATTGCAGTGGAGGGAAATCCTACAAAGTAACTGACCAGTGCTCCCCCAAACTGTCAAGTTCGTCAAAGAAAAGGAAAGTATAAGAAACTGTCACAGCAAAAGCCATGAAAGATAAATGAAAGAAACACAAAAAATAAATGTAATATGGTATGTTGGATAGAATATTTGAAAAATAAAGATATCAGTAAAACTAAGGAAATCTGAATAAGTTTTGATTACTAGTTAATAATAAGGTATCAATGTTAGTTAATTATAATAATTTACCGTACTGATACTAAGATTGGTAGTCATAGAAGGAACTGGGTGCAAAGCACATGGAAACTCTCTCTACTTTCTTCTAATTTCCTGTCAATATAAAACTTTTCTGAAAAAATAATTTTATTTTTTTAAAAGATGAAAGGACACCTTGACATTTTTCTTTGGACTGGAAATTCCAATTTAAGATGCTTTAATGTAAATGAATATTTGCTCCCTCCTTTCCAAAATCTTTTACCAAACCTGAGCAGTGCTGCATTAAACACAATCTCTTTCTTCCCTGGGACATGAACGCTTGTCCACTTGTACTGAAGTTTCATACAAGGCATTCATAAAAATATCATGAATTAGATTTTGAACAGCCTGATATTCTTGGGAGTACAAAGGGGAGAAGGACAGTGTCCCCTATTAAAGACTTTAAATGTCTCGAGTTCCTTTTGTGGCTCAGTGGGTCAAGGACCTGATGTTGTTTGTCTATGTGAGGATGCCGGGTCGATTGATCCCTGGCCTCGCTCAGTGGGTTAAGAATCTGGGATTGCTGCAGGCTGCAGTGTAAGTTGCAGATGTGGCTTGGATCCATTGTTGCTGTGGCTGTGGCCTCAGCTGCAGCTCTTATTCAGTCCCTGGCCTGGGAACTTACATAGGCCATAGGTGCAGCCTTTAAAATAAAGACTTTAGACATCTTAGTCAAATCTTCCTTCCTTCTCTAAGGAACATCCATTTCAGTACTAAGAACACATGATATTTTGTTAAGTAAATATTGTTTTGCAAATAAATTAAATGTTCAGATTCAGATCCAATTCCCTTCTTATTCTTTACTCAAGCTTGCCCTTCTGCTCATAATCTTGCAGTGTTTCTGAAAGACATGGTTTATTTATTCATAGTGATTGCTTCCTTTTCAACTTTTGACTTTTTCTGGATCTTTTCAGAATGAAGGTGGAGAGAGTAAGAATTAGGAATGGATGAAAGAAAATGTTATTTATTTACCTTTTTTTTTTTTAAATGTAACCATTCCAGCTTATGAGAGTTTTCTCTGAAGCATAACTGGCAGAGTGTGTTAATACCTCTTCAAGGAAGTATCTTTTTGTGAAGTGTAGGTATAGGTTCTTGAAAGTCCTCTGTGCACCTGTACACTGAAAATTTATCTTATATAGACCATGCAGTCCTAACCAATTTTTTTTCTTACTCACACAACTTTAGATCCTGTTTCTAATGATATACCACCCAACCTTTGCTAGGTTCTTTTTGTACGAGGAAAGTCAAATTCTTGCTATGAGAAGATGTGGTACATGTATGCTATGGAATACTACTCAGCCATAAAAAAGAGAAAAATAATGCCATTTGCAACAACATGGATGGACTTAGAGATTAGAATATTAAGTGAAGTAAATCAGACAGAGAAAGACAAATATTATATGATATCACTAGGTGTGGAATCTAATAAAATTATGCAAAATAACTTACTTATAAAACAGAAACTAACTCACATGTTTTGAAATCAAATTTATGTTACCAAAGGGGAAATGGGGCAGGAATAAATTGGGAAAGTGAGATTAACATGTGCATACTACTGTATGTAAAATGGATAACTAACAACCTATGTATAGCACAGGGAGGACAACTCAGTGTTCTTTGAAAACCTATATGAGAAAAAATAATGGATACATGTATATGTATAACTGATTCACTTTGCTGTAAACCCGCACCTAATACAACTTTGTAAATCATCTTTAGTCCAGGAAAATTTTTAAAAACGTGTGAGTTCAGGCTCATCCTGCCATTGATGATAGCTCTCTCCACATTTCCGTACATGGAGTTGCAGCACAGCTGCAGTGCAGACATCAACTCGTATGTTCATGTTTCTTACATTTCCAGAGAACATATATCAATCTTTCCTAAGTGCTCTGTTATTGTGTTCTATTCTTTTTCCCATGAGCAATGGCTTCCAAACCTGACATATTTTCCTACCTCAAATAAATGTTTATGGTAGTGTAAGAGAGAAAAAACTTGACTGCTCTTTTTAAAGCCCTTCAAGGGGTTTCTGGAAGTTAATCTGGCCTCTTTTTGTCAACTGTTGTTACAAACATTTGCACTATTGCTGAAATTGAGAGTCAAGAGGAAAGTACTTTAATAGCCCATGTTGTACATAGAAACTGTTTGAACGTCTGTTAGGCTTAAGTGAGACTCTGTCACCTTCATGGGAAGGCTGATTTAAGTTCATAGAGTCATAGAGGGCCATGTGCTTAAAAGGAGAAAGCTGAAATGCACTTAACAAGCAGTATTTTAGCCAGTGATTAAAGATAGTCGGTGGCAGGAAACACTGTACTCTGTACTCTGAGACTCCACTAACATTAAAGTGATATTGGAAAGCTTATTAAAATGTACTCTGCATATCCAACATCTTAACTATATGGACATTCTGTATTGATTCACCGAAGATCATTGGGGAGGACAATGTTCTGCCTTATTGAATGGAAATGATTTAAGGTATCAAGGACAATTTGCAAGGACTTGTTTTAAATAATAGAACAAAGTATATTATGCTTGACATATGAATCATATTAAATGTTGTTTGAGGGAGATTTTGAAGTTTACTTCAGATCTTGAAATGTCACAATTTAAATGTTATAATCAGCAGGTTTTTGTTACTCAGTAATAGTTTTGGTAACAACAAAGCTTTCTGTTTGATCGTTTGAGTTGTTTGTTTTCATAAGATATAGGGAAATTGAATATAATAGGCTCTCCATTGCTCATTTTTGTGAACTGTCTTATTAGTTTAGGGTATGATTTCAAAATGCCACTCTCAAAAAATAATTATGTCATTCATGCTCAAACATTATCTATTCATCATTGGACTATTGGTAAATTTTGCTAGAGTAGAGCGATAATTTTCCCACTAGGAAGTAACTTTTATTTAAATTTGCCTTGCATTTAGTCTATTCTCCAACAAAACTGGAGCACTCCAGGTAATCTTAAAGGATTCTGGCAAAACTCTGGAAATCAGCTTCATCCAACAGAGTGTAATTTTCCTTACAATCAATATTAGAACTGATAGTACAACATAAATTCTCAAGTTACAGTCCTCTTGGCATTTGTTTTGATTAAGTCCAACAAATTTCTGTCCTGATATTTGTTTTTTTGGCCAGGTAAACTAAAAAATTAGGAGAATACGGGAGTTCCCATCATGGCTCATGGTTAACCAATCCAACTAGGAACCATGAGGTTGTGGGTTTGATCCCTGGCCTCACTCAGTGGGTTAAGGATCCAGCGTTGCCTTGAGCTGTGGTGTAGGTTGCAGACACGACTCGGATCATGTGTTGCTGTTGCTGTGACATAGGCCAATGGCTTCAGCTCCTATTAGACCCCTAGCCTGGGAACATCCATATGCCACAGGTGCAGCCCTAGAAAAAGGCAAAATGCCAAAAAAAAAAAAAATTAGGAGAATGCAGACGTTCCCAACATGGCTCAGTGGTTAATGAACCCAACTAGTATCCATGAGGATGCCGGCTTGATCCCTGGCCTTGCTCAGTGGGAGGAGGATCCAGCATAGCCGTGAGCTGTGGTGTAGGACACAGACACAGCTCGGATCCCATGTTACAGTGGCTGTGGCGTAGGCAGCATCTACAGCTATGATTTGACCCCTAGCCTGGGAACCTCCATATGCCATGGGTGTGGCCCTAAAAAAAAAGGGGGAATCCTACTCTTATCTATATACATTCATTTGGCAGTCTATTAAATAATTCCACAAGTGCAAATATCATATCAGGTGATCATAAATATGATCACCTCTGATGTATCTTGATGAGTTTGATAATGGTTTGCCCATAGTTGACTAAACCAACTATGCAAAGATGTTAAATTTGAGAGAATTCAGTTGCGAAACCTGGAATAGCATTTCCTCGTGTGTTTTTGAATGTATTTTTAATTGACCAGTCTTTGAGTTGTGAAAAAGTTATCCATATGTCTACATTGATATGTAAAGAATGAGCTATTATATAACTTTAATAGCTCCAATTTTAAATAAAAACAGATCAACAATTAAGATTCACACTTAAAAGTTTGTTTTCATTAATGTCCTGTTTTCTCTATTACAGAAGCAAGAGAAAAACAGAAGCAGAGAATAATGTAAGTACATTGACTTCATTCAATTGCTATGTCCATTTGGATTTCTAGCTCTGTTTGAGAACACGATACAATTATATAATCTCTGCATCTCACTTTTCGGTCTTCTTTGAAGGCAGTTAATCATCCGTAAATCCCAGTGTACTGTACCTTCTTCTTAAGCTTACAAGAAGATTATACGGTTTAATGCATGTAAAGTACTTAGCACAATTCCTGGCTAGATTACTTATTGTTATGATTGTAAACAAGTTTTCCAAGGAATATTTCTAAATAGCTATCATTACTCTTTCTAATATGTTTGCTAACTGAATGAATCACATTTGGTAAGACTTACCCAGGATTTATTGGATCGGTGAAAACATTTTTGACCAACTACTAGCACAGTCCTTTCTTAGAGTCTTTTAAGTATATACTACATGCATGTTAAATTGAACCAAATTTGGTAGTACGTCATTCTTATTTACTGTGTGTGGTAGGAGGATGTCCTCCCCATTCTTTTTCAGAAGTCAGCTACTCTAAATTATAGTCCTATGGTTTCCTTAGAATTCTTTACTCTGGAGGGTGTTACATGTTCTTTCCTCTCTTTGGTTGTTTTGTGAGCTGTTGACGATTTTCTCTGTTGTTAGGGGCCATGATTTCAAAACCGTTCAGCTTGGCTGTAGCCGAAGGTTGCATCCTGAAAGTCAGTGATGCCTATTGGTTAACTTGACATTATATAGACATTATATATAATTATTATAATGTTAGATATCGATGGGACCAAGTGTGGATAAAGTTTCTGTAGATTAAATTTCTTTTGTTCAATGTGAAGTGCCTTCCCATCCCTACCCCAACTACAATGTAAAAAAGCAGCATATCTTTAACTCTTGAAGTTTTCTTAGGTATTCAAATTGTCCAAGAAAATGCAGTAAGCAGCATGCTGGTGAGGTAGCAGAAAAGTATAAATCATAAGAGAGAAAAATATTTTTATTGATTTATAGTTGACTTAAAATGTTTCAGGTGTACAGCAAAGTGATTCAGTTATACACACACACACATACACACACACACACACACGCACACACACATTGTTTTTGGGTACTTTTCCATTATAGGTTATTACAAGATATTGGCTATAGTTCCCTGTTCTATACAGTAGGACCTTGTTCTTTATCTATTTTATAAATAGTAGTATGCATCTGTTAATTCCAAACTCCTAATTTATCCCTCCCTTCCTTTCCTCTTTGGTAACTATAAGTTTGTTTTCTATATCTGTGAGTGTTTCTGTTTTGTAAATAAGTTCATTTGTATCATTTTTTAAATTCCCCATATTCATGATATTATATATGATATCTGTCTTTGTCGGACTTAACTTCGCTTAGTGTAATATCTCTAGGTTCATCCATTTTGCTGCAAATGACATTATTTCATTGCTTTTATGGCTGAGTAATATTCCATTGTGTACACACACACACACACACACACACAACTTCTTTATCCATTCATCTGGCTAAGAACATTTAGGTTGCTTCCATGTATTGGCTGTTGTAAATAGTGCTGCGGTGAACATTGGAGTGCATGTGTCTTTTTGTATTAGAGTTTTTGTCTTTCCCAAATATAGAGAAAATGTTTCGTTAGAGAATTTCCAAAATCCCACATGGTGAGATGTTTCCTTTTCTTCGTTCCTTTTTTTTTTTTTTTTTTTTTGCCTTATCTAGAGCCGCACCCGCAGCATATAGAGGGTCCCAGGTTAGGAGCAGTAGCTGCCGGCCTTCGCCACAGCCACAGCAACACGGGATCCGAGCCGCGTCTGCGACCTACACCACAGCTCACGGCAAGGCCAGATCCTTAACCCACTGAGCAAGGCCAGGGATCAAACCCGCAACCTCATGGTTCCTAGTCGGATTCGTTAATTACTGAGCCACGACGGGAACTCCTTCATTCTTTATCTTAGAGCTTTTTGGAATAAATGAAACAACCACTTTATTCTTCAACAGACGTTACCTTTTTTAACCCCTGGACATCAATGACTGTAGATACTAGATAGATTCTGATCTTTCTCTGAGCATGTAAATAGCTATTTAAAATTTCATTTAAAAAGGAATTTTGTAAATTTTTTTGAAATACACAGGAAGAAAATACATTTGATTATTAGCTGTTAACTGTGTCCAAAATATGCATAGCCAGGAGAAAGAACTACAGCCACAGCAGCATAATAAATACATGATATAGATGAGTCCCCTGATCATTAAAATAACCCTTCAGTATAAATGTCTTTTAAAATACATACCATCTATCAGGAATACCTCCTTCTTCCTATCGTTTTGGAGACTTTCCTCCATGAAAAAAGAGATAGATAGATAGATAGATAGATAGATAGATAGATAGATAGATAGAAAGAAAGACACACTTTAAAACATTATAATCATGAACATTTGGCTTTATTATCTCCATCATTTATGAAGAAACTGAAAATTAGAAAGTTTATCTAACTTGTCCAAACTGAGGCAGTTAATATGCTATAGACGAAGAACCAAGGTTTTGAAGCCAATTGTGTTTGACTTCAATCCTAAAAAAATATATTATTGTGTAAAATATTTTACAGGTGCCATTTCTTTTACTTCACTAAATATGCTTAAGGTTAAGTTTTAGGGAATAGGGAGGCAAAAGTGGCTTGTGAACCACGTTTGTGCTTATTCTGTACTCATAGATATCAACTACTCTGTTTTTCTCCTTTTTATTTAAAACACATATTTTAATATATCTGAAAATAGGTATAATTTTAAGTCATTTTTATTTAGGAAAGAACAAAGCATGTATATGCGTATTTGGGTAAGTGAATTGAGAAGAGATAGATAGCCTAGAAGATCACTATTAATAATTTACTACTAGCCAGATCATCTTAAAATACATTTAAAATATCTATTTCTGGTCAGTAGACAAATATTTGAGTACGAGATATTTTATACTATTATTTGGGAATACTTTTCAAGCTTTCATTGTGACTCTGTTCATCATTAAGTTAAAAAAGAAAGACAAAGCAATGAAAATAATTTTATTCTCAGTGATCAGTGAGAAACCCTCCTCAGTTACTTATTTAGAGTAAATGAGTACCTGTTAATAGTGGATCTAGGTCAAACTAGTTTATGTTGTAGGTCTGCATAATAGAGGCTTACTTAGAGATGCCAATATTTAAAAATCAGTTAATAACATAAAAACCCAAACTTACATTTTTCAAAATGTAGACTATCTGAAGAATTCCCTTTTTGGCTCGGTGGCTTAAGAACCTGACCTAGTATCCATGAGGATGTGAGTTCGATCCCTGGCTTTGCTCAGTGGGTTAAGGATCTGGTGTTGCTGTAAGCTGTGGCATAAGTCGCAGATGTGTGCTGTGGCCATGGGGTAGGCCAGCAGCTGTAGCTCCAGTTTGACCCCTAGCCTGGGAACTTCCAAATGCCGCAGCCGTGGCCCTAGAAAGAAAAAGAAAAAGAAAAAGAGGGAGTTCCTGTCATGGCTCAGGGGAAATGAACCTGACTAGCATCTATGAGGACACAGGTTTGATCCCTGGCCTCGCTCAGCGGGTTAAGGATCCGGCGTTGCCATGAGCTGTGGTGTTGGTCACAGACGCAGTTCAGATCTGGCGTTCCTGTGGCTGTGGTGTAGTCCAGCAGCTACAGCTCCGATTTGACCCCTAGCCTGGGAACCTTCATATGCTGAGGGTTCAGCCCCAAAAACAAATAAGTGGAAAAGAAAAAAAAAAAAAAAAAGAATGTCTGGCAATATCAAGTTCATATGGTATGAATTACGCACTTTAAATGTCAGAGTTGAGTTACCATATACATCACCAGGCAAAGTTATACAGTTTTGGGAATGAAAGGATGTTCCGTTAAATCACGTGCCTCACTATTAGGTAGAAGCCAAAACTGTCTCACAGAAATGGAGATAGATGATTGCTCTACTCATTAGTCATATAATCATCAGAGTCCCTAATACTCCTTGTTGACTCATAAGTCTCTAAAGCCAAGTGTCATTAGTTATTGCACCATTACGTTGTCAAGACAAAAGAAAATATTTCCCATCCTTATGTTTCTAAGCAATTAAATAACCAAGACATACACTGAGAGAATGTTTTGTTTCAATATCCTATGCACTATATTTACCAAAAATATTGATTTACCATAATCTCAATTTTACTTTATATAATAATTTTCATTTTATGGTATTTGAAAATTTTCATGGATTTCATTTTTATAATTCTTCCCTTTTGTTGATATTATAATTACCTAATAAATATAAGAATCTGAAAACTTTGTTCATAAAAATGTTTAATAGAAATCTTCTCAAAAACTGTGAAATTAAAGCTTTTGAGTTTTTGAAAGTCTAAATCATTAAAATATTTTCAATAATAATCTGGAAAGTATGGTGGAAAATACAGAATTTTCATTCAAGAACACCAAAATATTACTACTTTGACTATTATTATTACAGCTAGCCTAGAGCAACCAAGTATTAATTTAGGAGCCTGAAAATTCTAATTTTATATTTTTAAAAAATCTTTTAGGATTGTCATTACAATTCAGTAAATTATATATATTTTCCTTCAAAAAACATATAATAAATATTTTTATTTACTAAAATAAACGTTCATGAAGAAAATTCCCAAAGCATATTAACAACAGATGGTCAAATTTATAAAGAGAAATTCTTAGAGTCACTATTCTTGTTTTGTTAGGCTTGTATCATTTTTTAATTTTTTCTGTTAGCAGTGAAGTCTTGAATGATGAATTCAGCAATATAAATTCCCTTTGTCTTAGAATGAACTTGAATGATTGTTCATCAAGTACACAAACTTAGGAGTGCAGCAAAATCTTTGTAAACATTCAAAAGTAAATATAGAGGGTACCTGAGTAGGTGAACTTCACAAAAAGCAAATTTTATCCACTAACTTGGTTATTTACTTTGGAAATCAAGAATTGAATGGCTTATTCCTAGATGGCTTTAAAGGCATAAGAATTTAGTGAAACTTACCATAGCTAACTGAAATCTCTAATAGCAATGTGTTATATGAAGAAATATAAAATATGTTTGTGTTTTTCCCACTGAACTTTAAATGCCACATATATACATATATATGCCTGTATCTACGTATATATATGTGTATATGTATGTGTATATAATTCTTATATCTGGGTATATTTGTGTAAATAGATGGACAGATTAGTTCTGATATGTCCCCAACGCTTGCCTAGAATCAAACTGTCTTGTAGAGAAAATAAAAGGGAAAACCCAGAGTTGCCATTGTGGCTCAGCAGTAACAAACCCAACTGGTATCCATAGGACTTGGGTTCAATCTCTTCCCTCACTCAGTGGGTTAAGGATCTGGCTTTGCCTTTAGCCGTGGTATAGGTTGCAGATGCAGCTTGGATTGTGTGTTGCTGTGGCTGTGGTGTAGGTCGGCAGCTGTAGTTCTGATTTGACCCCTAGCCTGGGAACTTCCATATGCCATGGGTGTAACCTGAAAAAGCAAAAAATAAATAAAATAAAATAAAATAAAAGGGAAAACCCTACAGGGATAACCTGGTCAAAAACTGTAAGTTCTAATGAATAACTCAGAGTCATTATTGACATGGAAGTAGAAGACCTAAAAAAAAAATCTTTCAAATATATTATGAAAGGCTTATAATTTAATGTCTTCCTAACTGTATTCTACACTTATTTAAATTTAAAAATCTCTTCTACCTAATCATTGTTTTTGCACTTAATCTAAAATACAGTTTTGGGGGAATTCCCTTGAGGCTCAGTAGGTTAAGATAACCTTCCTTTTATTTAGGTATTTCATTTATTACATTTAAGATTTTGTTTTATATTCCATTGATACCCACAGAAATAAATAAGTATAGGCCAAACATATAAAAATTGGGGGTGGGGGAATCTAAGTTATATTGTCATAATTATTTACCAAAGTGGTAACATAAAATGCATTAAAAATACCTACGACTTTACAACCTTTTTAACATTTAGGCATTTCTTAGTAGAATATACTAACGCAACAGTAATGCATTTTTTTAACGTGATTTCCCATATGAAGAGTCTAATCTGCCATATTAAGAACATATTTTAACAAAAATAGTTCTTGGGTTTTATTCAAATGGAAGTTTCATTAAAAGGCAAAAGGCATCTTACTTCCAGATGTGATCAAAACTGAAAAAAGGAACTAAACACTAGTAGATTAATCTACTTCAAAGAACTAATTATTTTTTACCAAATTTCTCTGATTCCTTAAGCCAATAAACTAGTGCAGTGTATCAGTTGAAGCTGATGTTATTGATTGGTAGGATAAAAAAGAACACACTGTGTTGAACAGAAAATCTACCTTTATAATCACTGCTGTTTTATGTGACTTTTATATATTACTCCAGTCCATTATTCTGATATAATTTTAATTAGATTAATTTTATATAGGTTTCCAAGGCTGATTCTTCATAAAACATAGCAGCACTAAAATTCTTTTAGTTAGGGAAACATTGAATCACCAATGTGTCTGTGGCAAGTTTTTTTTTTTTTTTTTTTTTGCCACAGTGTGCAGTGGCTTGACATGGGATCACAGTTCCCAGACCAGAGATTGAATCCCAGGCTGCAGCAGTGAAAACACTGAATCCTAACCACTAGACTACCAGGAAACTCATGTGTGGCTAGTATTTCTTAATGAACAGATTTTTATTATGTATCATTGCAAAAATACGAAATTTGAATCCCTTTAGTTTTATAGTTATTTATTTTTTAACTCTAGAAGCATCACATATTTCTCAGAGCATTTGTAATGTTTATTTATATGATGTCTACAGTTTTAAAATAGTAAATTCCCCATCTATTTTAAAATAAAAAAATGTCATATTAGCTCTTCTAGCCAGTTTCATTTGCTCAAAATGTTGCTTTATTTAAATATCATTATTTTTCTTTGTTTGAGAACATTAGACCAATTAACATTGCTATCAGAATAAAGTTTGCATGCTATATTTATCACCCTTGCAGATTTATAAGCTGAAATCGCTATGTCATCTGTGTTCATAATTGTTTAAGATCTGCAATAATAGAAAATTGAATGAGGTTACAGAGACATCATTCAGACTATAAATTCTTAATTTAGCACCCTAGGAGACTCAATTGTTTTGCCTTTTATTACTCATTTGCTCCAGTCTCCCACATTGTATAACTAAAAATGAAGTGGTTTAAAAACTTATTTTCACACAAATCTTGCCCTCTTGTTTCTAGACAGCAATATTTTATACTGAGCTCTATCTAATGCTTTATGTATTTCAAAAATACATAGTAAAAGAGATGCTTTAAAATTTTTCACCGCTTAAGATTAGAGGGGATGAAAACAGGTGACAGTGTAAAGCAATAAAGATGAACATCTAACATCAAATTATCTGTTACAAAATGTATGTGATTTATAATTTCTTGCAATTCTATAAGCTTCAACAAAAATTACTTTAAGGAGAGGTCTGTAAGGAAGCAGGAAAAATTTGCAGCCCAACATGCACAAATGTTTCCAAAGATCTTTCAATGCATAAAGAAATATATATCTCAGAATACAAATATGTGGTTCTGTTAAGTAAAACTCTTTCCATACTCCTGCTGACAACCTAACCTTAAAAGAATTTTGTGGGCATGGATGTTCTGAATTTAATTAAATGAAAACTTTGTCAAATGATATCTATGTATATGTCCAGCTTTTCAGTGAAGGTCATGCAATTTTTGTTGTACTTGAATAAATACATGCTATTTATTGGAGGTTTTCTAAAAAGAACTGAGGAAACCAGTCAGAAATGATGAACAGTTAAGTAGTTCCCAGTAAGAGCTCCAAAAAGAAACTACTTGAAGAAAATTAACTTTACCTATCGGTTCATTAAATTATCACACAAAACCCAGGCATAGCTTTTCATCTGTCATGTTCAAATATTTGGGCTTATAACATACGTTGTGTAACATAAATGCTATTTACTTTGAGAGCCATTGTGTATACTTAATGTAATTTTTACTGTCTAAAGTAGTTCTAGCTAATAGAACTCTTTGAAATAATAGAGGAGTTAGTTATTTATAAACAGAAAATGGCAATTTAATTGGGGAAACAACTAAATAAAAAGGCTAGCATTTTTATTTTAATAATGTAATATTTGAATCACAAAGAAATACATTAAAGCATCAGTCTTATTTAATCCCATTTTATATATGAAGAAAATAAGGCACAGCAAGGTTACACAGCTGGCTGAATTTTCCAATCCAATAATGTAGTATCATTTGGCAAAAATTGTAGAAAAATCACTAAAATCACTGCACTTTGACGTTATAATCTGTAATTTAAGTATGTTGAGACAATTAAACTCCATATTCCAACTCCAAAGCAGTCTATAACTTCTTAAGAGTTTAATTCTCTCATAAGAAATTAAGATCACCCTCTTGGTACTCTATCTAAAACAAAATCAGAGTATTTATTCTTCTTTACAATGTGGAGCATTTGCCCATTTACAGTTTTCCTGAAAGTCTTCCTTTTTCCATTATTGGTTAAAGACTCTCAGAGCTGGTTTGGGGGTGACAGCCAGTGGTTCCTCGTACTGCCTCAGGCCTATATATTTGAATTCATTCAGGGCAGCATGATTTCTTGACCTGGAATATGCTCTCTGTATTTTCTTTTGTTCTTTTCATTTTGAAGTTTGCACTCCTTCTTAAAGAAGATAGAACAAAAGACCATTTGTGTACTTATCCAGCTACTTTCCCTACTTCTAAGATGATATCAGTTTTTATAGATAATAGACATATCCATTCCATTTTCATCTTGCTTCAAAAGAGTTTTGTGGGTTTTTCTAGGCACTATTTACCATGTTTTCTGACATTAGTTCTATAGGTCTGTATTAAACTCTTATATTTTAATGCTATAAACCTTTTTCCACTACTTGGGAATTTTTTGTTAGAAATTTAAGCTAAATAGCTTTCAAAGATTATTACACAAAAGAGAAGGGTCTTTGATCTTCTTGGAGGTAGTGCTAAGAGCTGATAAAAGTGTATATTTTGACTTTTTTGATATTTGAAAATAATGTTTCACACATTTCCCATTGCTGTGCAGCAGATATGCCATTAATTCTATTTATATGCCTACTTTCTTGTAAAGTCCTTAGAAACTTTTTGCACTAATTAAGACTTAAAATCCCAAAGACAAAAGTAGATGGGACACATTGTTCTCACCTTATGATCAGACAAATTGAGACATAGAAAAATAAATGATTTTTATAACCCCATAGCTTTTGGGGTTATTTCAACATTTTCAGAACAAGGAAAAAAGCTATTACTAATGACTTCTAAATGTATTAAATTGAGAATATGTACCTTATTGTGTTGCTCTGGAACACATCGTTTGAACTCAAGTATAATATGGAAGTAAAAGGAAAAATAGAAACAAACAAAGAGACCTTGAGAACTGAGGTTAACTTGGTCATTTTCTTGATGTTTTGTAATGTGAACCATAGACTCTATCTAAGAGCGATATTAACTTTTCTGGCCTTTAAAAGTCATTTATAATGTCAATACTATATTTTAGCTTTATAATTTCCAAAATAAGACCTTCTGGAACAATGTTTTTAACAGCTAAAGGTCTTATAAAGGCCTTTTGAAAAACTATATATAATATACAGCTGCACAGTTCCTTTCTAAGTTGTGTAACACATTTTGAATGTGTTAAATAATAAATATTACTACCCTAATGAATCGTTTCTTTAGAAGAAAATCATGAAAATAAAGAAAATGCTGATAAGCCTTATTTGTATAAGGCCCTCTAACAAAATAACTCAAATTTTCATCTCTTTTTATCTTGTTTGTACAATAAGATACTAGCTGTAGTACTACATATCCCCTCCTTAATGGCAAGCCTGTTATATTTAAGTATGTCAGTTTTAATGCTCTTAAAGTGCTTGCATGTTTGTGGGCTGCTTTATGTTTACATCCATTTCTCCTCTTCTGGATACAGTAATTGTATTCCTGGGTATAAGCTACTTCATGACCTCCATGGACAGGAAAGAGTTTATATGTGAATCTGTTTACATAGTGTTCATAACCAGGCAAAGTATTTCTCTGTTGAAAGTCAGAAGAGCAATTGATAGCATTTAGGCTAAACAAATGTGGGAGATGAAGAATAGAGGACTTCTGCAATGCTACTAATTTTCTATTTGTAATCTGGATGTTTCTTACACTTGTGAAATTCATCAGACTGTACACTTATGAGTTATGAATGTCCTATATGTATTTATATGTTGTTTAAGACTTTATTTTAGAAAGAGCTAAAGATATTATTTACAGATGAGGAAGTGAAAATTAAAGCCTTAGTGAGGAAGAAGATTTGGGAGGATTACCTAAAGATATAGTTAAGAGAACAACAGGGGTTTAAAACGGGGATGGCATCAGTATACATGTTAACAACTCTGCAGCAGCAGAAATAGACAATTCTGCCACTAAAGACAAGTTTAGGAGTTCCTGTCATGGTGCAGTGGTTAATGAATCTGACTAGGAGCCATGAGGTTACGGGTTTGATCCCTGGCCTTGCTCAGTGGGTTAATGATCCAGCGTTGCCGAGAACTGTGGTTCATATGCAGCTCAGATCTGGCATTGCTGTGGCTGAGGTGTAGGCCGGCACCTGTAGCTCTGATTTGATCCCTAGTCTGGGAACCTCCGAACCTCCATATGTCGCGGCTATGGCCCTAAAAAGCCAAAAAAAAAAAAAAAAAAAGACATGTCTAATAAACTCAGTAATGCATCTCTTCTGAGTTCAAAATCTTCAAGTCATATTCAAAAGAGCCAGGCATATGGGTCTATGATTTACAGTTGTTCAGCTAGGATTATTTTCTACTTTACAGTGGTGTGAAAACAGTACACATTTAATAGAAACTATATTATACGTCAATAAAATGGACAACCTAGAAGAAATGGACAAATTCTATAAAGATACAACCTTCCAAGACTGAGCCAGGAAGAAATAGAAAATATGAATAGACCAATCACAAATACTGAAATTGAAACTAAGTTTAAATGACTTCAAGAGTTCCCTCATGGCCCAGCAGATTATAGATCTGGTGTTGTCACTGCTGTGGAAAACTTTCAATCCCTGGCCCAGGAACTTCTTCATGCTGTGGATGTACTACCCAAAAAGAAAAAAAAAAAAAAAAAAAAAGCAACTTCCAAAAAAACCCAAAAGTCCATGACCAGAGTTTTCACAGGTAAATTCTATCAAAAATTTAGAGAAGAGTTAACACTTTTCCTTCTGAAACACTTCCAAAAAGTTGCAGGGAAGGAATACTCCCAAGCTCATTCTACAAGGCCACCATCACCCTGATACCAAAATCGGAAAAAGATACCACACAAAAAAGGAAAATTACAGGTCAATATCACTGATCATGTATGCAAAAATCCTCAACAAAATGTTAGCAAACCAAATCCAACAATATGTTAAAAGGATCACACACTATGATCACGTGGGATTTATCCCAGGGATGCAAGATTTCTTCAATATTTGGAAATCAACCAGTGAGATTACACCACATTAATAAGCCAAAAAATACAAACCATATGGTCATCTCAATAGGTGTACTTCAAATTTTGATTTTTGGGAGATTAGTAATTTCCAGTAAGATACTCTCTCATGATACTGGACCGTGACAATAAGCCACAGGTCCTAGTTAACCCAGCTTTCATGAGGGTAAACAATCAATACAATTACAACTATTCTGTACCCATACAACCATTCCGTTCTCACTTTCAGTACGGTAACTATACTTTCAGTACAGTAACTATATTCATTCAGCACTATATTAAAAAGTAGGATTTGTTGCAGATGGTTTTGCCCAACTATAGGCTAATGAAAATGTTCTGAGTACATTTTAAGGCAGGTTAGGTCTATGAAGTGTATTTTTGACATAAACTGTTTTTAGTTTATGATGAGTTTTGTCAGGATACAATCCCATACTAAGTTCTAGAAGATCTGTATAAAAATTTGACCAATATTTAAGGATTAGTCAAGTGACCACTCCAACTTAAGATAACTTTAAACTTGGTTTGTTATTAAAACAGCAGGAAATGCAAAAAATGTATAGTATGAAAAGTAATGAGTGTCTGTAGGATCTGAATATAGAATCCTAGCTCCCTATGGAACTGTGCTCAAGATTTATTGATCTTAACAGACCCTTTAGAGTGAAGAACCCCACAACATCAGACTGCTGTATTTTTATTCATAGGGTGGAGATGATACATGACATGGATATTCTTATTATGTTAGTTACCTATTTCAGATTTCTTCCTTACAGATACTCTGGGGCTATTGAAAGCTGGTGACAGTCTACTGCCCAATTTCCAAATCCCTACTTAAACTCTTGGTGCCACTTTAGTATCCTGAGACATGGGACAGATAAATCTTGTAACTCACCAGACTAAAATACACCTTTAACCTTATGGACCTAAGTAATTACATGTTTATATTTATCTTAGACCATGAAAATCCAAGTCTTTTGACACCCAAAAGCTCCAGAAGTTTATAGAAGATGCCCCTCCACCTGCATCAGAGGGCTCTGTTCAAGTCAGTTTTTGCATCAGTCATTTCCAGGAGCTGTTAGTGGTCTTGAGAGGAATAATAAGATGGAGATGCAAGGAAAATATCCAGTAAAGTAGTCTGAGACTTAAGTGTTGAAAAATAATGAGGGTAGGAGTTCCCTTCGTGGCTCAGGGTTAACACAACCGACTAAGAACCATGAGGTTGCGGGTTCGATCCCTGGCCTTGCTCAATGGGTTAAGGATCTGGCGTTGCCTTGAGCTGTGGTGAAGGTTGCAGATGCGGCTCGGATCCCGCGTTGCTGTGGCTGTGGTGTAGGCCAGCAGCTGCAGCTCCTGTTAGACCCCTAGCCTGGGAACCTCCATATGCCGCGAGTGCGGCTCTACATGAATGCAAAAAGACAAAAAAAAAAAAAGAAAAATAATGAGGATAAATTTTGCTGAGGAAGCTTTTTTTTTTTTTAAGAGAAACCAATATGGGTGTCAAAATGCTGAACTTGAGATGGATGTTTTAATTATATGGACTGTTGATTTCTGATCTGTCATTTGGAGGTGAAATCAAAGAGATAATTATAGGTTACCTCAGAGGACTGCTCTCCTAAATTAATCTTGCTCGTTACTGTTTCCCAGTATTTCTGTGAATGTATGAAATCTACAGTATTATCTAATAATGTGTTCACTTCACTAGTAAGGAAAACTTTACAGTTTAATTATTTCATTGATATCAGTTAGTTACCAGGTGCTTAACACAGAAATCAATTTTGGTGGAGCACACTATTATAATAAAAGCAATGCTCCTACCACATTAAGAAACTTGTAACAAATACATGTACTTGGAATTAGTTTTGTCATATATATAATTTATTATTGCAACTAAAACAAAGTGGAAATATACTAATTGAAATATAAATTGTCTTCGACAAAATCACAATTACTTTTGTCTTCACATTTTGAAGTACAAAACATTTAAAAAATGCTGATATTTAATTTTTTACATATTTTATATAACAGTATGCAGGGTGTCTTTGCTATACTGCATCAATTTGATTTTAGAAATATTTATGCATTTAAAGAAATACTAGGAAAATCATCCTAAGTTTTCTACAATGTTTTTACACCTTTCTTTAATGAGCTTTTAAAATTTTGTTATATGTTGCTAACATCAGGCCTCATATTTTATCAGATTATTTGATAAATTAAGCTTTAAAAACTTCAGCTTGTCAAATGGAAATTATTTAAAATAAAGCTTGTAAATCAGAGGATACTAACAATTATCCCAACAAAAGCAAGGCAGGAAGTAAACTTAGTTTACTCAATTTAGCAACTCAAAAAATCAGAGAAGATCTGTATACTGTTCCAAATTTGGAGTTCTAGAATTGTGATTTAGAATATTTTAAATCTAGTTACAAATTTTTGGATGTGATTCTTATTTATTTTTTATTTTTTTAATGATTTTTATTTTTTCCATTATAGTTGGCTTACAGTGTTCTGTCAATTTTCTACTGTACAGCAAAGTGGCCTGATCACACATACATATATACATTCTTTTTCTCACATTGTCCTCCATCATGTTCCATCACAAATGACTAGATATGTTTCCCCGTGCTATACAGCAGGATCTCATTGCTTGTCCATTCCAAAGGCAATAGTTTGTATCTATTAACTCCAGATTCCGAGTCCATCGCATTCACTCCCCCTATCCCTTGGCAACCACAAGTCTATTCTCCGAATCCATGAGTTTCTTTTCTGTGGAAAGGTTTATTTGTGCTATATGTTAGGTTCCAGATATAAGTGGTATCATATGGTATTTGTCTTTCTCTTTCTGACTCACTTCACTTAGTGTGAGAGTATCAGGTTCCATCGATGTTGCTACAAATGATATGATTCTTATTTCAGGGGATATACTTAGATTTTTTTTTCTGAAATAAAATGAAAATAGGTAAGCCTATAAATGCGTAGAATTTAAGTTTGAGGAAGCACTTAAAGAACACAAAAAAGAAACAAATATTTAGTGATTTTTGTCTTATATGTTATTTACACACATAGAGTACCAAGAGTGGAAACCAAAACTACTTATACAAATTTTGGGGCTTAAATATTTTAATAGAAAAAATAAAATTGGGAATATTCAGTTAAAGAGACTTGCAACTGATCTCATCAGTACCCTCAGCACTTGTAAAGCCAGTATGTCCCATTTTAAAATGTTATGTAGGGAGATCCCCATTGTGGCTTAGTGGCAATGAACCCACCTGCATCCATGAGGATGCAGGTTTGATTCCTGGTCCTGCTCATTGGGTCAAGTATCCTGTGTTGCCATGAAATGCCTAGTAGTTTGCAGATGTGAGTTAGCTGTGGTGTGGCTGTGGATGTGGCATAGGCCAGCAGTTGCAGTTCCAATTTGACCCCATTTGGGGAACTTCCATATGCCATGGGTGCAGCCCTAAAAAAGACAAAAAAAGAGATAAATAAAGTAAACAAAAATAAAGTGTTATATATAGAGAGAATAGTCAAAGATATCAAAAATTTCAAATGTATTTATAAAAATATAGGCAAATTCTGATAATTAATTTCAATATGAAATTAATTCTAAAAAAATTCTCATAATTTTATAAAAATAGCAAAATAGGTCAATTAAATTTTTTTTTTGCAGAAATACCAGTGACAGTGGTAAAGTATTAGAGGCAAATATAAATAAAAACTGAAATTTGTTAAAACTTTCCACAGAAAAGAAACTCATGAATTTCGAGAACAGACTTGTGGTTGCCAGAGGGAATGAGGAGAGAGTGGGATGGACTGGGAATCAGGGGTTAATAGATGCAAACTATTGCCTTTAGAATGGACAAGCATCACATCACAGTCTGTGAGTCAGTCTGTGAGTCGTTATCTGTTCTGCAAAGAAATTCATTGCGTCCTTTTTTTAGATTCCTCATATAAGTGATAGCATTTGATGTCCGTGTCTCAGTTTCTGACTGACTTCACTTAGACTGATAATTTCTAGGTCCATCCATGTTGCTGCAAATGGCTTTATTTCTTTCCTTTTAATGGCTGAGTAATATTCCAACATGTATAAATACCACATCTTCTTATCCACTCCTCTGTCAATGGACATTTAGGTTGTTTACATGTCATGGATATTGTATAGAGTGCTGCAATGAACATTGGAGTACATGTGCCTTTTCGAGTGATCGTTTTCTATGGATAGATGCCCAGGAGTGGGATTGCTGGATCAAATGTAATTCTATTTTTACTTTTCTGAGGAATCTCTATACTCTTTTCCACAGTGGTTGCACCACAGTACATTCCTACCAACAGTGTAATAGGTTTCCTTTTTCTCCACACCTTCTCCAGCACTTACTGTTTGTAAACTTTTTGATGATGGACATTCTGGATGGTGTAAGGTAAAACCTCATAGTGGTTTTGATTTTCATTTCTCTAATAATGAGGGATGTTGAAGATCTTTTCATGTGTTTCTTGGCCATCTGTATATCTTCTTTGGAGAATTGTCTGTTTAGATCTTCTGCCCATTTTTTGATGGGGTTGTTTGTTTTTTTGGTATTGAGCTGTAGAAGGTGTTTATAAATTTTAGAGATTAATCCCTTGTCAGTCGATTCATTTGCAAATATTTGGACCCATTCTGTGGGTTGTCTTTTCGTTTTGTTTAGGGTTTCCTTGGTTGTGCAGAAACTTTGAAGTTTAATTAAGTCCCATTTGTTTATTTTTGTTTTTATTGTCACTACTCTTACAGGTGGATCTAAGAATTTGTTGCTGTCATTTATGTAGGAGAGTGTTGGGCCTACGTCTTCCTCTAAGAGTTTTATAGTATCTGGTCTTATATCTAGGTCTTTAATCCATTTTGAATTTATTTTTGGGTATGGTGTTAGGAAGTGTTCTAGTTTCACTTTTTTACGTGTAGCTGTCCAGTTTTCCCAGCACCACTTATTGAAGAGGCTGTCTTTTCTCCAATGTATATTCTTGCCTCCTTTGTCATAAATTAGTTGACTGTATGTGCATGGGTTTAATTCTGGGCTTTCTATCTTATTCCACTGATCTATATTTCTGTCTTTGTGCCAGCACTGTATGGTTTTCATGACTATAGCTTTGTAGTAAAGTCTGAAGTCAGGGAACCTGATTCCTCCAGCTCTATTTTTCTTTTTCAGGATGTCTGGCTATTCTGGGTCTTTTGTACTTCCAAAAGAACTTTAAAATATTTTGTCTAGTTCTATGAAAAAGGTCCTTGGTAATTTGATAGGGATTGCACTGATTCTGTAGATTGCCTTGGGTAGTATAGATGATTGTTGTACACCCATAAATGTATTAAAATTCATTAAGTAATTAAAAAAAAGAATGGACAAGCAATGAGATCCTGCTGTATAGTACTGGGAACTATGTCTAGTCACTTGTGATGGAGCATGATCGAGGATAATGTGATAAATAGAATGTATATATGTATGTGTGACTGGCACCTTTGCTGTAAAGTAGAAAATTGATAGAACACTGTAAGCCAACTATAATAATAAAAAAAATCACTTAAAAAACCCCCTGAAATTTGTGGGTTGACCATACATCCTTATTTTCATCCAAAATGAAAATGTGCCCTTTAAATTTTATCTGATTAAAAGGACAAAATTAATTCTTCATCTTCTAGACTACGGTAAGTATGTCTAAAGCATTAATAAGCTTTTTATTAACTTCCATTAGTTCAGTTCTTTTTTTGATAATGAGTAAAATGCAATCCTGTGGAAGTTTGTGTTAAAAAATGGTATGTGAGAGAACATATGCATGTTAACTTCTGAATAATAGTATTGCCTTGAGAGACCACTGGAAAAAAATAAATGGAGACTGTTTTCTACATCCTTATTGCCCCAGACAGTTCTATAGTACAGAACTTGATGTAATCATTAATATCCTTTTGCACTCTCAGAATCATCCCTAATGTGATGATAAATTATATTTTTACCATAAACAATGTATTGTATTTTATGAATAACTATTCCACTGATATTATTTTTAATCATTAATAAGAATACTGTTTTAAAAATTACCTGCAACTCTGGCTTCATCTCTTTTGTTTTAAAAAGAATATAAATTTAACAAATTAGACATTTTGTGGCCTTTCAATTACAAAAGTGTGGGGTTTAGGCCCTACTTTCTGTCTAATAACCATCAAAATAAATAGTTTACTCATGACTGAAAAATAAACCACTAATAAAGAGTACTAGAAAAATTGTATAAATCAGGTATTCCTGCTTTCTGTATCAATTTTAGGAAGAATGTTATTCCGAAACATTAAGTACTCCATAACAACAATTAGATTTTAGTGTACATAGAAGGCCTAAAAATCCTGTCATATATCCTTGTGAACTTTACAAATCTTCAATGGATTAAGTTTTGAGATTCACAAAAATTTAGCTTAAGGCATGTTTAAGCTATGGAAGGCACTTAACGTTAACATAAATGAAATGAAGTCATAGGGAAAAAAATCGAAGGTTATTATTTGTATCAGATTTATGTGTTTGTGATGTTTATGTATGTTATTATTTATAAGATTTTAATAAAGTAGTTCTATATTACACACCTTTTGATAGTTATTAATTGAATCGTGGTTTCTCATACTGTGTCACAAGGAATCTTGTGCTTTTTAAAGTTTGATTAAGTGCAGAAGAATTAATTCTATAGATTTTTAAAGTTCAAGGTAATTTGAAAAGATTGTTCAATTTAACTCTAAAATTAGTAGGTGTGTCTTGATAAATGCCTAGTACACTCACCAGGTGACAAGTAGAAAACAGTCTCCATTTATTTTTTCCAATGTTCTCTCAAAGTAATACTATTATTCAGAAGTTTAATTTATATCTGTAATTACCCATGCATGTATATGTACTCACACATACCACTTCTTTAACACCAACTTCCACAGGATTGCATTTTACTCATTATCAAAAAGAGAATACTGAATTAATGGAAGTTAATAAAAAGGTTATTAATGCTTTAGTCATACTTTCCATAGTCTAGAAGATGAAGAATTAATTTCTACTTTTAAACATAACCAGATAAATTTTAAAGGGCACATTTTCATTTTGGTATTTATGAATAAGTTCTTTTAAAGAGAAGAGATTATTTAGAAAAATAATGCAATAGTGCGTTTAGAATTTTGTAAGGCATAAAAATGTCCTTGAAATATAAAGCAGAAAGAAAGATGATGAAGGGAGGCAAGAGGTAATCAGCACAAACTAACATGACAAATCAAGGCTTTGTAAAAATAAAATAATTTGCCACCTGTAGATATGCCAGCAGTACCTTTGGTGCAGACACATAACAAATGTTTCAAAAATGCCTTCACCTTCTAAATTAGTCTTCAGTATTGATATATAGATACTTAAAATAATATGCAAATTTACTATTAAATGACTTCTCCAGCTTGTATGTAGCAACCAGTCATGGAAAATAGCTGTAAATACTTCAGAAATCACCAGCTGTGTTTTATTTTGGACAACTGGAAATAGTGCTACATTTTGATTTTTAGTCCATAAACTTGTATGTGAATAAATATATACACTGTATTAGTTTTGAGTTAAATTAAATCTGGAGGCCCTCTCAAATAGACTGATGGACTATTGAATTTCAGTAAATATCCAGTCTCTGTTTCCTACCCATTCAGATACTACCAAAATGACTGTGATCAGAGTTGACTCGTTTCATCGAAGTTAAGGTTCTGACCAATTTTGTGTGACCACAGAAACTTTTGCACTGGCTTAAAGATCTTGTGCCCACGGTACAATTTTCCTAGCCTATCACTACTTTTAACCTTGTGGGTTAAGCTTCTCCACACTCAAAGACACCACAGTCAGTCTCCATGGAGTCAGTTGTTATTCACCCTTACCGTATACATGTGTCCATCAGCTTCACCTTTGGATGGTCATCTTTTCAGTGTTCTTAGGCAATCACAAATGAGAAGGAGAAGGGAGGGAGGAAGGAAAAAAGGAAGGAAGAAAGGAAAAAAGGAAGGGAGGGGGAGTAAAGGAAGAAGGGAGGGAGGGAAGGAGGGAAGGGAAAGAAGCTAGAAGGAAAGGAAGGAAGAAAGAGAAAATAAAAGAAGGAAATGAAGGAGGAAGAAAGGTATATATTCTTTTCTTAAATTTGATAACTGCTTTATGGTATATTTAAAAGTTGCTAAAAGAGTAGAGCCTAAAATTTCTCATCACAAAGAGAGAAATTTAACTCTGTGAGGATATGGGCATTAACTAAACTTATTGCAATAATCATTTTCTAATATGTATATGTCAATATATGTGTTAATATATGCATTCAAGTAATTATGCACTATGCCTTAAACTTATACAGAGCTGTATACCAATTACATCTCAATAAAACTGAAAAAGAAAATTTAGACATGGTAATACTTCACAAAAGAATATGAGGCCTTTACTAATATAATCATTCTAAACAGTGATAGACAAACTTTGGAGCCATTTTTCAGTTATTTTTCTCAACAATTGCATTTTTAAAGACCATTTTTCATTTCATGTAGCAGAAGACTTGAGGGCAATCTTTAATGTAAGATCACTGAGTCATCATTAACATAGACCCTATTTTGACCTGCAGTGTCTACCAATACCATTGGTAGGGACTTATCATACTACTTGATGTAATGAATCTAAACAAAGAACAAAAAAACATTATATGTTCTTCAATATTAGCTAATGGGGGGCACAAGTGCTATAACAAAATTGTTTCAGGCAAGTTAACTAACTGTGCTTTACTTCTTCTTGAAATTAGAATAATATCAATCTGGGAGTTTCTGTTGTTGCTCAAAGGGTTATGGACCTGACAATGTCTCTAAGAGGATGAGGGTTTGATTCCTGGCCTTGCTCAGTGGGTCTGGATCTGGCATTGCTGCAGGCTGCTGTGTAGGTTGCAAATGCACCTCAGATCTGGTGTTTCTGGGGCTGTGGTATAGGCCTGCAGCTCCAACTCAGCCTCTAGTCTGGAACTTCCATTAGTTTCAAACTTAGATTAGTTTCAAAGTTAGATTAGTTTCAAAGTTGTGAACTAGACTTTTTTTCCTAGCACTAATACTTACTTAAACATCCTGTAACAATTGAAATGCCAACATCATTTTTTTGTTTTAACCCACCAGTTCTTTGATTTAATCTGATCCTTTCCATATTAGCCAAATCCCTAAATTGTAGCCTTGCTTGATACTATAAGTTTCAATGTAATGTAAGCCTTATACCATTTTTACTCTTCTCCGTATATATCTTTAGATTTCTATTTTTTTTTTTTTGCCTTATCTAGGGCCACACCCATGGCATATGGAGGTTCCCAGGCTAGGGGTCTAACAGGAGCTGTAGCTGCCAGCCTTCACCACAGCCACAGCAATGCGGGATCTGAGCTGCCGCATCTGCGACCTACACCACAGCTCACAGCAACGCCGGGTCCTTAACCCACTGAGCAAGGCCAGGGATCGAACCCGCAACCTCATGGTTCCTAGTCGGATTAGTTAACCACTGAGCCACAACAGGAACTCCTAGTTTTCTAGTTTGTTTAGTCATTATTATCTGGTAACTTTAGTTCGTTGTTATCAATTTTAAACTTATTCTCTTTTATCATTTTTCATGTCAAAATAAACTTGACATTTTTCATAAAACATATTTTTAAGGGATTTTATTAGAATTCTAACTTTAGAAATACTTAAGGGACTCTGAGGTCAATAGTATAGGGATTTATAAAAAGGATATGCATAAACTTCCAAACTTCCAACTTCCACTTAGGATATAGTGAACTGAAAAGCATTTCACTCTCAAACTGAAACAGATAAACCAAAACCAAAAAATCCAGCTAAAGAAAAAAATGTACATGTTTTTCAGTTTAAAAGTTTGTTATATTCACAGGCTAACCACTGATCTATAAAATAAGGAAAGTTGGGGAGACAAAAGCACTGGCTCACCTGGGCTACTAGTAAGAAGCTTTCTGAAGGATTCAGACAGGGTGAATGGTATATCGGAGAAGCCACTTGAACATGCAATGTCAACAGAAAGTGAAGTCACTGTGCTCCACTGTAGGAGCAACTCTTCGTAGGATGGGTGTTAAAGGTACAGTCAGTCAGACTAAATAATTAAGGTAGAAATCAGTAACAAAAGACATCTGGAAGTGTTCCAAATATTTGAAAATTAGCACAGTTTTTAAAAATTTGTGGGTCAAGGAGTTCCTGTTGTGGCGCAACAGGATTGACAGCTCCTCTGGAGTGCTTGAATGCAGATTCGATCCCTGTCCTGGCACCATGGGTAAAGGATCCAGCATGGGTAAAGGATTCGGCCAGGACCTTATCCTGGCCTGGGAACTCTATATACTGCAAGGTGGCCAGACCAAAAGAAAAAAAAATGGTGGATCAAAAGGTAAATCTCAAAGAAAATTAAAAATATATTGAGAAAAAAAAAATGGTTGGGGTTACTATTGTGGCTCAGTGAAAAAGAATCTGACTAGCATCCATGAGGATTCAGGTTCGATCCCTGGCCTTGCTCAGTGGGTTAAGGATCTGTGTTGCTTTGAGCTGTGGTGTAGGTTGCAGACTTACTCGGATCAGACATTGCTGTGGCTGCTGTGTAGGCTGGTGGCTAGCGCTCTGAATCAAACCCTCAGCTGGGAACCTCCATATGTCCTGGGTGAGGCCCTAAAAAGACAAATATACATATACATAGAGAGAGAGAGAGAGAGAGAGAGAGAGAGACAGAGTGCAGAATGAAAAATTAAATTAAACATGTTAACATTTATAGGATGCATCTAAAGCAATAGAGGGAAATGAATAGAAGCATAAATCTATAAAACACTAGATTGAAATTTATTTCTCAGAGCAATTAAATTTAGCAATTTTAAAACTACTTCATATGTGTTAAATTACTCAAAGAGGTCATTAGACTGAAGTGACACTAATGTCATGGGACCCTATGTAAGCAAACCAAAACTAAATCTGTAAATTCCTCAGGGTTACCTAATGAAAACCAAAGGACAACCCTCTCTAATTGAAATTAATGTAAACAGCTTTTTGTTTTTAAATATGTTAATGATGTACACTTTTAATTTAATTTACTTATAATTATTTTTAGAATTGCTTTTTTAGTTTTCACAACTGCAATTTTAAAATATTGCGTGATACTCTATACACTGGTATATCATTTTATTTGTACCATGGGCAAATACTTAATCTGATTTCCAATTTTGTTATTTTAAATATTATATTTTTCAATAGATTCTTTTGTTAATTTTTTAAATTATTTCCTTCACATCACTCAAGATTGTGATCACTCAATTGAGGAATTATTGTTTTGTTTTCCTTAGTTAATATCATTCTGTTTTCCATTTTTATACAAATTAAATACATTATGTGTATAGTGTTTCTATACACTAACAATGAAGGATCAGAAAGGGAAATTAAGGAAATGATCCCATTTACCATTGCAACAAAAAGAATAAGATATCTTAGAATAAACCTACCTGAGGAGGCAAAAGATTTATACTCTAAAAACTGTAAGACACTGATGAAAGAAATAGAAGATGACACAAAGAGATGGGTAGAGATATCATGCTCTTGGATTGGAAGAATCAATATCGTAAGAATAACTATACTACCAAAGACAATCTACAGATTCAGTGCAATTCCTATTAAGTTACCAATGGCATATTTCACAGATACAGGACAAAAATTTAAAAAATTTGTATGTAAGCACACGCATACCCAAAGCCAAAGCAATCCTGAGGAAAAAATGGAGGAATCGGCTCCCTGACTTCAGACTACACTACAAAGCTACAGCCATCAAAACAGTACAGTATTTGGAGTTCCCGTTGTGGCTCAGTGGTTAATGAATCCAACTAGGAACCATGAGGTTGTGGTTTTGATCCCTGGCCTTGCTCAGTGGGTTAACTATCTGGCGTTACTGTGAGTTGTGTAGGTTGCAGATGCAGCTTGGATCCCCCGTTGCTGTGGTGTAGGCCAGCAGCTGTAGCTCTGATTAGACCCCTAGCCTGAGAACCTCCACATGCCGTGGGTACGGCCCTAAAAACATAACAAAAGACAAAAAGAGAAAAATGAACTTTTATGTTTGGAAACATAAGATATAAATTTTGGCAAAATATTTCAGATTGATGTTATAGTGTTAAGAATGTAAGATCTTTTTTATCCTCAGGTACTTATATTAAAAAATGAATTTATTTGATGTCTGTGTATATAGATACAGATTAGACATGCTTAGGATATAAGACATGTATTTTTCATATCGTTATATTGTGTCTATGTCATTGAAAGCTTATAAGTTTTGTTTTTTATCTGGAATATAACTGACTTGAAGCATTATGTGTCATTCTCCTTCATGTAATGAGAACTGTGGTAAATACTTAAACTTGTCAGTCTCCTCTCATCTTAATGATCTGTATTGAAAAATATTTGTATTTACTTTTATTAAAGCAAATTCTATCAGTTGAGATACAATGAGAGTCTGTCTATTCTAGTTAAGAATCACAAGACTAGACAAAGGTATATACTGTTTCTTTCAGTCCCCCTTAATTCTAACTCCAGGGGCACACATAAATTGACGGCAAAGTTTTAACGTTACTTGAATCAAATTTTTGTCTTCTGAATTATTTTCACTCTTCCAATTGAGCTTCAGTAATATGGTAAGTAAAATGGTTCAAGAAGTGCTCAGTTTCTGCCAAGACTTTTGACAGTCATTAGAATCTTAAAGTATATTTGATAGGTATTCTTGGAAGCTAACAGAATGCTAGCTGATCCAAAATGGTTTTAAAATAAAAGTGATTTATTTTAATAATGATAAATAGGACTGCTGTTTTTAACCTGTTGGGTACTTGTGACAGTCATCATTCTTATATTGGTTTTTCTCTTTGTTGTGTTTTGTTCAAATATATTTAATTTACAGTGTTGTGTTACTTTCAGCTGTGTAGCAGAGTGATTCAATTATCCACATTTTTTTTCAGATTATTTTCTATTATAGAGTCTTATAAGATATTGACTGTAGTGTCCTGGGCTATAAAATAGGTCCTTGTTTTATATATGATAGTGTGTATATAGTAATGCCAAACTCCTAATTTACCTCTCTCCCTCCCCCATCCCACCCCTACTATCCTATTTAATAAGCATGAGCTTTTTTTTTCTGTCTGTGAGCTTATTTCTCTTTTGTTAATAAGTTCATTTGTATAATTTCTTTAGATTCCACAAGTAAATGCCATCACATGGTATTTACCTTTGTCTGACTGACTTCACTTAGAATGATAATCTCTAGGTCCATCCCTGTTGCTGTGAATGACATTATTTCATTCTTTTTTATGGCTGAGTAATAGTCTATCGTGTGTGTGTGTGTGTGTGTGTGTGTGTGTGTGTGTGTGTATTTTCTTCATCCATTCATCTGTTGATAGGTTGCTTTCATGTCTTGTCTATTGTAAGTAGTGCTTCAATGAACATTGGGGTGTATGCATCTTTTCAATTTAGAAATTTCTCTGCATATATGCCTGGGAATGGAATTGACAATGAAGTAATTCTATTTTTAGTTTTTTAAGGACACTCCATACTGTTTTCCATAGTGGCTACAGTGCACTCCCACCAATAGTATAGGAGAGTTGCATTTCATACTGATTTTTGAGATACACTAGAAGCTAGTCTACTTAAGTCACAGAAGAACTCAGAATACACATTCTATTTAGAGTTAAGGTTGTTAAAGCCCTTCTTAATCTACCTAAATTAAAAGAAAACAGAGATTCAGAGACTTGTTTAGTTTCTTAGAATCTGATTCTTCAGACTGTATAATGAAATGAAAATAATGTGCTCCAAAGAGTCAAGTTATTAACATAAAGATAATATGACGGTGTTAATATAATTTGAGTCTCTTTCAGTAGTACTGTTGATTTGTGATTCTTTATAAAATCATCAACAAAGTATGTTGAACTGGAAAATGCATCATTGTTTTTACATAAACCAAGTATAAATGGGACTTAGAATAAATGTCATTAAATTTTTTTTGATTGTAAAAATAAGGTATAAAACTATATGTTCCATTTGAGAGTGTAACTTACAGTGATGAAGCAATCTTAGGAAGGAAACAATTTATAAGTTCAGCCAAATGCGGTCAGGGGCTTTTTTCAATTTCTGTGCTATAGTTAGGTAATGAGCTTCTTTTGAATTGTTAGAAGCTTTCTTTTATAAGTACAGTGTTTGGAGAAATCAGAGGCTAAATTCTCCCATTATGTGCTCTTCTGTAACTACCACTAATTGCAATGGACATTTCCACATCAATAGCTTGGTGTAGAATTTAGATCTAGCAAATAAGATCTGAGGAAATTCAGTAAATGTTATTTTTTTTTAAGTCATTACTCTGGTAATTAATTTATCTAACAATATTTTATTACAAAATGTCTATTTATGTAGTTCCCTTTGTGGCTTGGTAGGTTAAGAACCTGACTAGTATACATGAGGATTTGGGTTTGATCCCTGGCCTTGCTCAGTGCGTTAAGGATCTAATATTGCTGTCAAGAATGTGGCTCAGCTCTGATGTTACCGTTGCTGTGCTGTAGGCTGGTGGCTGCATCTCCAATTCATCCCCTAGCCTGGGAATCTCCATATGCCATGAGTGTGGCCCTAAAAAAGACATCAACAACAATGAAATGTCTGTTTACTAAATGTCAACTGATTTTTATGAAATAGGAATAACCTTACATTTTTATTCTTGAATCATTTTAGATATTTAGAAATAAAGTTGACCCTTGAATATTATTTTCATAAAATATTATTTTGTATGAAAAATATATAAATAATATAAGAACATCAGTTAGTTAATATGTGGATTTAAGATTGCTAATAGAGATTAATGTAGAAATATTAATTGCATTTCTATTTCTTTATAGCAACAAATTGAAAAGATTAAAATACAGTTTACTGAGATATATCAAGTATCTATGACTGTATCTAGCAAGAATTATACATTTCTGTAATCAATAGCAAAAAAAATTATTCTTAAGATAATTTATAGAAGATTCAGATAAATGAAGGGATGTAACAAGTCATGCTGTAAAACTTGACATTTGTAAAAAGTGTTAACTCTTCCTCAGGTTATCTTTAGAATCATTGCAAACCCACTTGAAAGTAAGAAAGACATTTTAATGTGAGTCTTTTCTAGGGAGAATATTGTAGGCTCTTGCTTTTTTATCCAGTCTGCCACTCTGTCTTTTGATTGGAGCATTCAGTCCATTGACATTTAAGGTAGTTATCAATAAATATGTTTTTATTGACATTTTAAGTCTTGTTTTCCAGTTGACTCTATATTCTCCTGTCCTTTTTTTTTTTTCTGTTGGATGATTTCCTTTTATTTTATACTTGTGTCCTTTTCTTTTTAGTATTTGTGAATGTATTCTTTGGTTTTGATTTGTGGTTGCCCTGTTTTTCAAGTATGTTAACCCCTTCCTATATCTGCTTGCTTTAGCCTGATAATCATTTAGGCTCAAGAGTTTGTAATGTGATTGATTTTCACATATGGAAAATGGTCCTAATATTGTATTTTACCCTATTTTTGGCTAATGAGTTTGATCTTTAAGAATGTTTACAAATCTGAAAATATTTTGTTCTTTGATGAGATTTTGTATCTTTCCTGTTCTCATGGAATCAACATTTTCCTAAAATATGTATTAATATGCCTAAGAATAATAATTAATAATTTTAATATATTAGAAAATTATTTTAATAGCTTATTTAATCCTTCAAACCAGTTTAGAGAATGGGTGCTAATATATTCTCTATTTAGTTACAGAAGGGTACTTCCATCAGGTCACACAGCTGTTATATGGCAGAGCCAGGATTCAGATCCAGAATTTAGAGTTCGAAGCCCATATGCTTAACCACTCTACTACACTCCTCCTAGTCAACATGACTCATATTCATGTTTTCACAGACTAGCCTATGTTGAGGTCTATGATTACCATGCTGGAGAATTTGAAAATTCTCTACTCTTTTTTATTTATTAGTATTAAGCTGAGTTATAATAACCATATAATGAAATACCTGTTACTTTGTTCTCATAAAATAAATGATGTCACGAGCATTTATATCATCCTCAAATGCCTGTCACTTGCCTTAGAGATGTTCATAAGTTAGAACTGGTGGATGTTTCTTTACCTTCCAAGCCTGTTAACAAAATGCAATTCTAAGCCATTGTAGATTCTGTAACAGATATATTGTTTACAATCTTTTTCCACTAGTATGAGTTTCTCCTCTATATGGTGACTCATAGGAGTTGCCACAGCTAATACTTAAGCAAGGTGTAGTTAGAAAAAAATTAGAGTTTGAGAGTTATAAAAGCTTATTTTAAAAGCAATGTATTAACTTGTTTGGGGACTTCTTAGAATAAGATGGTAAAGGCCTTTCTCTAATGACAGATATCATGTTACTCTCTTTTTGTAGCAATAGATTTTCCACCACAAATTCTTACTAATATCTGAGCCAAATGGTCTTTATAACTAGGTGTAAGTGTTATATGTATGTATGTATATATACAAATGAAGTGTAGGTCATGACAACCACATATTCTCCATAGCTTTTTCCTATAAGACCATGCAATGGAACTTGGTTTATAAAGTGAAAATATTATGAGTAAGCAATTACTTAAATAATATATGGTGCTTTGTAAATGTTGCCAAGCTTCATATTCTATGCTTGATATTTTTCTGCTTTTATTATCTGTAGAGATTAATATCTGAATTACTATTTAATTAAAATTAATTTTTATTAGTCTAACATTTACATTGACAGATATATATATATATGTGTGTGTATGTGTACAAAAATGTAGACCCTGAATATTTTCTTATGTATTATACAATTAAAATGTATTTGTTTACGGCTGTCATTCAAATGGCCAAGCAGGTATTACTCTTCTGATCCCTTCAGAAATATGCATTGCTATTAGAAGTCTTACATTCTAATGCCCAATCCAGAATCACCCCTATAAATGTAAAAAAAAAAATGCATGAGTAATATTTTAAAACTTCTCTCTCAGGGAACTGAAAAAGGAAATATGTGGCTTACACTTTATCTTTTTGAATGTTTTTTTTTTTTAATAAAGGAAATAGATTTCACACGCTTTGGTCTGCATGCACAGCAGCATACAGGTACTTATTTATCAGAAAGGCAAAAAATAAAAAAGGCAGGAAAGAGAACTGAAAATTTAAAGAGCAAACTTCAAGCAGGGCTTTGCCTACAAAACTTCTCATGTATTTTCATGATCAAGATTGAGATTGCAACAAAAAATATTGATGTTAAAAGGTATTTAAGCATAGTGGAGAGTCACTTTTCATTAGGATATTGCCATTTATTGTTTTCAATCAAAAGTATAATTTTGGATACATTCATTATATCTTAAAAATTCCCTTTAGGATCCAAAGCAAGAGATTTGGATTTGATGTAATTAAAGTTAGAGAGTATATTTAAATGTGACTTTGGTTAAAGTTTAAGTCTGTCTCCTTTAAACTATGTTTTCTCTAACCAAAAAAATTAAACTCTAAGAAATTTAGAATTTGTTTTAAACATTTAAAAATCTGACAGAAATCTATAAACCAGCTATAATACAAAAAATAAATTATAAAAAAAGATGTCACTTGTTTCACTGTGTAATGGTAATATAGCTTCAAGTAATTTACACATGAATACAGTGTTTTGATTATTAGCACAGGATATAAGCAGAACTATATGGATTATAATAATGATAATTTATGTAAGGGTGTCATGCCTCAGTTTCTTCATTTCTAGTATTTTGATAATAATACTTACCTTCCAGTATATTGATAATAGTATGTTTGCTGTGACTGTTAATGTAAATTAATCATCCAAAGCACTTAGGCCAAAATCCAACACACAAAACTTTAGCTATTCAGATTCTGCCTGAGTTTTTGGATTCTCTGCACTATTAGAGATCCATTAGCATTATCCTGTCACTAACTGAGTTGACCCATGCCAACTTTTGCATATTATCTACAATTTTTCATCTCTAGACCTCGAGGGAAATAAACCAAATAATACAACACATGAGGCAATAATTTTGAGGTCCAAATCTTTGTAATTTAAAAAGAATTTTAAAAAAATTTCTCTAATCATATTAAAATATTGTAGAAGCCACATTTTTTCAAACAATTCTTTGTTGTATTCTTATACTCTTTCTAATTAGTGACCAATATTATGTTGATATTTCTAAAAAGTACAGAGTCAGTAACCTGTATTTCCAGAACATCCATGTCATTTCCCTTTTTATCTTTGTAGAAAGGAAATCTGTGATCATTTGACCATATATCACCAAGAACCTCCAATATGTCACTTTTGCTAAAACTGTGGTGTTGTTCATATGTGTTACTTCACCTTAGCTCACTTATATACATCCTTTAGTATGATGCATCAGTGATAAAAAATAATGCAAATTCTTTTTTTTTTTTTTCTTTTTAGGGTAGCAGGTGTGGCATATGGACGTTCCCCAGCTAGGGGTTGAGTTGGACCACCTGCTGCCAGCCTACACTACAGCTACAGCAATGCCAGATCTGAGCTGGAAATGGCTTCAACAAGGTCATCTAAAGTTGTGATTATTAAGGTAATAGTTATTGATATTAAATTCAAGATAATAATACATACCTGGTCCCTGTATTAAATTATTCCTAGTAATATTAGTTCATATATTCATAATTGTTCATATAGTAGAAATTTGCTTTGTCATTTTTTAATTTTTGCATTCTAGTACAAGTTGAGAAAGAACTAAGCAAAACTGTTTAGAATGTTCATTATTCAAGTTAGGTATTATTTTTATGTATAATTATGATTTTATTTTTTATCAAGACACTAAAAAACAAGTGTCAGGCAAATGTGTCTTCTATAAAATGCTTTTTAAGTTTAGAGACTTGAAAATATGGAATTGCATTAACTATATTTTTGAAACATATTTTGATTTTAACTCAAGCTAATTCTCTAGAGAAATTGGAAAGACAAAATAACATTTGCAAAAGCAAGTATCAGGAGCTGGATAAAAGGATTAAGAATAAATCAAGTTGCCTATAAGTTAGAAAATATTATTTTGGTGGAATACATGATCTTAAATCATGATTAAGCCCTCAGGATTTTATTTTTATTCTGTGGGGAGAAGGGATATCTCTTTAAAAACAGTAAAAGTCACTCTAGGTAGTCTATTAGCTATCTAACTAAATATCTTCACTTAGTTATTATTTACAGAATATTCTGTGATTTTTTTTCTTTCAGTAGGCATGTACTTTACTAGTATCACCCCATGTAAAAAAGTATGCTATAACCCAACTTGTGATAATTGTCCATTATTATGCAATATTAATAGTTTTTGTAATTTCGTCATTAAGGTATTTTTTATAAAAGTACCTATTATGGAAAATGGAAGCACTGAATGACTGGTAACCACAGGCAATTCACTCATTCATTTAGCAACATGCATTATGGTATCACCATTAACTTTTGTAATTTACTAAGTGTCCAAGCATACCAAGACAAACAAAGCAGGTTCTTCAATAATGGATAACTGAATAAGTCACAGTTCTACAAATGATTACTACAATTTCATAAGTGCTAAAATATGTATATTCTCGGTGTCCTGGAAGAGCTCACTTTAATGAATACGAGCACCAACTAAATTCTAGAATATAGAAATACAAGTTTATTCATTTACTTAGCTTCCCTTTTTTTGGTCTCTTTCTCCCTCACTTTAAGTGTCTGTTGATATATAGGTACAGAGAAATAGATTACATGCAATATGAAAGTTAGAAAATCTGTTCTTTTACATTTATTTTGCATGTTTGTCTAATCTGATGTTGTTGACTCTATCCTTCATCTAGTTAGATCTCATTTATTTAAATTGAAAAGACAATTTTTGCTCCCAGCAAGCTAACAGACATGCGGGGATACACATAAATGCAGACTTAGAATAACAGTGTTGCTAGTAAAGCTCTTAAAAACATGTACTAAGTTAGATTTTTATATCAACCTGCTAAAAAAAGAGTAAGCAGGACTGGGCATAAAACTAAGTAGAAATATAAGTATGTTTAACTTGAAGAGTCTGGGAGATATCTGTGTTTTCCTTAACATAAAACTCAACACAAAGATATTTATAATCATTTTGATGCTGTAAATGAAGTGAGAGTCTAGGGAAAAGGGCACGCATAGCTCTGTGATGTTAGTGACCACTAGCTAGCAGAGCAACCAGAGGTTTCAGAAATAGGGAAAGAGACTACCCGGAAGAGCCCTTGTAGGATCAGAGGCTACACTGGGGTTTAGAGATCCTGTGTATGTCCAGGGGCAGTCAGGTTTAAAAACGTTCCCTGAGCCACACAGAGATACACAAATCCTCAAAGAATAGAAGACTACTGGCACTAAGGGCTTAAGCATGACCTTGACCAAACACTGGCTGAATGATATAATATGATACTCTAACGTAGAGGTAACTCCTAGGAAGAGTGATTTAAAAATAGAAGCAGACATTCCTGTAGCCTGGAAGTCTGTGTGGAGGACCAAAACTGAGCCCTTACAGAGGTAATCAGAGGGGGAAAACCCAACCTCCTAGGCTCTAGTTGAAAAATGGAAAATAAAGTAAACTTGAACTGTGATAGCAGCCTCCACATTCAGTGGTAATGGGTCAAAATGTAACTGGTTAAAGGGGCTTAAGCACAATACTCTTTGACCAGTAAAAGTGGCTTATTCTGTTCCAGAGCTAAAATATAAAAACAATAAAAAATATCTGAGGAAGTACATCAGAGACTTCATACTGTGGGGAAAATAGATTTCAGAGAGCTATTTCAGCCAAGTCACTAAACAAATAAATGACCAGGAAAACAGCAACATCAACATCAAACCCTGAGGAGGAAGGAGCCTAGCGGATTACAATCCAAAGTTGTTAAGTGTATTTTCTAAAAGGTTCAGTTTTTAAGTAAAAATTTTGAGATACACAAAGAAACAGGAAAATGTGATCCACATATGGGGAAAAATTAAGGCTTATAAACACTGCTTAATGAAGCAGGCCAGATGTTAGACTCGCAGACAAAAATTTCAAAGACATAATAAATAGAAGTTTGTCCCATGTTTATGCATAGAATAATTAATATTGTTAAGATGGCAATAATCCTCAAAGTAGCCTACAGATTCAGTGCAGTCACTATCACATTCACATCTGGCCTTTTTTTTTTTTTTTTTCCAGAAATGGACACCTGATCTTAAAATTCATAGAGAAGTACAATGAACCAAAAAAATGAGTTAAAACCAGTACTCACGAGAATTTGTCTTATCAGAGTTTTATATTCTTTAGAGGACAACATTCCTATCTGTGAACAGAAATCATTTGCTTTTTTGTGGGTAGAAAAAAATCCCTGTTGCTTTAAGTTTATCATATGTTTCACCATACAGGATTGTAAAACAGCCTAGTCACTAAGAAATCACACTTCCCTGAAACGATAATCCCTTGAGAGTCTGCCAGAAAATGCCCAGTAGTATTCTCTTTTCAGAAGATTTCTTCTGCCCATTTCCAAATATTTTATCAGGAAATAACAAGTGATTTAAATGCCTAAAGCTTTGATTAAATACATTTATTTATCATTAAGAAAGGCCTAAGGTGGAGAAAGAAAGCTTCCAGAAGAAAATGGAGCTTGCCAACCCTTAATTGGCTTCATACAATTTAGAAACTATGTTATTTGTAACTGTCAATTAAGAATATGCTCGCTCTTTGTATGACCAGATTCCCCAATTGTAGATTCAATCAATTGTGATCAAAAAGCAAAGAACAAATAATATACAGATGCTGCAAACAAAGACTGCAGACTGATGGCAAGTAGGCTAAATTCAGCTCCTAAAATGGATTTGGTATGTACAGATCAGAAATCTGTTGATTTTTAATAGCAATTGTTTTAGTTAATGCACATCTTCCATAATACTCTAGTTTGAATTACTCCTTATTTTCTTAATTCTAATTGGTTTCACTCATGTCCATTGACTTTTTGGACCATATATTCATTTGCATTTGATACTCCTGTCTGTGCCCCTTATTTTATGAAAGGAAATATTTAGTAGTAGATTTTCAGAATCAGAGTGTCATAGAGGAAATGAGCCTTCCCATCCCATGCCAGGAACTACACAGACTTTTTTTTATCATTTTAATTTTTTCCATTATAGTTGATTTACAGTGTTCTATCAATTTCTACTGTACAACAAACTGACCCAGTTTTCTCACATTCTTTTTCTCACATAATCCTCTATCATGTTCCATCATGAGTGACTGGATATAATTTCCTGTGCTATACAGCAGGATTTCATTGCTTATCCACTCCAAATGCAAGAGTTTGCATCTATTAACCCCAGACTCCCAGTCGATCCCACTCCCTCCCGCTCCCCTTTGGCAACCGCATGTCTGTTCTTGAAGTCCATGAGTTTCTTTTCTGTGGAAAAGTTCATGTGTGCCGTATATTAGATTCCAGATATAAGTTTTATCAATGGAATACTACTTAGTCATAAAAAAGAATAAATAATGCCATTTGCAGGAACTACATAGATTTTGCAGTTAGAAGAGTGACATTTCCTTTTACTCTCCTCCGAGTCACACAATAGTAATAGCAATAGTAACATCTAGTACATGCATATTCTCCAACAGTTCTCTGTGGTAGGATTTATTAGTAGTACCAATTTATAAATAAAGAAACTGAGGCATAATTACTTTTTCAAGTATTAAGTGATGAAGCCAGGATTCTAGGATGGGTAACTGGGCACCAAGACCTTTGTTCTTTAGTACTTCTCTATTTGACCACACTTAGTGCGCTGATAAATCATCCAATAATTATGGTAATGATCCTAATAATAATTTCACAAATATAAGCACTTACTATGGACCAAGAACTTTCCTAAGCACTCTGTAAAAATTGTCACTTAACCATCATCCAAATTTATAAATTATGTATTTTTGTTATCTATATTTTACTGATGAGAAAACTAAAGTGTGGAGAAGTTATTGGCTAGTTCAAGTTCATATAGGAGTTAAGGGGCGTAGCCCAAAACTTAATTAATTCTGTCTAGCTCTAGAGCCTGTGTTCTGAGGGTTACCTTTATTTTAAGACGTTGCAAATAATTTGTGAAGCAAGAATATGTTGTCATAGAAATAGTTCCCACAGGTTGTTTATTATTTTAATCTCTATAGATACTTATGTGTAAAAATTTATCTTAGCCAAACAGTGCTTTATCTGTTATGTTGTGTGTAGCCTTTGATTTAAAGGACTTTGCATACTTCTCCACATTCCAACTTTTTAATTCAGGCAGAACTCACTTAACAACACAGATACTTTATTTCAGAAGCATTATTGAATTTATCACTCAAAAAAGAAGTGAATATCTGATGAGGTAAGACAAAACAAAGATCTATCTTGATATGCATAACAATAACGTTTCAGATACAGAAGTCTCTGAGTCTTGGAGAAAATAGGTAGTATCACCAATGACTATCAGTTTAATATTTGTGGGTATATTTTACTAATGACAGGAAGAATAAGAAATTGGACTCCTCCAGGATTACATTATCTGTCTGGTTCATTTGGCATTTTGCTTTTTAATACTTTATTATTTTTTGGAGGTGCCCATGAAATGCCAAAGTTCCCAGGCCAGGGATAGAACCCGTACCACAGAAGTGACCCAAGCCACAGGAGGGACAATGCTGGATCCTTAACCACTGGGCCACCAGGAAACTCCTAAATGTTTTATTTATAAAATAAAATAAACAAGGTCAGGGAAACTGGGATAACTAACATATCTCAGTGTCTCTAGACTTTCCCTGTTTTAATATTGAAGGTTCCATGTCCCAGGAACTCCCTCAACCCTGGACACAGCCAGCATAGTGGTTCACTATAAATTGGGCTATTTTGAAGGCAGGTAAAAACAGCAGTGGAGTTGTCTGCTTTCTGCCAAATCTCATGTTTCTTCCAAAGGACAACATTTGTAACTATAGGAACTATGGGCAAACACCCATCAAGGCTCAGGTAATCATGTAGTAACGTGATCAGATGCACTGGAAACTGAAATAAAAAATGTTTCTTTCCAGAGCAATGATCAACTTGCTTTATTATCAAATAGACTCCATATGTTCTAATCAAGTTTTTTTTTTAGCATTTTAATAAGAGTCCATGGCCAGCATAATTTACTTACTAAGATGATGAAATAAATAACTGCCTAATTTATTTTTAAATTGTTACCGCCTTTATTTTCATGTAATGTCTTATCATAAAGAGATAAAGGGGAGCTAAATCCACTGGAAGTCTCAGTGAGCACTCAAGGAAAGCAAATATGCTTACTGTCCAAGGAAATGCAAGATTAACTCTTCTTACATAGCCTACCATTATCATAATATTAACATTCTAGCCCCTTGTCAAGGATTGTACTCCTTTGAAGTCTAAAATTAAATTCATTGTTAGTTCACTTTAATAACCTTAGTTATGCCCCTAGTAAATTAGCACTTCTTTATGAGAACATTGCATAGATCTCTATTTAACATACAACTAACCTGAAAGTGCAGTGTTCAGTGATTCATATCTGAGTGATTATTTTGTCGCTAATAACCTGCTTCTTTAAGGAATAAACCTGTACTTTGAACCATAATGATTCTTAAATCAAAAGCAAAACCTGTGGGGAGAACAACATTTATAGTTGAAAATATTGATTTATATATGCCAGAACTTGGCTTCAGGTGTCATTACCTTTCACCTGTATGAAATAAGAAAATGAGTTTTCATCGGTAGAACCTATTATTTAGAATGAATTGGGCTTGTGGAATTATAAGAAGATAGTCAATATACCTTACACCTATACTGTGAAATTCAATCTTAGGTTACCTTCTTAAAAAGAAAGTAAAAGAGATAATTTTCTTCAAATAACGATACTAGGCTCCACAAATAGCATATCTTCAAACAACACTGAAAGCTATGTGATATTAATGATTATTTCTGTCATTATATTTAATGAATTTCAGTTATTCCGTATGAATATTTCTGTCATTTAACAATAGTCTTCTTTTTCAGTTATTTGTTTTTTGGACCAGGTATGAACTAAACTCTTAGCTGCTAGGGATCAAGACCCTTGTCTGAGGAATCACAGGTTGTACATCATCAGCTCAAGGAAGGCCATTCACAGAGCTGAACTTGAACCTTTTTCTAGGTATAATATTGGCAAAGAAACAATCTTACCAGGGAGAAACCATCTTACAGGGACACTTTAGATGTTTCAGGATCAGAGTCAACTGTAGTTAAGTTTATGTGTTACAATTATATATTAAGTAAGTAAAGTAGAAAACTTATTATTCAAAGACCCCTAATTTTTGCAGTCTGATAATATTTAACACAGTGTGTGTATGTTTTTGTAACTGAAACAGAATCAGGTGTAAGTCAGCAACCATGTGCTTTATTTAGGGAGTGTTAATAAACTTATTTAAAGATTATTTTTCATCTTTAGATAGGTATTTTAGCAAAAGGTGCATAAAAACATTATCCCAAAAAGAGAGGGTTTGACTAGAAAGAACTGTATTACTTAAATTAATTCAGAGTTTTTTATCAATTACTCATCCATTTCTGTCTAGTTTATGGTCAAGTAGGAATTAAAAGAGGTTTTTTTTTTTGAGTTTTATGACTTCAAGTTACATAAATCTGATTTGGAATAATCTATAATATATATATTTTTTGTCTTTTTGCCTTTTATCTAGAGCCGCACCCGTGGCATATGGAGGTTCCCAGGCTAGGGGTCTAACAGGAGCTGTAGCTGCCAGCCTACGCCACAGTCACAGCAACATGGGATCCAAGCGCGTCTGCAACCTACACTATAGCTCACGGCAATGCCGGATCCTTAATCCACTGGGCATGGCCAGGGATTGAACCCGCAACCTCATGGTTCTTAGTCGGATTCGTTAACCACTGAGCCACGAAGGGAACTCCAATATATTTAATTTGTAATTTAAAAATAATGAGGATAGAAAGATAATTTAAATTTATTTTCAAACCCTTGTGAGGAGCCAAGATTTTTACATATTTTATTTATTTTTCAGAGAACCCAATAAATCAGACATAATATACATATGGTAGTGTATATATATATATAATGTAAGCATGCTTTTATATCAAGTAAGAATGCTTTCAAAGAGATCATGTTAGATATTACATATGTTATGAAGACAAATGTCTCAAACATTGTCTTTAAGACTCAAATCTGGAGCACCAGTCATGGTGCAGTGGAAACGAATCTGACTAGGAATCATGAGGTTGTAGGTTCGATCCCTGGCTTCACTCAGTGGGTTAAGAATCCAGCGTGGCTGTAAGCTGTGGTGTTGCTGTGGCTATGGTGTAGGCCAGCAGATGTACCTCCGATTTTACCCCCAGTCCGGGAACCTCCTATGCCGCGGGTGAGGCCCTAAAAAGACAAAAGCCCCCCCCCCAAAAAAAAAGACTCAAATCCTTTCTTTATTTACCATGTTAGAGCAGCAACCAGATACAGTCTTTACATTGCTCTATTTCAAAACTTCAGTCCAGATATATGTGTTTGAGTATGTGTCTTATTGCAAAAATTTAGAACTATGTTTTAGAAGGAAGGAGTAAAGAGTTGTATATGATTCCAGTCATTTTTCAGTGCAGAGATTTTATACCTGTCAATACGATTCATTCTCATCGGATTTCTCAGAGGTAATAGTAGACCTCAGTCTTCCCAAAGTCTTGGAAATTTCTTACGGCTGAACTGGGAGGCAATGAAGTTTCCCCTCCTCTGCTGCAGAATTGCCCTGTGCACTTCAAACCAAGGTGACAACATTGAATAGAATGAGGAAACATTTAGCAGGCAAAGGCTGTTTTTGTATATTTTTTCCTAGAAAACAGTAGAGATTTCCATTTATTGATAAAGATTTGGATTTGTTGTGCTTATAAGATATAAACAATGTTATATGCATAAATGCAATATATGTACAATAAATAGTCCTAGAAAAAATATCCATTATTTCATTGAGTATTAACTATTTTGTCTGGAATCTAAGAGGAGAGAAAATTCTACCATTCTTTTATCATTATTACTCAGAATAGTCAAACTTTTGAAGGAATTTCTAGCATAGACATTCCAGTGGGCAAGAAAACATGGAATTTTAAAATCCCACCCAGCCCAAGCTGCTCTTGATTGAGCACCTTGATTTGTTGTTAAAGGTACCTACAAAAAGTCTCAGAGAGACTGACACTGCATAACCTCCTTTCTTTTCTCTGACTGAAGATAACAGAGTAAAGTTCAAATATATGAAAGTTACACTTAAAAAATGAATTGTGATTTTGTGCAAGCTACCAAAACCTTCTCTGTGTCAGTGTACTCATATGTAAAATAAGCATTGATATATCCTTCAAAAGTTCATTGTGAGACTGTAATGAGATACTTTATTACAGCACTGAGCCTAGGGGTTGGCACAAAGTATTTCTGTCCTCTAATATAATTTTCTACCAACCAATTTATGTCTGCATTTCATTAAAATATACTGGCTATTTTAGGTTTTCAATTCTGATATTAAATATTTCAATGGTTCCTAGTTGTAATTGATATTTTATATCAATTACATTGTAATGTTCAAAATGTATGTAATTTATAGTTCTAAAAAACTTATTAAACAATTTAAAATGATCAGTTTACCTAATGAAGGTTGTCAGCAAAATTCTTGTTTCACTTCTGTACAACATAAAGGAGTAAAGAGTTCGACATTAAAAGCAAACTGTGAAGTATAGTTTATAAAAATTCTTATAGTCTTTGGAAAAAAATGGAGTGCAGTAGACTTACACTCATAATTATGCTGTAGTTATAATATATCAAGTATTGATTATTTTTATTTAAGTTACTGAAGCAAGGCTATGGTCTACCTGATATATTTTGAACTAAGAAACCATTTGATAAGGTTCTTATTCCACTGTCAAAATGAAAAATGCCTCTACTATCTTAAACAATGAAAAGTGATCATTTCCCACACATAAAGCATCTGTCAATTCCTGTGCTTGTAGTCATATCTGCACGAATTGTATAAATTCTTAACCATAACTTCTTTAAGTGTCTTCAATAAATTTTCAACAATTTTCAGTTTTTTTCAGTTGAATCATTATTTCTCATTGTATTAATTTTGAGTTTCTTTATTACTCTTTATTTATTATTTATAGAATGAATTTTCACATGTTCCTGAGGACATAATTTATTTTCATATCATTAGTTGCTATTTGCACTTTATGATACTATATGCTTAGATTATACTGTCTTTCATTCTCTTATCTGTTCTTATCAAAATTACAGATTGATAGAAACAGCTCCAGAAAGGAAAACAAATATAATGAAAACTCGATGCTGTAGGTCTATTCATTCAAATCTATGTATATCATAACTGTTCTGTTTATCTATGAAATAGAATCATATAAAAAGAAAAAAGGAGCTCACACATGAGAATGTAAAGAACATGTTTTACTAGAATATCTAGTTATGCAGGACAAAGAAAGTTTGGACACAGAAAAGTCCTAAAAGTATGCACTATTAAAGGCATCAAGTATAACTGCACTATTATCTTCAATGCATAGAATAGCTGGTATTCCAGTTGAATTACATGGTGAAATAAATAGTCTTGCCATATTAACTATGCATTTGTATTTTACATTAAGTTTTAAAAATATAAATCTCCTCTTTATCAATTCCCCACACACACATATACACACATGTAGTCTTCAGTATTTTATAAGACCACGTAGCTTCAGAAGTTTCCATTGAATTTAACTTCATCTATTTGAGGCTGTTATTAGATACTTAGACAAATTAGTTTATTAGATATTCTGGATGAATTGCATTCTTTATCATTATGAAGTGTCCCACTTTATCCCTAGTAATATGTCTTGTTCTGAAGTCTAGTTTGTCTATTATTAATATATCTACTCCAGGATTCTTGCTTGGTATTTCTCTGGTATATTGTTTCCCATCTTCTGGTTTTTACTTTATCTATATATACATATTTTAAAGTCACTTTCTTAGAACATCATATAGTTTGGTCTTTTTTTTTTTTTTACTCTGAAATTGTCTTTTAATTAGTGCCACTAACAACATACGGCTGGTAAACTTTGAAATGTTGCTGAACTGAAAACTGAGATATGTGCTATAGGTATAAAATACACTCCAGATTTCAAAGACATAGCAAAAAATGATGTAGACTACCTCATCAAAGATTTTATATTAATTACATATTGAAATAAAATTTGAAATATGTATTTAATATACTATTAAGTTAACTTTTTATTCTTTTAATGTGGGTAATAGATTTTTTTTAATTATGTTAGTGGCTCCAATTATGTTTATATTGAATAGACCACTTACATTTATGCAGATGGCTTTATTTATTTATTTATTTATTTATTTAATTTTGTCTTACTGTCTTTTTCTAGGGCCGTACCCGCAGCATATGGAGGTTCCCAGGCTAGGGGTCTAATCAGAGCTGTAGACACTGGCCTACAACACAGCCACAGCAAAGCGGGATCTGAGCCCATGTCTGCAACCTACACCACAGCTCATGGCAACACCGGATCCTTAGGCCACTGAGCGAGGCTAGGGATCGAACCATATTATCATGGATCCTAGTTGGGTTTGTTAACTGCTGAACCATGAAGGGACCTCCAGATAACTTCTAAATTTGAAGTTAATGTCATTTACTTTATTACTACCTATAATATCCCAGGTCATGCTTTATTTCTAAGTTTTACTAAAGCCTGAGCAATCCTTCATGTATTTCACATAAGAAGACATAAATACATTCCCATGAGTGCCAGTCTAATGCTTCTTCTCATTTCAGCTGAGTTGCCTTTAGCTACAATAAATAATTTTTGTTTCTGGAATTTGACACGTTTTATAGTTACGTTAGGCTCCTTCAGTTTTAACAAGGAATTATTGTGTTGAATTCTGAAAGTCTTTGAATTGGGAGAAGTCCATTCTTTTGCTTTTTAGGGACGCACCTCTGGCATTTGGAAGTTCCCAGGCTAGGGGTCGAATCAGAGCTACAGTTTCTGGCCTATGCCACAGCCACAGCAATGCCAGATCCAAGCCTTGTTTGCCACCTACATCACAGCTCAGGGCAACTTTGGATCCTTGATGCACTAAGCGGGGCCAGGGATCAAACCCTCATCCTATGGATACTAGTCAGGTTCATTACCTATGAGCCACAACAGGAACTCCTCCATTCTTGATTACATAGAGAATTTCTTGTCCAAATAAATTTGTGATTTTAGAATTACAGACATAAAAAAACACTCCAGGCTACACTGTATAATTGAGTCTCTGCCACAGTCAGGAGACTAGAATATCAGAAAACTACCAACCCCATCAGGCTAAGAACATCAGATCTGAAAATAATCGCTGACACCAAAAATATTCTCTTCTCCTTGTCTCTTCTCTATGTGTAGCAGTAGGAAGTGAAATTTGAAAAGAACCAGAAAAGGACAAGTAACATTGAATTTCTAGCTTTAAGAAACAAGGGGGCATGGTGAAGTATATAAGGAATTCTACAAGGGCTATGGGATCAGTATTCATGAACCAATTCCTGATCTCCCTGTAGTCAACTGCCCTTGTTTATTTGGTTTCCATATACATCCCCTTTTCCCATATTTAAGCTTCCTGATAACAACAGCAACAAAAATAAGTATAATACAATGCAGTTACAGTTGTAGTTACAATTGTAGTTGCATTTCTACTTATAGAAATAGAAACAGACCCCAGTTTTCAAATAAGGCAGTGCATCACCTTGTCCAGTGAATCTTAAACACAAGATCATTTTTGGTATTAAATGAAGCCTTTCTTTGAGATACTATTGTGTGGATATCATTATGGTATGTCCAGTATTTAGGAGATTCATAGTTGTTATCACCAGTGGCATTGTGTTGGTGGAGAAGACTGGTAAAGCTAAAAAACAAAGGAAATTTACCCTGGCTTCCTTGGTAAAAGCGGACCAGTATACTTGATCTGGCACTGGATGATTGTCTGGTCTTAAGATATGACATCATTTGAAGCAGTTTATCATTTATCTTTGAATTAGCAGATTAGACACTTAGCAATAGCAGTAGACTGATCACTAATAACAGCAAAAAAATCCTATTGTTGATTCTGTGCATAATCTCTATTTCTGTCATCACAACAAATTGCATGAGCCATTTGATAAAGCACTGAGATGACTGGCTGAAGAAATATGATTTCTGTAAATAAATCATATTTTTCACCTGATTATATGTGTTCTTCAAGATATAGAACCAAGATATGAAGCATTCATAAGGAAACAAGCATTTTCATAGCTTGGATGCATTTTGTGAGGTTTATCCTCATATGTCTTTATATTTTAGATTATTGATTTATACAAGTCTCTGATGACTCAGAACTGAATGAAATGAAAACAGTTAACCAACATCCAAAAATCACTGTAGATTTTGACCTCCACTAGTAATCTTTGTTTCCTGGTAATTAGGATATGCAAATATAGTCTTTCCCATTTGTCATTCAGAACTGCATTAAAATGGGACCAAATGATAGTAATAGTCATTTTATGTCCAGGAAGTTTTGGACTTTAAAACTCACTTATTTTAGGCCAGCATTTAATCTGGATTTCATCTATTGCTTTGCTAATTAGTACCACTCTCTGAAAATCAAGACAAAATTTTTTACATGAGATGTCTAGTATATGCACTCAGAGCAATGAATTTATTCTGCCCTAAAATTGTTTTTCACTCTTTGTTCTCTGAAGTCTCACAATCTGTTCTCACACACATTCTTCCTTTATTCCCCTTATAAATGATAAAACTTACATCTCTTTTGGTGAGTCTGCCTTTCATTCAAGGTACAGCTTAATAAAGCCTTCATTCAAGGTACAACTTAATAATTAGCTCTCTGTACTATGTTGATTCCTGACCTCTAATTTAAATCTGGGACAAATGAAAGATGAGAAGAAAAGACCTGCATGGCATGAGAAGACCTGCATGGCTTTTACAAAGTATTATCTTGGGTGCTTCATCAGAAAATTTTGCTTATTTCCTGGGGAAGAACCCTAGTGTGGGCTGCATATTTCAAAGTACTCTGAGTCATCCGAGCTTCCTAAATGCCATTATTACAATTTTGGGATCCACCTATTTCCATAAATTTTCTAACTTTCACTAAAGATAACTGGCAAACTGAAACTACACTATAATTCACCAACCTGCAGAATGAGGCTTGAAATCCCAAATTCAGGTACAGCAATCCCATTGTTATAAGACATAAAATAAGTCTTTTATGTTAGTCATAGAAACCCTCAGATCTTCTGCCTTTGTTATGAGATAAGAAATTAAAAGCTGGTGTCCTTCATTTTCTGTGTTTTAACATTTTTTCTGATTGATTAAATCATCCATTTGCTATAGTCTTTTCATTACTTGAACAACCCTTAATGATTTTTGCCGGGAAGATTTGTCACCACCTTCAGTGCTTTCTATTACTTAATTTCAGGTGCTCATCAGTGATAATCCAAGTAACTACCTATGGGATTTTAATGGACTTTTTCCTCACTTTATTGCCTTCAAACATAACTAGCAAATTCCAACTTGCCATTTTCTTGAGAGAGTGTGGCCAACAACTGTTATGAACATCAATTACTCCAGTATTTAATGCTTTGAGTTAGCAATAGTACCACCTTAGCTATTTAGAATTGTAGCTACCTTATTAAATCACTGTGAAGGTGGAACATCTAGAAACATCTACCGATTCACACTGCAGAACTGGACCCCAAAGAGTATTATCCTTCAGTTCACAATCAGGAAGCTGCAGGACTATGAAGTGCTGTTTGTAGAACCAACCAGTTGTCCTCTGCCAGGAACAGGAAATTGCCAGATTTAAAGCAGTCTCTAGGATCAGAACATCAATACAATAACAACAGAATCCAAAAACACACTTTCTCTTGCATAATCTGTTTCTTCAAAATAGACACCTTTTTCTATATGAAACTTAATCCTTCCTCAAAATTCAGTGGCTGAATATATGTCACATCTAAAATCCTAACCAGAAAAAGGTTTCGAAAGTGTAGTTCTATCTTTCATAGTCTACTGTTTTACTAGATGGTATGATTAAAAGGGATCGGAGTGAGTATTGAATAAACCACTCCATATCATCAGTACAAAACAGACTTTTAAATTGTCTTACATATATTTTATAAGGTGTATAATTTGTATGCACAAGCGTTGACATTTTTATTTTGTGGACTAGAATATAGTTTGTGAATAAAAGGAAAAAAGAAAATAAATTTACCTGTACAGAGAGACTAATAACAATATTCTTAGGTAGATCTTTGTTACTTATTTAGTTAAAGAAATTGGAAAAATATATGGTAAATTAGAAGAATAGGCAAATAAGAGTATATTAATTTTTAGCCTGATACATAATTTGATGAAAGCCAAAGTCCAGAATAAAAAATCATGATATTTTATAGTGATTTGTGATATTTTAATATTTTACATTTAAAATTCTTATAACACTAGTAATTACTCAAAATATTAAATTTATTAATTATAAAAAGCAAAGAAATCAGCCCACAGTATCATATTAAAAACTTCAGCAAAGCATCACCCAAGGTTTATATAATAAAAATGCTGTTTCAGTTTGTTGGAGGAGAAGATGGAAAAAGTAGTCAAGGGTAAATAAGGGTCATAAAAGAGATAAAATATAAAATTCATAGAATAACCAAAACAGAATACAAAACTAAGTTTCTGAAATATTAGGGGGAAAATATAAGTAGAATAAGAAAAAGCAGTAGCAAAAGATGATACAGAAAGCCAATAGTTTGAGAAAAGTCATTTGAGTATTTTAAAGGTGGCCTTAATAATTTATTTATCAAAAGGACAAAAAGTAAGCATTATTATCTCTTTAAGATAGAAATAAAACCTGCTTTGTGAAAGAATTATAGATTAAAGGAAAGTTTTTTTACTTACCAAATTATTATACATGTATTTATATGTAATACTTTATATATATACTGTACTATAATATATTCAATGCATTTATACATTGAAACAGAAAGAGAAATATATGTATTATGTATATATTACAAAGCAAGAAATAGGGAAATGTCTTAATTTAGGTTAAAAAATGTGAAGTATTGGGAGCTATTACTATCCTAAGGAAATGCAATTTCTAAGATCTAAGCAATTTACCACTTTTTTTCTGCGTAGCATGACATATTAGTAAAGAAGAACTATTCCACTTGATGTTGAGATATATTTTTAGCCAACATGATGAAGAGTTTCCATGTGGAGATTTATTATTTTAAGTAGCAAACTAGCATTTGCAAGGACTTAGTGTAGGAATGATATTAGGGAATGCTTACTATTGTCTTCAGAGTCGGTATCTAATTACTATTTGTATGAGGGACCAGAAACCGTAGGAAGATTATGATAATGACACTTTATCTTTGTGCAATTCATTTCAAAAAATGGTTTCCCGTAAATTATCATACTCAGTTCCTCATAACAATTGTATCTTTTTAATTCTGTTTAGCAAAATCAATGAGAATCACAAGAATGTTTCTTAAGATCTCTTGTTATTAATAAGAAAACATAGTAATTAATTTTCGTTTCAAAATTTGTTTTCAAAAAGTTCAATTCCCTTCTATTTTACCATAGCCCTAATTTAGGTTAATGGTTTCCCTCAACTATTCTTTTGCTGCTAACCAAGTTTTCAGATTATTAGAGACTCTAAGCACGATTTAAGTTATCCAAGGTTTTAACTATTCATTTTTAAAAAGTAATTTTATTTTTCACATATGATCTAAATTGACCTGAAGACCCTACTGCTGTTCCAAGTGTAGAAGAACAAAAGTTAAAAATGAATTTGAACATACTAAATTATGATATTTCTTTCAGGCAAATTTATGCTCTTGCATAAATTAAGGCAGAAGAGCAGGAAGGAAAGACAGAAAATGTAGATGATTGAGTACAGTTTTCATTCACTTACTAATTACACCCTTAAAGAAAAATCTCACAGTGTATTTTTTCCACACTAATACAGTGGTTGGAATCAATAGGGAGTACAAACTACATATCAAGTGCTATCGTTTTGTGGTTTGAGGATGCAATTCTGATTTGAGAAAATAAAACATTTTGAAGATGGAAACATGATTATCATATCAAATCAATTTAAAGGGCCCCATGTGTTTCATTGTGTCAGGCATTTCCCAAGTTTATGATTGTCATTCCAGTATCCAGCATTTGTCCTAGAATGTTCCTTTTTTTTTTTTTTTCCTTTTCTAGGGCCGCACTCGCGGTAAATGGAAGTTCCCAGGCTAGGGGGCTAATCGGAGCTGTAGCCGCCCGCCTACTCCACAGCTCAGGGCAACGCCAGATCCTTAACCCACTGAACAACGCCAGATATCAAACCCACAACCTCGTGGTTCTTAGTCGGAGTCATTAACCACTGAGCCACGACGGGAACTCCTAGAATGTCAATTTTTTAATGAAGTATTTTTAATAGTTACCAATGGAAATAAGCTGCGAATGGATTTCTTAGAACTCCATTTTGTACTTTTTGAGTATTGCCGTGATCTCAGTTAGGGCAGCATAACACATACCTCCAGTGAACAGAGGAGGGGAACCTTCCAAATACTTTCTGTAAAACCAGAATTACCCAGATACCCAAACCAGAGAAGAACACCTTAAAATAGATTATAAGTCTATATCCTTGCTGAACATAGATGCAAATAATCCTCAAAAAATATTAGTAAATAAATCCAGTAATACTTTAAGAGGATCATACACCATCCATGATCAAGTTAGATTTACTCCAGGCATTCAAGAATGGTTCAACATCTTTGAATCAATCAGTATGATACATCACATTAACAAAATGAAGGATAAAAGTCACATGTCATTTCAAAGATACAGAAGAGCATTTGACAAAGTTCAGCATCCATTTATGATTAAAAAGCTTTCAACAAAGATATATATATATGTGTGTGTGTGTGTGTTTGTGTATGTATATTTTTGGATATAATACATTTGGATATATTTTCATATATATATGGATATATTTGGAGATATATATGTGTGTGTGTGTATGTGTATATATATATATACATATATATATACATATATGCCTCAATATAATAACGGCCTACAGCTAAAAAAAACACCAAACAGCGCAATTAAAAACTGGTTAAAAGACCTGAATAGATTTTTTTTTCAAAAGAAGACATAGACAGCCAACAGACACATGAAAAGATGTTCAACATCACTAATCATTAGGGAAAAACAATTCAAATTACAATGAAATATCATCTGTTAGATAGGCTATTATTGAAAAAATAAGAATAATTGTTGGAGAGGATTTGAAGAAAATGGAACCCTTATACACTGTTGGTGGAACTGTAAATTGGTGCATCTACTGTGTAAAACAGTTTGGAGATTCCTCAACAATTTAAGAATAAAACTACCTTTTGACCCAGCTAGTCCACTTCTGGACATTTATCCAAACAGTAAAACAGTAATTCAAAAAGTTATATGCACCCCTATGTTCATTGCAACATTATTACAATAGCCAAGATATAGAACAAAAGTATCCACTGATAAATGAATGGATAAAGACATGTGGTTCATGTTTGTGATGGAATACTACTCAGACAGGAAAAGAAAGAAATCTTTCCATTGTGATAAAATGGATGAACTTTGAAGGTATTGTGCTAATTACAGTAAGTCAGACAGAGAAAGGCAAATACCGTATCATTTCAGTCATATGTAGAATCTAAAAAAACAAATGAACCTCAAAACAAAAATACATTCATAGATACAGAGATCAATTTAGTACTTACAGTTTTCTCTTCATGGCTCAGCGGTTAACGAACCTGACTAGTATCCACCAGGATGCGGGTTTGATCCCTGGCCTTGCTCAGTGGGTTAAGGACCTGGAATTGTCCTGAGCTGTGCTGTAGGTCACAGACACGGCTTGGATCCTGCATTGCTGTGGCTGTGGTCTATGCTGGCAGCTGTAGCTCTGACTCAACCCCTAGCCTGGGAACCTCCATATGGCAAAGGCACGGCCCTAAAAGGACAAAAGACAAAAAAAAAAAAAAATAGTGGTTACCAGAGGGGAAGTGGTTGGGAGATGGATGAAATGAATGAAGGGGATCAATTGTATGGTGATGAGTGGCAACTAGATTTGTGAGGGTGATCACTTTGGTAGTGTATAGAGATGCTGGACCTAATGCTTAACACCTAAAACATACATACTGAAAATTTTATCATTTAAATTATTTTCTCTCATTTCCTTTCAAAATTTCCTAGTTTAATCAATTTTATAGTGAATCTACTAATAGTATTCATGATAGATAGGAAGTGTAAGAAGAAATAATTTTTCATATCATGAGATAAAGTATCACAAGAGACATGGAGAACGTTGTCTATAGAGGTAAAGGAAAGAACAGCAGAGTGTATTTCAGTTTTCAATACTTCTAATTTATACAAAATATGCATTACCATTGAGACTGTCATGTAGTTCAGCAGGATTTCGTTTTTTAAGAAATCTGAATTAAAGAAAATCGAAACAGTCACGAATGAATGCTTTTTGGATTTATCATTTTCACAATCTAGACTGATCAAATTTATAACATTCTGTTCTAGGTAAAATGACTTTCCTATCTGTAAAACATCAGTAGATTTTTAAGAATATTTTGTATACGTAAAATGTGGTTTTAAATCAGATCACCCAGTTAATAGATGTATCATGCTAATTTTCTTAAATTCACCTTCCAAAGGATAAGTAAATAAAGGTTTATTATATTTAATTAATTTGCCAAACCTTAATTGGCCATAGAAGAAAAGATTATATTTCAGGACTAATTACCTCTTAGATCAAATTATTTACCATGCACTCACACCATATTTCTCTTCTTGCTTTTCTGCCAGAGGTTTCAATGGGAAGCGTATTCTGAAAAAGAGCTATTTATATAATTTCCCTCAAAGAGCATTGTGTGTGTGTGTATAAAGTATATATTTGAAGAGTTAGAGACAATTTAGTTTGAACAAACAGCAATCTCTATTTTAATATAATCTACACCACAAAAAAGTATGAATGAAAATAAGACAGATTTTTGGGTGGAGAGGGAGCCTAGGCCAAAAAAGAAAAAAAAAGCTAATTGAAAGAAAGGCCAAAAAATTTATGTGAGCATAAGTAATTTGCAAAGTAGGTATTTGTTTATAAGTTGAAAGTTAATTTAACAATCCAATTTAATCAGAAGTGAACATCATTAGTGTTTTAAGTGTCTTTATAGTTTAAAAAATGAGAATAAGTATATAAGTGAAACAGGATATTGAATTATCTAAATAAGAAATAGACTTTTTTATTTACGTTTTTTTCAAGATATAACTTTTTATCTAAGAATTGTAATTTTTAAGGTTACATAGATTATGATTATACAGGTAATCTGTCAGAGGATTTATAATGTTAGCAAATGAACAGCATATACTTATATGCCTGCAAAATAATTTGAAGAAAATATAGTGGTCTCTCATACATATGTTAATTTATTGTGAAGGAAAGGAGTATCATGTTTTTCATTGGTAAGTACTAAAGCAATAGCTAAAAACTTAAATATTTAACTCTATTCCCAAAGACTTTATTGAAGTAGAATTAATTTATTGACAAATCAAGTATGCATATTAAAAAGTAGATATCTCAAGTTCAGTGTTGGACAGATATATGTACACCTGTTTCCTACAGAAATATTCTGTAAAATTTCACACAACAAAATGTTATATAGTGAAATGTATTTATTTTTTCTCCAAAAATAAATATCTGTATATCATAGATATCATTCTAAGAATACAAAATGTAACTCTTGCCAAATGAGCCATGTAGCATATAAAGTAGCTTTCGAAAAACAAAACATTAACTGAAAAGCCTATAATGAGAGAGAGTTGCATTTATAGCAAACATCAATCTACAAAAAATAGGATTTAAAATATGAGGTATACAGGTGTTACGCTGATTTGATAAACAGCAGCTGGGATCTACGTGCATTTCTAATTAGAGGATTAAAGAAAACATTTTCAGTTCTAACCCTTTTATTTTTTGTCTTATAAACTAATTTAAAAATAGAAATGACTTGGTAAAATTGTTATTTCAGGTATTTCTTAACTATCATGATCATTGACTATAAATGTTACACTGTAGAAAATATGTAAAACAAGCTAAAAATTTCAACTCCATCCCTGAGAGAACTTTTCACTTAAAATAACTAAATTGAATGACCTATAATTTAGTTATTTGAGACACAGTGCTAATTAATAAAATTTCCCAAAAATTGAAATCAAGAAGGAAAAAAGTCTAAAGTATCTCAGCTGATAACCAGTCCATAGCTCCCACTTTGGCTGTGCTTATTATATTCCAGTTGCTAAGCTAACTGCCTTCAATGGATTACCTCGTCTAACTCTCAGGACAATGCTATTACAAATGCTATTACAATTATCAGCATGGAGACTGAAGCTTGGAATACTTAATACTATGCTCAAGGCCATATAGCCAGTATGTTAAAATGCCAGGATTAATGTCCAGGCCCTATGATTTCACAATTATACATTCTTAACCGTGATTGCTGCTGCCTCCCATCATTTGCTCTGGTTCCTAATTTGCGAGGAGAGGGAGGACCATACAAATCCAAGAGGACGGAAGGACGGCTTTGTTTAATGAGGATTCCAGTCTCTATCCAAGTTCATTTGGTTGGCCTGCAATATGGAGGACATATTTATCATTTGCTCTAATATTCTAGAGAATATGGGGCTTTTCAGGAAAATGATATATACCCAAACAATCTCTCACATGGTAAAGTGAATGTGTTTACATAATTCTGGGATACATATAATTAAACTAATAGAAGTACTACTTGAATTATGAAGCAGGTCAGGATGATGGCAGGTTTTGTGAGTGGAAGGATGTATCTTACTAATAAAATTGGAGCTCTTATAAAGTGAGGATAATGGTAATATTGACTCAGAATTTGAAGGATAACATGAGATGTTACATGTTAATATTACTTAGGAGTGCTTTTCAAACTATAGGTTTTTACATAATATTGAAGTTTTACTGTTTTATATTTTCCTACGTCTCATATGTTACTTTAAAAGTTTGAAAAAGTGAAGCCTTTTTACATGCATTTTATTTTACAAAGAAAATGCAATTGTGGTTATTATCACCAAGAAGATCTGTAAACGAAAGATGTCTTTAGAATACAGTCATACACTGCTATTTAATTGTTAACTTAGCTCTCAAATATTATAAAGATAAATGGTATTACAGAAATGATGTTTGTATCAAGTTCTTATAAATTGAATGTGACATTTTTTACTATTGAATTTTAATTTACTGTGATATCCAGGGAAATATTTTGGTTTTAAAATCTTTAGATTCTTAGGGTCACATCTCTGTGCTGTAAGCACACAAGTGCTCATTAAGAAATCCAGCTGCATATATGTACTACATGTTCTTAATCCATTCATCTGTCAGCGGACATTTAGGTTGCTTCCATGTCTTGGCTATTGTGAATAGTGTTGCAGCGAACATAGGGGTGCCTGTATCTTTTTGAATCCCTTTTCTCCATACCATCTCCAGCATTTGTCATTTGTAGAACTGTTAATGATGCCATAAAAAAGAACAAAATAATACCATTTGCAGCAGCATGTATGAAACTAGAGATTCTCATACTAAGTGAAGTAAGTCAGAAAGAGAAAAACATATACCGTATGATATCACTTATGTATGGAATCTAAAATATGGCACAAATAAACCTATCTGTAAAACAGAAATGGATCCACAGGCATAGAAAACAGATTTGTGTTTACCAGGGGGGAGGGGGAAGAAGTGGAATGGATGGGGAGTTTGGGATTGGTAGATGCAAACTATTGCATTTAGAATGGACAAACTATGAGGTCCTACTCTACAGCACGTGGAACTATATCCAATCTCTTGGGATAGAACATGATGGAAGATAGTATGAGAAAAAGAATATATGTATAAAATTTAACTGGTTCCTTTTGGAAAGAATGCGTACCATGTAACCTAATTGCCAAAGCCAGAATTGAATGCCAAATCAATCAACCACATCAGACTGAGATCTATCCAAAAAGTCTGCCTTCATTTTTCAATTCAGAAAAAACAAACAAGCAAAACAAAAAAACAAACAAAAAAAAAACCACGTGCTAATGCGTGTTTTCATGAACACTATCTGGTTTTTGAGTTCTGATTCTAAGGCAGACAGGCAAAGTTCAGACCTTGCCACAAGTTTGTTACCTGCACGTAATAAGGTATCACCACCATCTATGTTTCACTTCTGTTCTCTTCGCCTTCTGTCATGGAACTCTACTTAGGGGATACAAGAAGTGAGGTCATTAAATACAATCTGTCATCAGTCTCAACACATATTGCAATATAATATTCCTACGAGGGAAAAATAAACTGTTTTGGGAGTTCCCACTGTGGCTCAGTGGGTTAAGAACCCAACTGCAGTGGCTTGGGTCGCTGTGGAGGTGCAGGTTTGATCCCTGGCCCACAGCTGTTCAGTCCCTGGCCTAGGAATATCCATATGCTGTGGGTACAGCCAAAACTACACTGTTTTATTGTCCTTAATAGTGGTATCTCTGCAAGGGATAAAGACATACCTTCCTGATAATTAGATTAAAAGAAGCTCCATGACTATAAATGTTTTAAATTGTTCTCTGTTTAGCACCACAGCATTTTTGCACCCCACACACCACAGAAACACTCCAGATAAGTTGTATGTCTTCCTTAAAAGGTTGGAAAGGGCATCAGGGAAGAAGGCCTTGGAATGGTAGGAATGGAAGGAGGTACCTAGTGAACTTCGTCCATAGGTCATCTCAGGACCTGTTACATGAAAATCAGTTTTATGAAAAAAATCTATGTAGAATTTAAGGACCTGGAAAATTATTCCCACAAAATCCTGTTCCAGTGTGCTACTCTGAAATTCTCCTACCTCCCAGGAGTGTGCATGCCATAACTTGAAAATCTCTGCCAGATCCTGTATTGAACTCTGAATAAGTTGAGATAAAGTATGAAATATAACTAAATTCAGTGGATCCACCAGAAGATTGTCTTTAAACACTTTATTTTTTTCTTTTTAGGGCCGCACCTACGGGATATGGAAGTTCCCAGGCTAGGGGTTGAATGGGAGCTGTAGCTGCCAGCCTACACCACACTCACAGCAATGCAGGATCCAGGCCACATCTGGGACCTATACTACAGCTCACGGCAACACCAGATCCCCAATCCACTGAGTGAAACCAGGGATCAAACCCGCATCCTCATGGGTACTAGTCAGATTTGTTTCAGCTGAGCCACAATGGGAACTACGCTTTTAATCACTTTTAATGTAGCATTGCCATAATGTTAACTCAAAATGGGTTGTTATACATATTATAATTATTTTATTAACAAAAAGTTGTTTTTAAAAACAAGTTTACACCTTATTTCAATGTTTTAATATTTTATAGGAATAATTTTATTTCAAAATAATTAAAGTAGAAAGAAAATATAAGAAAATGATACTTAGTTTTAAGAAGTCAAGCTATACCAATAGTAGCAGAAGTTTTTCTTGAAAAAATGTCAGTGTGTGAGTCAATATATGTAGCATTGTTTCATTACTAAAATCACATAAATGCATATAACCATTTATACAGAACTATAAAGAGGGATGTAATTTATAACATATTTAAAATAGTGTAAATTCAAATAGTCATATAATCATTAAATAAATCAGCCAGTAGTAAAAATTTAGAAATACAGTTAAATGCATAAAATAGCCACTGCCTCTTTTCTTTATTATATGTTTTATCTTGTTGCATCAAGACAGATTTTAAGAGCATACAGATCCCCTTTCTACAGGAGCAAATTTTGAATTATCTTGAAAAAGTAACATATTTAAGATCTTGACACCAAGAAGAAGAGTAAAAGGTATATTCATTGTGATATTCATTTAAACTGAAGCTCAGTACAAAGCTGACGGTACAGAAACAACAACAGCAACAGTGAAAACAAAACCTCAAGGGTTTGCTTCTAAACACAGTATAGTTTCTGTTTATCTAGTTTTAATTTATTTTGATATGATTTTTGTGGTCACTCATGAAAATATTATAGTAATCACATCTAATTTAAAACTGAAATCACATTTAAATAATTCATAAAGCATACTTTTAAGTTCTTTTGAAAGATAATCAAGTTTTAATGCCAGTTGAAATGACTTCCTGTCCCTTAAGTAATCTCAGTATCAGTGTAAACTGTTCATGAACAACAATAGAAACAGAAAAATAAATGGTGCATTGCTGGTTTGATGAAGCTGGAGCAGAGAATGCAAGGGGAGGTGTTTTTTTCCACAACAAAAATAATTATATACACTGTCTCATAGCTATAGGCATTTAATGTTTCAATTTGTCAGTTTTTTAAAAAAAATTATTTTAGTTGATTTACATAGTTCTGTCAAATTTTACTGTACAGCAAAGTGACCCAGTCATACATCCATCACACACTCTTTCTCATATTGTCTTCCATAATGTTCCATTACAAATGATTGGATGTAGTTTCCTGTGCCATACAGCAGGACCTCAAATTTGTCAGGTTTTTAAAGTTTTTATGATAAATAGAGTCAATTGGAAAAGTAAGTGGAATCTACTGTTTCTACGGACACCATTATTACTTCTCTAGCACATGGTGTTTCCACAGGAAAGTATGCAAGATTACCTCTGAATTGTGTAAAATATTGTTGTATTCTCCTAAACAATTCCATTCAAATTGTGGTTTAGGTTGAGAACTTTTCACAAAATTTTAAAATAAAATCAGGTCACCTGAGAATTTAGCATGGAAATGTTAGTTACAACCATATAAAGCTATATATAATGGAATAAAGTTAATACTAATTATTTTGGTTGATCTATTTGTTCGGACTAAAAATTTATTGTTTTCACTCTTTTTAATAAACTGTTCTCCCTTTTTATGCTCCTTCTTTTGGCAAACTCAGGTTAGTGAATGCTTAATTTCAAAAACAAAATACTCTAAATATTTGGCACATTGTTTATTTGGATTTTAAGCATATTCTCTATGGTAAAGATTTGTTTTTTTCTTTGTGGATTTGTTTTTTCTGGTCCTTTCAGCCTGCTTTGCTGATTATTTTAAACTTATTTTATTGAAGAAAAGTTGATTTCAGTATTGTGCTAATTTCTGCTGTACCACAAAGTGATTCAGATATATGTATATATATATATATATATATTCTTTTTCATATTCTTTTCTATTATGGTTTATCATAGGATATATAATAGATTTTCCTGTGCCATACCGAAGGCTCTTGTTGTTTATTCTATATATAATAGTTTGCATCTGCTCATCCCAAACATGCAATCCATCCCTCCCCAACCCCCACTGCTTAGCAACCACAAGTCTATTCTCTGTATCTGTCAATCTATTTCTCTTTCAAAGATTTCATTTGTGTCGTATTTTAGATTCCACATATAAGTGATATAATATAGTATTTATCTTTCTCTTTTTAATTGACTTCACTTAGTATGATAATCTCTTGGTCCATCATTGTTGTTGCAAATGGCATCATTTCATTATTTTTTATGACTGAGCAGCATTTTATATATATATATATAGACACTACATCTTCTAGATGATATATATGCATACACTGGATGGATGATATATGGCTCTATTGTATGGGTGGATGATATATATATATATATATATATCAAATCTTCTGGAATATATATGTATGTGTGTGTGTGTGTGTATATATATATATATATATATATATATATATATATATATATATATATAGTTGTGAGTAGTGCTTCTGTGAACATAGGGTGTGCATGCATGTTTTTGAAATATTCTTTTATCTGGATATGTGCCCAGGAGTGGGATTATAGGATCATATTTATAGGATCGTATAGCAATTTATTTTTAGCTTTTTGATGAGCCTCCATACTGTTTTCTGTAGTGACTGTACCAATTTGCATTTCTAACCTTTTCTCCACACCTTCTCCGGCATTTGTTATTTGTAGATTTTTTTTTTTTTAATGGTGGCCGTTCTGACTACTGTGAAGTGTACTTCATTGTAGTTTTGATTTGTATATCTCTAATAATTAGCAATGTTGAGCATCTTTTCATGTGCCTTTTGACCATCTGTATGCCTTCTTTGGAGAAATATCTATTTAGGTCTTCTGCCTATATGTTTTTAAGGCCACACCTGTGTGGCATATGGAAGTTCCCAGGCTACGGGTCAAATCAGAACTACAGCTACCGGTCTACACCACAGCCACAGGAACACAGGATCTCAGCCACGTCTGTGACCTATACCACAGCTCACAGCAATGCCAGATCCTTAACCCACTGATCAAGGCCAGAAATCAAACCCATTCCTCATGGATACTAGTCGAGCTCGTTACCTCTGAGCCAGAGTGGGGTCTTCCTGCCTTTTTTGATTAGGTTTTTTTTTTTTTTTTCTGCCTGCACCCAGAGCATGTGAAAGTTCCTTGGCCAGGGATTGAACCCATGCTGCATTTGGAACCTGCACCACAGCTGTGGCAATGTTGGATTCTTAAACCACTGTGCCATATGGGAACTTCCTGAGTGGTTTGGTTTTTGTTGTTGAGCTGTATGAGCTTTTGGTATATTTTGGAAATTAGCCCCTTGTTGGCTGCATCATTTGCAAATATTTTCTCCCAGTCCCTAGATTGTTTATTCATTTTGTTTATGATTTTCTTTGCAGTGCAAAGCTTATAAGTTTGATTAGGTCCCATTTGTTTATTTTTGCTTTTATTTCTATTGCCTTGGGAGACTGAGCTAAGAAAACATTAGTACAGTTTTATGTCAGAGAATATTGTGCCTATGTTCTCGAGGAGTTTTATGGTGTCATGTCTTATTTAAGTGTTTAAGCCATTTTGAGTTTATTTTTGTGTATGTTATGAGGGTGTGTTCTAACTTCATTGATTTACATGTGGCCTTCCAACTTTCTCCATGGGGAAGATTTATATCGTCCCTCACTTCATAGGTTCGTTCAGTTGTATTATTGCACTATTAAGCTTTCATTAGCTCCTCTTGATTGATTTATATGTGTTTTTCAAATTGTTACATGGCATGCCAACTAAAAGTCATTTTTGTAGTCTGTGAAAACATAGACTGAAAAATATTCTTTACATCTCCTTTCTGAGCATTAAATCTGTTGAAATTTTATCTCCTTATAACTCATTATTTTCTAATTATTGGATAGTTCAGATCCTTCTTGTTTTTATTTGTCTTATATACTTTCAAATACTCAAACATACATAAAATATGCTTAAGAAATATTCAATATGTAATTGTTGCTTTATACGAATTTTGATGCCAGTTATGACATATCGAAGTTGTGATGGTTAAATTTTATGTGTTAGTGTGGCTAAGATATGGTGTCCATTTGTTTTTGGTCAAACACTAGACATTGCTGTGGTAGTATTTTGTAGGTGGAATTAATGTCTACAACCAGTTTGCTTTAGGTAGAACATTATCCTTGGTAATGTAGGAGGATTTCATTCAATCATTTTGTTAAGCACAAATCCTGAGGTTTCTATGAGAAAGAATTTTGCCTTAACAACTGTACCATAGAATTCTTACTTAAATCTCAACCTCCCTGCCCACACTACAGATTACCAACTCATGAACACAGCATCAATCATTGTTTGAATTTCCATTCTTCTGGCTTGTCCTATGAATTTCAGACTTGCCATCCCCAACAATCAGGTGAGGCAATTCCTAAAATAATACATTTTAAAAATAACAACTCTGTATATGTACCTATATAGCCAATCGGTTATGTTTGTCTGGAGAAACCTGATGGGCACGGAATAAATAAATAAATTAATTAATTAATTAATTAATTTAAAAAATCAAAATGTATATATGTATTTGTATGCATTTCAATCATCCTTGTTATCTAAATTCCTTATAAATTACTATATATCATAAAGAAATCCATATGATAAGCTATGGTATGGATTTATTTCTGTGTAAAACAGGTGGTCTGCATTGAAGTCCTCCTTCCCTTTCACTGCCCCCTCTCCCAGCATGTCTTATCAGTTCAGTTAACTTCTAGCTGAGATGTGTCAACATAATTTTCCTTTAAATGTGAAGACTGAATGAGCACTTCTTACCTATTAGACATGGGTCTGATTCTGTTCTTCTGGGTGAGGTGGAAGCCTCTTCCGGAAGACATTATTTGCCATATTTCTCAAATGAAATGACTGGCACACATGAACGTAATGTTTTAAGCTTTAGTCCAAGAAAACAGAATCAGTCAAAAAAGAAAAGCAAGTGTTCTTTATAGCAGTGAGAGATCCTGGATTCCTGTTGTTCTAAGCTTAGATCATGAGGTTTATAAATGCTATTAATTTGTATCAAAATTAGAAGGCTAATTGTGTAATACCAGATTAGGATCTTTTTTTGTTTGCATGTGACACCAAAGGAATTCTGTAGAAGAAGCATGCATTTTTTTTTTCATTCCTGTGATAATACAAAGCATGTATTACAGTTGAAAAAAAAAAAACAAGAGCATACTTTTACTGTACTGAATAAATCAATGTGAAATTCATTCTAAGATTACTTAGAAGAAGCTAAATCCCAATGTTATTTTTTAACTGTACATGAGTGCAAACTGAACATAAATTGCTTTTGCAATGGACTTGAAAGCTTCTCTAGAACTATCTTGTCAATTTTATTGGCAGAGATACCTAGTTAAGGCATTTTATTCAAAATTTCTCTGTGAGAAAAAGACTAATAAAGGAAAGAATATTAAAATCCTGTGCTAGGAGATCCTAGTCTATTTTCTGCCCAGTGCTGTGAATCTTTATTTCCTTGTTGTTTGTTTGTTTAGTACTAACAAGCTTTCTCTTTCTGTGGATTAAAATAAATTTTGATGTTCTTTTTTATTCTTTCAGAATTTTTCTTACTGTAACATTGCTTAGGGTTGCTGGAGACCACAAGTGCTTAGAAGAATCTTTTCACATACTAAACACTACAAACATGCTTTCAGTTATTATTACATAATTATCTCTCTACTGAGAGTAATGTGCCATTGGCATTGATTAGTATGGTATCTACACTTCCTGTTTCTAGTCTGGCAAGTAAGAAATGTCAGAGTCAGTCTGTCTTATTGATAAATAAAAGGCTGTGAACAAACTGGAAGACCAATGACTCTTCTAGATCCTTCAGAGGAGTGACTTCACAGGGCAATCCAGAGAGTCAAACAGATAAAAACAGAGAATCACAAATTACCTGAGCAAAAACCTCTGCAGGAACCAATGCTAGATTAGAAAAACTGAACTGCAATTGTAAAATTGACAAATTGCTGAAGGCTCAGTAAAGTTGAAGTTCTGAGAGGTGAACACTTCAGGAAGGACTAGGGATAGGAGGCTTCCCATCCTTTTGTGAGGTTTAATTCCACAAGTTCAACCTGCTTCTCACAGTCAGCATCAGAGAAAAATTCCCTCATGTTTCCACCAGGTGGAAAAAAAAAAAGAAACCAGCGTAAAATGCAGCAGAACATTCTGTTTTCTTAACAAGGCTTTCTGTTTAAAGAAACTATTTTACCAAAGCCTATACTACTGGGGTTTTGTCAGAACCTAACTGATTTGGGGTAAGGCAAGCAGCCAACACCAACTAACTCTGGCCATGCAGTCCTACCTATGGGGAGGGAAAGGGATGAAGATGCTGTGAGGCTCAAAGTCAGAGGCATAGGCTCACCAAAAGACAGCAACCCAGTTATAAGACTGAAATGCTTCCGCTTCTCCAATCCATTACTGAAGACCTATTTACTATAGTTCCTTTCCCCAGTACTTCCTGTTTGGCTATCAAGAAAAGTTACAAGCATATTTTAAGGAAAACAAAAACAAAAACATCTTGAAGAAACAAAGTATCAGAGTCAAACTCAGATATGACAGAAATGTTGGAATTATCAGATTGGGGATTTAAAACAATTGTGATTAATTTTTAAGGACAGTAATGGATAAAGTAGAAAGCATACAAGAACAGATGGACAATGTAAGCAGAGATATGGAAATCTAAGAAAGAAGGAAAAAGATATGTTACGGATCAAATTAAGAATGACTTTGATGGGCTCCTGAGAAGACTGGAGTTGACTGAGCAAAGAATCTCTTAGAGTGAGCATATATTAATAGAAACTTCCCAAATGGAAAATGAAGGAAAGGTTGAGAGGAAAAAAAAAGAGAAAGAAACAGGATGTCTAAGAACTATGGGACACCTACAAAAGGTGTCACATATGTGTATTGAAAATACCAGAAAGAGAAGGAAAAATCAACAGGATGAATATTTCAGGGAATAATGACTGAGAGCTAATTAAAGAATTTAATGTCAGACACTAAACCGTAATCAGGGTAGCTCAGACAACAAAAAGTGGAAAAATAACAAAATATGTACACCTAGCCATGTCATTTTCAAACTACAGAATATCAAAGATGAAGAAAAAAAATCCCTTAAAGAAGTCAGAGGCAAAAAGCATCTTACCTAATGGAGGAACAAAGATAAACATTACCTCCAATTTCTCCTCAGAAACCTTGTGAGGAATAAGAGAGAGAAGGTAATATTAAAAGGGTTAAGGGAAAAAGAAAATCATCCACCCAGAGTTCTGTACCCTGGAAAATAATCCTCCTTAAATGAGAAGATAAAGATTTTCTCAGACCAACAAAAATTGGGAGAATTTGTTGCCACTAGACATGCCTTGAAATAAATATTAAAAGAAACTCTCAAAGAGAAGGTGCTATGAGTTGAATTGTGTCCTCCTAAAAAATAAATTTTTGTTATTTAGGACATCCAGTCTGTGATTCCTAGTTATGACAGCCTGAGTTGACTAATCTAGAATTTGGAACATAGAAAGTAGGGTGCTGATGTAACAATGGGAAGCCATCCCGTTTTATTGAGGGAGCACTTTCAAAGGCTGGCCATATCAATGACACTCTTACTAAACACACATTTATAGACTTTGAAAATATATGGCTCTCCACTCTATCATTTTGCAATTAATATAGACTATTCCTATTTTGAGTTTTGTTTTTGTCATGTATTGGAGAATTAAAAAAAAAAACAAAACTTTTTGTAAGCTGAGTTCCATTTCCAGAATGACAGAGTTAGCAGCTCACCCGACTCATTCCACAATAAAACAAGCAATGTGGAAAAATACTATTAAACAGAACCAAAAAAAAAAAACAAAAACAAAAACAAAAACCCTCTACATCTCCAGAAATTGCCTTGAGGCATAGAATAAATGAAGAAGTATTTCTCTAGGATAATCTACCAAAACTCAGTGAGATTCTGACATTGGAGCCACCTTCCAATTTTTCTTCTGCCCTTCCTTCCTATCAATAGCTCAGCTAGAAGGAAGTTTCACTTAGGGTGAAAATGTCCAAGAAGTTGAAGACAGCCCTCACTGTATCTCTCCAAGAGGGGCAAGCCGCCAGCACTTCTCATCCCTGCCAGCTCAAAGTTGCAGAGGCTAAAATCTTGGTGAGTACAACTCAGAGGGCAGAGGCTCCTGTCCTCCATTAGCTCTTTACACATAGGGCAAGGTTTCTACTACAGGCACAGCAAGCTAGGAGTACTGGAGACTCAAATGCTATCTCCCCCACTCATTCACAGGGCAGAGGTGCCACACCTAGAGAGGAAGGAGAGGTAAGCCAGAGAGAGACTACTTCTGGTGCAGAACCCAGACTCAAGGCTCTGGTACTTTGCCTTGGACGAGAAACTATGCATAAAACAAGAGAGCTCTGAAGCTCTCCTCAAAGAACTAACTTTACTTGAAACAGAGTGTGAAAAGAGCACTCTTAAAATGAGAGTTCCTTTTAATTAAGAGCAACACACTAAACCTTAGGCCATCAAATTCATCACACAAAAATCAGGAAAACGGACAGCAGAGAGGAGCCCTCCTGAAGTTAAAACCTCAAAAACTATTCATGCCAAACATCATTTGATCAGACTACTGAGCAATTTTTAGGTCATAGGGTGTCGTCGGTGAAGAAATCAGCAGTAATTAGTAGCGCCTAAGAAACAGGTGTGTAATACCAAATAAACCGGACAGTTTGCCAAAGATATCAGAAAAAGAGAAAGTGAAAAATAACCCTGCTGAAATGCACTGTCATTTCAATGTGATCTTACATCTCATTGTACACCCAAGACTTTCTCCAAGAAGCCAGAGCAAAGTCTTCACATTACAGAGGAAACCAACTTCAGTAAAATAGCCTAGGTGAATCACAAAATAAACAACAACACAAACAAACCTCAGAGAATGGCAAGGGAAATCACTATCCAGAGTTTATATATTATCAAAAATGCCCAGTTTTCAGAAATAAAAATTATGAGACACATAAAGAAATATCAAAATGATCCATTACAAGAAAAAATGAATAATAACAGTAACAAAAAACAAGCAAAAGAAATTGCCAGTAAGATGAAGCGGATTTCAGATTTAACAGAGATTTCAAGTTTGCTGTTATAAATGTGCTCAGATTGTAATATACCCAAATGGGAATTCTGGAGTAAAGGTACAATAATTGACTCACAAATGTATTGTTAGAGAGGCTAATGGTTGACTTGAACTGCCAGAAGAAAGGATATGTTAACTGAGTTAGATCAGTAAAAAATGTGCAGTTTGAAAAACAAAGAGAAAATAGAATGAAGGAATATGAACAGAGAGTCTCAAAGAAATGTGTCACATTTTTAAGTGCACCGATATATGCATAATGGGAGTACCATAAGGAGAGAAGAAAAAAAAATCAAATACAGATATTAAAAGAAATAACGGCTTAAGAAAAAAATTAATTTACACATCCAATCAACTCTGTGAACCCCAAGAAGGATAAATGCAAAAGGATTCACACTCAGACATTTGACAGTAAAATTGCTAAAAGTTAAAAAGAAATATGAAAATAGCAAGAGGAAAATAACTTATCATGTATGATGGAAGCCCAGTAAGATTACAACCTGACATCGGAAACAATAAAGGCCAAAAGGCAGTGGGATAATATAGTTAAAAGTACTGAAAGAGAGAACAAATGTCAACTAAAAATCTTATATGCAGCAAATACTTTTCAAAAATGGATACAAAATAAATACAGTCACAGATAAACAAAAACTGTGTGAATCTGGTGCTATGATTCCTGCCTTACAAAAAGCACTAAAGGAAGTTCTCTAGATCATTTGCAATTATATCCAGATGGAATTCAAATCTACATAAAAATCAAGAACATTTAAAAGGGAATTATATATTTATAAAGACAAATATGAATTCATTTTTGGTTATCTTTTTCTTAGCTTATTTAAACAGGATATATTAACATGTGTATAAGTATATTGCTGATCCTATAACATAAAAAAGAGTAATATATTTGACGATAAGCTCACAAAGGAAGTTAGAGTGAGTTGCAGTTGCAGTAAAAAAGTTATACTTGATGGTGTCTTGAACCCACAAGAGCAAATAAATAGAATCAGAAATTGTAACTAAGGTGAATACAACTAGAGGTTTCTCAGTTTTATTACCTTTAAAGAATATAGCTCTTGGTGTTGTTGATTTTATCTATTCTATTTCTATTTTCAGTTTCAATGATTCTGATCTTATCTTTATTTTTTCTTCCTTTTGCTTGATTTGGATTTATGTTGCTCCTCTTTTGCTAGGTTCTTGAGATAGGAGCTTCAGTTATTGATTCAATTATTTGATTTTTTTTTCTAATGTAGGCATTTAATGCTAGACATTTTCCTATCATCATATGTTAGGCTGTGTACCACAAATTTTTTCTGTTGTATTTTCATTTTTATTCTGTTCAGTGGATTATTTGTATTCCTGACACTTTCTCTTTGACCCAGAGGTTGGCTAGATGTGTGTAATATTTAGTGCCCATGTGTCTGGATAGTCTCATGTTGTCTATAACAGTGGATTCCTTTGTTTCCATGGTTGTTGAACAACACACTCTGCATGATTTTATTTCATTTTGCTTTTTACATTTGTTGAAGTTTTTTCTATAGTCCAGAATATGGTCTATCTTAGTACGTGTTTCATAGGCAAATAAAATGAACATGTTCTACTATTCATTTTAATGTTCTATACACATAAATAATTATTTCCCACATATAAATTGAATCCTATTTTTTGATGGTGATGTTGAGTTCTTACATGTCTGTTTTTATTTTCTGTCTAGCTGTTCTATCAATTGTTCAGTGAGGAGTGTAGATGTATAAAATTATAATTTATATATTCGCCCTTTCTTCTCTCAGTGCAGTCATATTTGTGTCACATATTTTGAAGCTCTATTGTTTGGGGTATTTTTTTTTAGGATTTCCATGTCTTTTTTCAGGGCTTTACCCTTTTATCATTGTGTATTATCCATTTCTCTCTCTGGTATTTTATTTGCTCTGTTTCTACCTTATCTGACACTAATATAGCCACTCTTAGGAGTTCCCATCGTGGCACAGTGGAATTGAATCTGTCTAGGAACTATGAGGTTGCGAGTTCCATCCCTGGCCTTGCTCAAGGGGTCAAGGATCCGGTGTTGCCGTGAGCTGTGGTGTAGGTCACCGACGTGGCTCAGATCTGGCGTTGCAGTGGCTACAGATCTGATTAGACCCCTAGCCTGGGAAACTCCATATGGTGTGGGTACAGACCTAAAAAAAAAAAAAGCCACTCTTACTTTCCTTTGATAAATGTCTATGTATTTTTCCTTCCGTGTACTTTCAACTTGTCTATACCATTATATTTGAAGCAAATTGCTTATGGATAACATGTAGTTGGACCATTTTGAGTAACATACCTTGACAATATCTATCTTTGATGGGTGTATTTTTGACAATTTGTCTTAAAAAATCAACCACAATATTAAAAAAATGAAACCTGAAAATGTAGGTAGTGTTCAATAATTTTAAAATCAGTTAACATTTATTCTTTCATATTTATCACATAAAAATACTACGAGATAGTTGTTTGTTTTCATTAAATAATTTCATATGTTTAGAACTTTCATATGTTTAGAAACAGGGTCACTGGCTTGATTTGAATGAGGATGCATTCTGTAATTGAAAATACTTGGGATAAGAAGCCAGACCTGTGTTGTATTGAATATTTCACTAATAAAATATTTTATAATGCTTATATATATCATTTAACATCCTAAATATCAATTTGTTCTTTCTTAACTAGTGTTTTGTGAAGAACTAGTGCAATATTTGAGAATTTGTATGCTATAAAATGCTCTACATATATTATTAAATAAGTTTAAAAATTTGCCCAATGTCACAGATAATAGTATATTGGTCTGGTAAAACATGAGGCTTTGCCTTCATAGCTTTTACTATAAAAGCTCTTTTCCCAGTTAAAAGTATGAAACACTACTGCTTTTTTCAAGGTACATTTTAGAAAGCAAATGCCTTCAATAACCCAATATGTAACTTTAAAAATAATTTGTGGAGTTCCCATTGTGGCTCAGCAGGTTAAGAACCTACATCTATCCATGAGGAGGTGGGTTCAATCACTGGCCTCACTCAGTGGGTTAAGGATCCTTTGTTGCCACAAGCTGTGGTGTAGGTCACAGATGCGGCTGAGATCCCCCATTGCTGTGGCTATGGCAGAGACCGGCAACTGCAGCTCCAACTCAGTCCCTAGCCCAGGAACTTCCTTATGCTGCAGGTGCAGCAGTACAAAGAAAAAATAAATAAATGATTTATAATTGATTAGTTTGCTTTAAGTTTACTTATACTTTCATAGAATTACTCAAGATCTCATATAAAATAGTACAGCTTACTAGTTTTAAAACATGAAAAAGACAGAAAAGCATATCAGGTAAATTGTTTATAATCTTACTTTTTATTAAAACTCAATTAAACTTAATTAAATCAGATTTTTCAAATAAATAAGTACAACTCTTTGGAAATAAATGTGTATTATATACGTGCAATAGTATGTATATAAACTTCAGAAATAAAAAGACAAGACAGGTTACCAAGCTGCAAACGTGAAATTGAGGAGAAAAAACAGTAAGCCCCATGATAACATAAAGAAGAGGAAAAATGGCAATTTAGTTTAGTGGAAGGCTGTTTCATTTTTTCCACAAAAACTGAAACTTTTGAAATGTAGGACAATAAAATATAAAATTATGGATGAAATAAAGAATTATTGACCTTCTGTGTCAGAAATCCTAATAGGACTGGTCCTACCCAATCTCAGAGAAAATGTGCTGTTAGTAGATTAGAAACAGCAAAGCTACTTGGTTCAAGTGACCCCGTGATTAAATTCAATATAACTTGGAATAGTGACCTAAATGCTCTATCAAACTAGAGTTTGAATTCTCAAAGGCATGTGTTCAAGGTGTAAGAAAAGGAATGAAGAAAGCAGTCTAAGAAATAATAAGATAAAGTTAGAGCAAAAGAGAATAGTTGAAAAAAAATCAGCATCACCCAAAGGGGATTAAGAAAGAAAACAATATAGGTACAGTAACTTTACCTGGGCAGCCGCTTTCAGCATACATATTGCTTTAAGGTAAACACAGTGTTTCTGTCCCCCTCCCCTGTAATGATTTATTCTCTTAGTGGTCATCACATATTAATGGTAGCAATAATTAAATTCTGTATTAAACCAGGCTGTATGCTCTTTCCCTGAAGAATGAATGCAGGTTAGCAATAATTCTTATTGGATCATAAAACTCTTCCTTTGGAAATGGAACAGAGAAATTATTCCCTAAAGCCTATCCAAAGGAAAAACCTCACAAGTTTTATTAAGTTGTTAAATAAAACAGTAGACAGAATTGGGAAACTCAGCAAATGAAATAAAGAAATTTAGAAATGTAAAAATATTAACTTTTTATTGAAGGTACAATTGCATTATGATGTGCAGTGATGCCTGACTTAACCAATACTTGTCCGAGCAAGTATCCATCAAATAGCTGGTGTTGCCAAGGCTCTTCAACAGACTGACAGTATTTAAACTAACAAATTTACCTAATTATCTACCAGTTGCTAAGAACTACTGTAGGATTTTTTTTTTCACTCTAGTGCACCAAAATAATAAAAACCTATTTTAGCAGTTTGATTCTCATTGCGTTCACACCTATGTTCAAATGCCAGCATGCAACTTCAGAATGATTTTGATTACCTACTAAAACCGGTTTTATAATTTCTACTGAATTTCTTTTTTTTACATTTCTTAACTAAATTGGGGAGACAGTTTATATTTTTCCTGACAATTGTATGTTCTTTGGGAGTAGTAGACAGCAGGTCATGATTATGTATAGATTTTTTTCCAAAGTCATTGAAGTTGCCCTTGATTTCCTGAGCAAACATAACTATAAAGGACTGTGCTTATAGAGATTAATGAGTGATAAGTGATTTACAAATGAAAGATTTTATTATAGTTGTAGAGCTCTGTATCATCAGACATATTCTTGTCAGAGGTAGTTTCATTACATAAGTGATAGAATCTGAATTTATGGGAAATTTTAGAAGTCAGAACACATCATTCTATACCATGCCATATGAATACTCACCACTTAGTAACTGTTTTTTGAATTTCAAAACAAATCTAATTTTATCAACGTTACACTCTTATTGAATTGGAGCACTTATTATGTTTACCCATAGCATAATAATATGAGAATATTACCCACAGAATTAAACTGAGAGATGGAGACTAAGTAAATTGTACACAATCACGTAGTCTTGGCAGAGAATGTAGATCTTACTCCTTCCAACTATTTCTTGTTAGGAATCATTAAGATGTTAAAAGTACTTTTTGCAGTGTCATTTGCATGCCATCTTCATGATTTTTGCTATATCCATGTATCATCTATCTACATATAGATATATAGATATCATTTATATATAGATTCTATATATTATTTATCCAATATTGTTATTTAAGTTGACCCACTTTTTATTCCAAGAAAATGTAAGTAGGAAGATTTTACATAAATCTCATGAAGGAGAAAGCAATGCCTTGGTATAAAATGATGGTAACTATAAAACATAAGCTCATGGAAGCTGTTATTAAATTTAAAATTATAAATTTGTATTTTAAAACATAAAAAAGTAACTTATTTTTTAAATACCACTCAATGTCAGTATTTATCATACAAAAATAAATGCATTTCTGATTATTACCTTTATGCTACTAAGTTAGAAATAATATGAGGGTTTTTGTTTTATTAGAGTTCTGACTAAACTGTTTTATTAGAAAATAGGGCACCAGAATATGAAGACTTAAAAAGAGAGAAGTTTCTCTCATAGAACAGTCTGAAAGTACAGGTAAAGGGCTGACCATGCACTTGACATTCTATCTTTGACTCCAGTATGTCCCTGCTGCAGTTGTCCCTCAAGCAGTGAGACATTAACAGAAATGCAGGACATCCATATGTCTTTTTTTTTTTTTTTGTCTTTTTAGGGCTACACCCACAGCATATTGAAGTTCTCCAGCTAGGGGTCAAATCGGAGCTGCAACTGCCAACTTACACCACAGCTATAGCAATGCCAGATCCAAGCCGCCTCTATGACCTACACCACTGCTCACACAATGCCAGATGCTTAACCCACTGAGTGAGGCCAGGGATGGAACCTCCATTCTCATGGACATTAGGTTCATTACTGCTGAGCCACAATGCGAATGCCTCCATATGTCTTTAACATCATGTGCCTTGGGATGGCACACAACATTTCAAAATCTCGTATCCTATTGAGTAGAAATTAAATTGCAAAGGAACCTGGGAAGTTACATTTACAGGTTAATGACCAAATGCCCAACTACAACTCAAGAAAGAAAACTACTCATCATCAACTAGCAGTGCTATCACTGCTTTATATGAGGCAACTGAACTCTGAAATTATTGTTATGAGCAAACACACTCCACACTCACATACATGTGATCAGAAAGGGTAAAATATAGTAAATGTTTTCTCTAAGATATTACATATTGAGAAATATTTCAAAAACACTGAATTATGATGAAAAGTTATTCCATTATTTTTTTAAAGAATTTATTAGAATCAGTCTCCAAAACATGGTCTGTGGAATGCATTCAGTTACTTAGTTATATTTTCAAAGTAGTAAAAATGGAGTTGTTTCACTGTAACTATCACCATCAGGTTTAGAAAACATTTTAGGCCTTCTCAAAGGTTTCTTCATAATATTCAAAAACTCTTCAGATAAAAATAACCTTGTCATTTCAATAGTGAAAGAGACTAGCTTAATATAATCAGAGTTTGTATGCTGTGGTTCCATGGTTCCATATTTCTATCATTTTATTCTCCCTTGGAGAGCCAGTATGGAGAAATTGCTTTGTATGGACACATTAGGATTTTCAAATGAGCAACTACATTTACAAAATATGAAAGTTTCAAAATCAGTTCTACTTATGCATATATTCTTGCATAATGAAGATCATTCCTCGGAAGAATTAAAGTTCTCTCATTAGAAAATATGAATGAATAATTTGGAATACTACAGTATACAGGCTTAGTATGAAAAAGATGTTTGTAGTTAGTGGCCTAATCTTTACAAAACTGAGAAAAAATTCAAGAACACTGTTACCTACACAAAATTTAAAAGCTGGAAAGATTACCTATAGGAAATTAGATGTACTGACCATATTTATTTATATATCACCTCATATAGTTCTGTGTTGCATAACCATTATACAGTAAAAACTCTTATAAGAAATCATTCCTGGACTGAAAGATAGTAATCTTGGTGTGTGAGTGACTGTCAAATAAGCACTAATTTATGTAAAATTGCATTTGTGACAAATTTGAAGAAAAAAAGGCTAACAGTGCTGAAAAAGACTGCATTATTTTGAGGTACAGTTGACACGGGCAAGACAAGAGAGCACCTGTCATTAAGTGATGGATGGGGTTAGTCATGAAGAAAAATATAAATATCTAGGCAAGTAGGGACAATAAAAACACCCCAGATATAATAGATTACAATTATTTATACTATATAACATAACAAATATTTATATCATATATAATATATATTTGCATATATAATGTATATTTGGTTTTCAATTCCAAATTGATTCCATTAAGTGATGGATGGGCTTAGTCATGAAGAAAAATATAAATATCTAGGCAAGGAGGGATAATAAAAACACCCCAGATATAACAGATTACAATTATTTATACTATATAACATAAGTATTTATATCATATATATATTTGCATATACAATGTATATTTGGTTTTCAATTCCTATGTTCTTGAGGTACACAAAATCCTAATCTTAATCTCTACCAACCACTTTGAATGGGTAGATAATATTCTACCAGTCAGGCTCCATTGCTATACATGGAACTATACCACAGAGGATTCACAAATGCTATGTACTAAATAATGATATCTCTGCTAAAGGTGGTCTGGGCATGCTAGGAATAGAAAAAGAGGAAGAACTGATGCTGCCTTGGCAGCCATTCATTCATCAATATAATTTTCTCAAGGCTTTAAAAAGGTTGGACTTTTCTCTTCATGCTCCCTTACTTATTTGAACATTCCATGGCACTTGCATGTTGCTAAAATTATTTGCATCCTGATTTGCCCCTTACATTAGCATGTGGATTTCTCAAGTGTAGGAGAATATCTTTATTATTGTTTTCTTATACTTTAGCTCATTAATTTTTTTAATTTGTAAATAGGAACAGGTTTCTGTGTATATGATATCTAGATATCAAATGTTAATCAAAGACTATTATTAAACCTTACTCAATTTGCTAAATTGAGTAAGGTTTTGACTGATAATCAAATTCCAGTAATTTAATTAGAAAATGAAGATGTTTTTAGAGACTAGGCAGCATGCATGCTACAGTATGGATCATTAAAATCTGAATTTAAGATATTATCAATGCGTTATGCTTAGACTCTATCAACTATCTGGAAAACATGGAAATTGACTTAGAAACTGCAATGTAATAACCCCCAAATTTTCATCAATATGTTAATATATTAGTTCTTTTCAAAAACACAAAGAAATGGTTACAGAAACATCTCAGGGCTATTACTTGCTCAAGGAATACTTGTTGGCCTATATTTCTGCTTTGTATCATGGATAATAAACACTTGTTTTAAAAACTACAGGTAGTACAAATTGAACCTATACGAAGACATATGATTCACTGAATTTAATGGACTTTTCTATTGAAAAAAAGAGAAATAGGGTTTACAGCTCCCTAGAAATTATATAATACACTGTGATATTAACATCCACAGATATAATGTAGTTCCAAAAAAAGATATAATACTGATAATTTTATGATTATGTAAACAGAAGATAGCACTTTCTAAATTAGAAAATAGTTTCTTTTTTCTTGTTATTTTTTAAACTAGGACATTTATACCTTAGAAAATCTTACTTCCCTCAAAGAAAAACCAAATAATGATTTACATTTATAGAAGTGTTTTCTCTGTCCTTTGCCTGTTAATTTTTTTAAATCTGTAGGTATTCACATATGCTTCAATTGGACTATAATATTGAAACCTAGATATTAGCCATGGAAAATTGATACTTTAAAATTAATCTTCCAGTTCTCTTTGTGCTGTTTAATATGGCTTAGTTTTTGTTTTGAGGTGTATGTAAGTGGTGTGTGTGTGTTGTATGTGTTTGTTTTGTTATCCTTATACTAAAGAACCATGAGGTCATCAATAGATGTAGATATGTAATGATTTAGGAATTTGATTATGTAGATATAGATAAGTAGGTAGACAATCATAGACAAGTGTGTGTGTGTGTGTGTGTATACATACATAAAGCTACGTCTATATATAAATACATATGTATATACACATAAAACTTTTTCTTAATGTCATTGCATTGCATCTTTACATTGATCATATAGCGTATGTTTAGTAATGGTAAAACCTTAAAGAACATTTTACTGTTTTTAACACAATTCAAAAATTTATTCTAAACCAGTCCCTATAGCATCAAGTAAAATTACTTTTCATTTTTTATTTTAATAAGATATAATTTTAAAAGTGTTTGAGACTAGAGAGTTAAAATACCATTAACCATGTAACAGGGTCATTTTCCCATGATAGCTATACCAAACCTGCGTGAAAACTGGGATATAGGATAATGCATGCATTTTGAGAGGTGAAATGAGAAATCTGGTCATTCATACAAGAGTTTACTCCAAAGTTGGTTTCATAGCCAACCTTCTGTTTCTTCTAAAACTCCTTGGGTAAAAGAGTAAGAAAAAGTAAGAAATATCTGTCACCATAGCAACTTAGTAGGTACTCAGTTTCTGTTGGCATGTGACTTGATTTGAACTTGAATATAAGGAGTTGGGATTGCAAGGCATGTGCAAGAGAAAAATAAATAATATTCTTGAAAGGCGCATTTTCAGGATACAAAAATAAATATATAGAAGTAGACTTGTTTTAATTTTTTTATAGTCTGCCAGCTAAAGTGTAGGATTTGAGCCAAGGTGGTAAGAGCCTCAGCCATGCACAGTGGAGGTGGGACTGGACCAAACACACACTTTCTAATGGGATTGTACCCCTGCAAACTTTCCTTGAGTGCTAAAATTTATGTCATGTATCTTGAGTTAAAACCAGTTGAATCTCCTAATTCTCTTCTGAGAAAAATCAGTCCTGAAAAGGAAGAGCAGATTTAGCAATGCCAAGTAGGAACACAGAAAGCGAATTTAATTACCAAAAAATAACCTGACAGACAAGGTAGGTTCTTTACAGATTTGAGAGGTTGCAAAGCTTATTTTGGTGGCCTTGTACACCTACTTCATCATTTCCTGTATTTTTTCTCAAAGATATTGAGACCACTTATATTGTCCCATAGTTTTGCTTCCAGCACTGTTGCAGTCAAAAGCGTTTCCAACCCTTTTCAAATCCATTACTTTGTTCTTGATTTTGTTTTTCTTTTCTCTCACCATGGCCTTGTTAAGATAGCGTGACTAAAAGTATCACAGTATTTTGGATATTACCATTTTACCAGAGTACTCATAGAAAAGTGGAAGTGTAATTTGTCTTGATACAGGTTGAAGATATTTATAGAAGGACAGTTTTGTATATATTTCCTATTGTTTATCAAGCACATGAAATGCTCTTTAACACAAAGCCATTCCGCTGCTAAAATTGCTAGTCATGTTGCTTGACCTATAGACTTGATAGTCTTGACAGATATCTTTTACATGTACTTGTGCCTAACATTATACTTATCACCACAATGTCAGACTAAGCTGATTCACTTCATTGTAGACTACATTCCCTATATCCTTGTACAGTTATAATCGAAGTGAGAGTAGTGACAAAATTTAAAGATTTGTAAAATACATGACTGTCACATTTAAGAGAAGGGCATGGAAAAAGTGCTTTCTCCTCTAGTCTTCATATAATTATTTTATTCAGTTGATATCTCAGAAATGGAAAAGCATTAGAGAGTTTTAATTAGAGGAATAATATGGTATAATTTTATGCTTAAAAGTATCTCTCAGGCTGGCTTATAGATATGGATAAAGATTAGACTGTAAGAGAGAGGGGGGGTGGGTATATATCTTAGAAGCTGGAGAAAGTAGTCCAGGTAAATAGAGGAGACTGGAATAAGGTTGTAGAGTGGCAGTACTGAGAGGGTCTATATTTTGGGATATGTTTAAGTGGTAGGATCAATACATCATTCAGGTTAACTTGATATGATTTATTTAGGGAAATGACAAGGATGATTTCAAGGTTTTGGTAGCTGGATGGATGAATCTAACATTTAGTGAGGAAGAATTGAGTAGAAACAGATTTATCAGTGAGATACAAAAATCCATGGCTCTGTTTATATAATGTTAAGTTTGAGATGCCTGTTAGACACCCAAATGGAGATTTCACTTGGGCTTATGAGTCAGGGACTATAGTCAATATCTGTGGTAAAAAGAGAGATTCTGGAATTAGTATGTATAAAACTGGTATATTAATTCATGGGGAAAATGAGCTATTCTGGGGAGAAAATGGAATAAAAAGAAATGATGAAGGTGGAAATTCAACCATACTAAGGTTACTGAAGGATGAGTTAAAGGCAGTTTGAAAATAAATCATGGGCATTAGTGAGTTTAGTATGAGAATTTTCAGTGGAATTATGAGAAAGAACACTTGCTTGGAAATCAAAGAGAATATCAGGTAAATTTGGAGACAGTTAAGACAGATGACTTCTTTTAAGAAAAATATCTTGATAAAGGAGTTGAAATGAATGGAAAATTTGCTTACACTAAAAAGTATTCAATGCAGTGTAATCAATAATAATACATGTTTTTATATAAAAATAGTGATGAAATAGAGAAATTAATAAATGGAGAGAAATAATGTAATTACAAAGAGCGTTATTTATATGGTTAAGAACAGCAAGAATGAAATGAGGAAGAATTTAGCTAGTTATCTTCAGCTAAGGTGGAGTAAAGATGGAGGCAATTGGAGCAATGGAAGATCAATTCTAGAGTTAGAAACAATAAAACTTGTAGAAATATACGCTATGAGATGTGATGGAGAAGCAGAAATTCAGGGTGAACTAGAAGGACTTTACAAAGAAGAGGGGTTACTTTTATAGAGAATATGGCTTTGGCTCCAATATGCTAACCATCCTCATTGTATGTGAAAATTGCATCTAATGGTCAGAGGACTTGACACTAAAGATCTCAGCTTGAAGCACTGAAGAGAGTGTTTCCAGGGTCTTTCTAGAAGGTTCTGCAGTTACCAAAAATCTCTGAGATTGTAACAGTCTACCTTGGCAATCTCATGGTTTATGTGAGCCTGCTTGTGCACAGGAGGGCTCCGGCCACCTTTGAAGTACCAGTGGCCTCTACTTCACTTCCACATTCTAAAACTTGCAGGAGGTTTTGTCACTGGCTAACTCTAACCCAAAATCACACATAGAAAATGACTCTGGGAACAAGCATTTTAAGCCAATTAAAAGAGTGTTAGGATTGAGTTGAGTTGGCTATAGAAAATCCAGCACATCATTTAAACATCTGACTTTTGACATACTATGCAGGTCAGGATAATGAGAGATTTCTAGGAAGAGAGAGAACAATAAGACAGAGAAGAGAGCTAAAGAATAAGCCTTAAAATAGAATAAATTAGGATTAGCCAGAAAATTAGCTTAAAATAAATAGCCTATCATCTCTAGCATTATTGGAATTTATTGTGAGAGTAGAGAAGTGTCGATTGTTTTGTACAATAAGGAAATAATTACTGACCTGAAAAAATAGTGTCAGTGATGCAATCAGGGTGTAAGCCAGAGACTACTGGAATTTGAAAACCAATCTTGAGCAAGTGTATTCACAAAATATAAAGTATTTGTTTGATTATTTGATTTTTTTCTAGTACAAAACTTGGGAAAGTAACTACAGTTGTATACAGGGGCAGAGAGGTTGTCGTCATTATTTATTAGATCTTAGATAACTAAGTTTGTATGTTATTAGGTATTATATCTTTGAAAGAAATAAAATTTATGCCAGAGGAATGGGATAGAATTTTATAAATAGATTCCTTGAGAAATCTAGAATTGAAGGACTTATCTACAAATTTTATAAATGCCGGGTCAATGAGCAATTGCCATGTGAATGGCATGACCTAGAGAAATCTGTTCAGGTTCAGATATTCAATGAGCCTGACCTCTCCTTGCTACGTTAGGATATGGGAGACACCTGCAAAGATAGGTCAGAATAATGGAAAGATTTCTGCTCAGTTTAATATATTCAGCCCTTTTTTAAAGTTTGTTACTTAAGTGGGGTTTCTCCCTGAGGATATTGCACAAATTGCATGAGTTTTAGCTAGAGATTTTGTGAAAGATAATGACTGAAAAATAAAGATTTTTTGATTTTTACATGCTGCAAAATGCTAGACCTTGACTAAGCAAGCTTGGTTAGCAATTTTGATGGAAGTCTTTCAGTTTCCTTTGGCCATGCATAATAAGTAGGAACCATGTTCATTTATTGAGCCATTTCTTGGGGTGTGGCCAGACAAAGAGGCAGCAGTTGATTTTTGTTAAACTCTGTCTTGAATAGACGGGAGAATAATTCAGTTGATGATGTTATTCTCTCCCTCGTGATTTACTTCCCGTGACCTCTTTTATTTACAACCAGCTGATGACAAGAGCAAACAGAATCTGCTGTGGTCATAGAAAATCAAAGGATGGTGTCATTATAAAAGATGACTTTTTTAAAATGTACCTCGACTCAGCTCTCCAATAGTGCTTTGCTATAATAAATGTTGAAAAGCATGGATTTTATAGGTTAAACATATTATAGGCTAAACTGTCATATGTATGCAGTTTATGCATTTAGTTTCATATGATGCTAATGCTGTTATGTTTTATATTTGATTATTGTTTCTTTGTACTTTACAAAGACATCCGACGGTCCAGTATTGCAGTTTTTAAGGATGAGGTAGACTTTAGAAGAGGAAGATTCTGAGCCTAAGCTTCCAGATAATTTGATGAGACTAGTGATGAAGGATTACACTCTTCTGAATTATTTCTGTAGAGCAAAAAAGAATACATACAGAAATATAACTTTACAGTTAAAGCTAATGATCAATGAATTTTATGTATACCAATAACCTAAGTTATCCTTTTCTATTTTGCAAAATTGAAAGCATACTTATATAGAAATCACAGTCATTTGACAAGCAAATGTACTGATTATTTTTAAATAAAGTACTTTATTTTCGCAATCGCAAAATTTATAACTTCATTGTTTAAAAAATATAACATTCAGTGAAACAGGAAACACATTTATTGGCAGAACTTATTACACAGAAAAAGATAAATCATACAGTTGGCGAGAATCTGACAATAAAGGAATATAAAATTATAGTGAGCAAAAGTCTAGGACAAGATGAAAAGTTTTTGTTCTCAAACAGCATGATAAATCCTTGTGTCAATAACATGTCTCATTATGTTGAAGAGGTTTTGAGTAATAAAGTAAACAATAGCTCCTTTATTTAGGTTGATGTGTCAATATAGCACTTGTATAATTTATAAATATTGGGAAATTTAGAAAACTTTTTCTAGAGCAGAAAGTTATCCAAAACTAACAGTGTGAGGTTTATTTAAAGTTTTCTTCTTTATATCAGGAAAGCAAAAGTTTACCATGACGAAAATGTATCAGCATCTGTAATGATGTTGATGTTGTGTCATTGGTGGTTGACCCAATGAGAGGCTTTGCTATAAAAGAGTAACAGAGAGGAATGAAAGGGAAGGAAGGAAGGAAGGAAAGAAAGAAGAAAGGAAGGAAGGAAAGAAGAAAGGAAGGAAGGAAGGAAAGAAAGAAACAAAGAGAAAGAAAGAAGAAAGGAAGAAATGAGGGAAAGAAGAAAGAAAGGGAAAGAGGAAGGCAGAGAAAGGGAGGCAGCGAATGAGAGAGAGAAGACAGAACAAAAAAGAAAGAGGGAGGGAGGAAGGAAGGAGGGGAGGAAGGAAAAGAGAAACGGGGAAAGAGGGAGAGAGATAGGGAAAGAGGGAGGGAGGGAGGGAATGGGGAAGGAAAAAAGAAAGTTCCTACATTAAAATAAACTACTTTTTTCATAGAAAACTGATGTCAAAATTTTGGTATATATATATATATATATATATATATATATATATAATATGTCTATGTATATAAATTTTATAAATTAAATTCTAGATTATGTATATATATATATATATATATAAAATATGTCTATGTATATAAATTTTATAAATTAAATTCTAGATTATGTTATGGATAATTTCATTAAATAAAACACAAGAATGTTTCTTGTTTGCTTAAAAAAGAAAAAAAGCTGTGTGTAAACCTGAACAACAACGAGGACGACAAAAAGAGATCGCTACATATGGGTATCTGGAAGCTTAGTTGAAGTGTTTTCAAGCAGGATTTTTGAACTGGAAGGTGATTTCTAGGAGTACTTTCAAGTAAATTATTGTAGCCCAGGTTCAGCTGAATTTTTGAAGATGAAAAATTATTGGAGAAACTAGCTGCTGAACAGACTATTTATGATCACACAAATTACTTGACATATACGACACTGGAGAATGTTTTTGACACTAACTGAGAGAATGCTCAGATTTAGAAGACAGATAACTCTTTGGAAAACCAGGTGGATTAAAAAAGATTTTAAATGTTTTCACTGCTGCTTTGGCTGAAAAGTAAGGAATTACATCAGCAAGACTCAAGTTTTATTCCAATCACTTAATTTTTATCTCTGAGATTACAAGGGTATGACTGGGAGGTGGGAACCTTCTATGAATTTTCTACTCAGTCTGATAACTTAATGGAGAAAAGAAGAACTTTGTTAGCTGCAGAGTAATCTTTCAAAGAAGATGTAGGATTACCAGATAAAAGGACACAATTACATTTGAATATCAGACTAAAATAATTATTTAATATGTCTATTTGTGTAAATAACATTTCTTTATCCTTCTCTAGTTTGATCCAAAATTAAGTACAAAAAAAAATCAAGAACATTTTTTACAGTAAAGAGAATTTTCATTGATTACTGTTACCCTTCAAATTCATGTTTTAAGCATATGTAATCTTATAAGAGAAATCAAGAAACAAAATATATAATCATTCATACACACAACTTTTTCTGAATTTGATCATATATTCAGCAATAAAATTTAATATTTCATAAAAATTTGTATCAGGCTATGTAGTTCCCTTTGCTAGTATTTCTTATTTTTTCATGTGGTTTCAAGTTACTGCCTAGTTACTTAGCATTTTTTGTGGCATAGGCAAGACTGGAAACAAAAGTATCAGTTTCTTTGTTTTTAATCTCAATGTCTAATTCCTCCCTCATTTCTGAAAGATATGTTTTACAAATATATGTTTTGCAGATTTTTTTTTCTTTGAGCAGTTTGAATATGTCATCCCATTGACTTCTGCCTTCATAGTTTCTCATTAGAAATCAGAGGTAATTTAATGAGATCAGATCTTACCAGAGTAGGGTTCCTTAGTATGTGGGGAACCATTTCTTTCTTGCTGCTTTCAATATTCCCTCCTTGTTTTGGCTTTCATCATTTGATTTTGACTAATGGATTTTTCATTTCATTTGCACTTTTCAACTCTTTATTTCTGTTTGGTATCTCTTTGTAATTCTTATCTCAATATTCTTTATTTAATGAGACAACTTTTTAATGTACTCTACTAGTACTTTTGACAAGGTTATATTTTTTAGCTCCTTCACATACTAAAAATAACTGATTTAAAGTCTTTGTCTTGTATCTAATGTTTGTAACTCCTGAAATTGATTCGATCACTCTTCTTGCTGTGTAAGAGCCACAATGATTGATTCTTTGTAATTTCTTGAGGCAAATAATTTTTTTGTTAAATTTTGAATATTTCAAGTCTTATATTGTGTTTCCTGTAAATCAGTTTCCCTCCTCAGCATAGCCTTTTGTTGCGTATTGTATTTGTTGTTTATTTGTTTGTTTAATGAATCCTCTGAATTAATTTTACTAAGTGTGTATTCTTTCTCAAATGCAGTTATCCAAGTCCCTATTCTGTTATCTTATCCATTGATTGAACTGAGTCTTCCTTAAATGCTTTAAACCAAAAAAATCTCCCAGTTCTGTATGTGGGTTTGAAGAGGGGTTCTATATGTTTTAGAGTTCATCTCTAAAACCTGGCCAAGAGTTTATAACTCTACCTTGGCCTTCCCTTTCTGCTTGTACATAGTCTAAAGGTCAGCCGGATGTGAGAATTTAAAGGCTTTTAGGTCTTTCCTAAGCATATGTGTAGCCAGCCCTGAGCATGTGTATGTCTTTCTAGTTTCCTATGAATTTGTCAAAGCTTTTCAGAGCCCTTCCTCCCCAAACTGTCTTATTCTCTAGTGTTTCCTTCCAAACTTCCTAGCTAGTTTATTATCTGCCTCAACAATTAACCATTGCCACAGAAACAGTGACTAAAACATATTCTCTAAGCATTTTCAACCAATGTCCCTAGATAGGAGCTTAAACAAAAGGTGAGTTTCAGTTCGATGAAATAAAGACAAGCCTTTTGGGTGGGTTTTCCAGGAAATCACCAGACGTATCAACTAAGGACAGTTTGTGAATGAGTTTCATTCTTCTCTTTCATGCCCCAGTTCTGGGAATATGGAGTGTTATCCTCAGTGCTACCACCGAAATGAGGAGCGAAACATGGATCTAGGATAAGTTAGAAAACCACAAAGCTCATTGTTCTTAATGATATTCATCATCTTATTTTTTTTTTCTCCTGAAGAAGTTTTTGATTAGTTTCCAACAAGATTTTGGTTAGTTTCCAGGGCTCCAGTGATGTTGATTCTGACAGTTTTGCCAGCTTTTTTTTTTTTAACTTTTGTGTATGGGCTGGATTTTGGAATTTTTACATTTCTGACATCACTCTATATACACGCGTAAAAGAAAAATTAATGATGAATACTACAGAGAATTATTTTATTATTATTTCTACCAGTCTTTCATTTTTTTCCACACAAAAACAATCTACTAAAATTACATAGAACATTTAACTATCTTTAAATAAGTGCTTTTCATGATCGAGCATTTAGATATTCAGCAACTATTAGGTTTTATGGACTAAACTGACCTCTCTTCCTTTCCTTTCTTTATTTTCAAACTGGTATTTGAACAGAGATGGGTTTGCCATAGTTAGGCTGTGACAATTGTACTTCTGATAACCATACCAAGATCTTAGAATACATACTACTATTACTGGTAGCCATGTACTGCATTTATATGGATGGTTCCACTCCAGGTAGCTCTGAATCCATATAAAACTGAGGATGGAATTATGAGAAGTTATGTGTATAGAAATAACATACTTTCATATTTTTATCAAGAAAGCATTCTTACAAATATTAGGTGTCTAATAGAACTCAATTCATATTACAATATTTTTATTTCATATTTTGAAAGTAATTAAGTGTGCCATGCTTTTTACTAGTATTGTGTAGAGTCTCAGGAAGAATGAATCATCATATATTTAACATAAGGCAAAATGGAATAATTCTTTGAATTTTTAATAAAATAGCCATAAGTTTTAAGAGATATTTTAATGATTCTTTCTTGAAATAATTTCAGTTATCATAAAATACATAACTTCCTTTATCATCATTGTTGTTATTTTTTAGTGATTATATTCATAATCATGAATTACATATGTAATAATTGTATATTACATATATAATTCTGTATTCTTTTTATTCTACTTGTTTTCCTAAAAACAATCTGTATTCTTTTTATTCTGTTTATTTTCCTAGAAACCCTTTGACACTGGCAAGGATATAAATTGATGACTTGGTTATTATTTCAAATCAAGATTTTAAGAAATGTAAAATACTTGCTTAGAGTTACATTACTAAAAATACTGTAGAGGCAACACTAGAAATTTGTTTTCTCAAATCTTTATCCAAGATTCAGTTTAATGCAATATACTGCACTGACATTCCTAAATTTTGTATTACACTGTAAAATGGTGTATAGAAATGTCAATTCATGGAATGACTTATACAGAAAAGGAAGAATTATTTAGTGACTAGAACATGAACAAATCTTAGAATGTATGGACTATTCTAAGCAAAACCTGGACTTTAAGGAACTTATCTAATCTCATTCTGTTGGCAATATTTCCAGCTGTGAAATGGATATACCTGTTTCTGTGAAAAAATTTTCCCCAAGAACAGTATTTTTCCATTTATTTTTAATTGCCTTGAGACACTCTGATGAGATGCACTTGGAACTGTATTATCTTTATAGGAGATGTTATCACACTTTCTTAAACACTGAAACTTAACACCTTAAACTATGTAGAAGTGGAGTCTTAAAATGCATTTCAGTGATGAAAGATATTCAATAAAAATAGATGGAGGTGTTAAAAAATTCTCAAGAATACTACAAGGAAGAAAAGTACTATAATAAAATAAAATTAAAATTAAAATTTATTATTATGCTTTATGTACATTTTCTACTAAAATATTTAACATAGACTTGAGACTGTTGTGACTTAAAGGGAAACAGCATATAATGAAAACATTAGTTATCTTTCTCTTGTATATTTAATGTATAATGAATATTTATTGTTTAATTTCAGAATATTTGATTTACTCAAAAATCAAAATGCTTGTAGAAAAATCATATCTAAAAGAAATTTAAACAAGGAGCTTCATCTGGAAAGGGATTGTCTTATGAGTTTGTTTAGGCTGACACACTGCTATTCACGCACATTTCTACTGAAAAGTAGTAGAATTAGCTATGTTGTCAGTGGGAAAATAGCTGCCAAGTTTTAACTTATTTTATAGAAAAATAAGGAAAGTCAGAAATAAGCAAGCTGCCCTAGTGAAAAGAAATCTTATCTCATTTATTGCCTTAAAAGGACAGATAAGAGTAAAGGTCTATTTTCTCTTCTCACAGATAAGTGCACTTCTGATGATTCAAGGGTGAAAACTCTGAAGTTTGATAACAAAAACTACCATAAGTGGCAATTCCTGTAGGTTTTTGGAACTTGATTTACTAATATAAAAGTTGCTGGGATATCAGAGAGGTTTCTGATCCAGCACAAAACAATACCTACACTTGCTGACTTATCAAAAGCAGTGTTGCATTGTAATTACCAATGCAGGGTGCCTAAGCTGGGAATTCAGCTTTCATCCCTTAGTTATGTACAACTAGAGAACAATTTTAATAACATCTGTGTCTCAGTTTCCTCACTTGTACAATGAGAAAATAACCTATTTCCTAATATTATTCTACAAATTAATTTAGTTAGTACATGTAAATTGTTGACAACAATGCCCATAAGTCAGGATAGCTATCTGGAATCCTATAGACTCCTGTAGCTTGGAATTGTATTTTATGTCTTTTATGTATGTCATTCCTCTTTCACCAAACTCCTAAGTCTTGATGGATGGCTTGTAGTCAGAATCATATTTTTCATAAGATAAATAGATGGCTGCCTTAAGGATTTAATGTCCAGGAAAACTGAAGGTCACAAATATGCAGCATCTTACAACTGTCCCTTCAAAGGAAATATATTAGTTGGAGAAAAAGTTCTGCTGATTTTCTGATTCATAAAAATCAGTATTAGATACTCATTTCTTTTTAAGAAAAAGTTTTCTTTTCTGATAAAATGCGAGTATTTCAGGAATATACTGAATTATCAGTCAAGCATGCTCTAATGTCAATCAATATATATAAGCTCCTGTCCACATACCCAAATTTATTTATTTATTTTGTGTATTTAGAGAAAGATTGTTTTCTTCTTTTCTTTTCGCTTCTCTTTGTGACAGGTAAAGTCCTAAAACCACCTGATTTGTGATAACACAGAGTTGACTCATGAGTGGTACTGGGCAGGGGAAATACAGTTCCTCAGAGTATCAGAAGTGGAGCAGGGGAAGGAAGGCATCCACTCTGTTATTCAGGGAGATGAAGCACCTTGTTGGTCATTCACTATCAAACAGTAATGATTTTACTTTGTTATTCATGGGAGGTTATGGAATAATGGTGAAGAAATGTGAAAAGCGATGAATCAGAAAACAAATTCTAGTGTTTATTAATTTGTTAACTGTTGCCCACCCTGCTATTTCTTTATTTCATATAACTTGGACTTCCATGTCTTATAAATTGACTACTTAATGTTAGTAACCAGTATGTACATATGGTTCATAGATTACATTGTCTAACATCATCTCCAGTAATTGAAAGATAAATATTATTTTTCAAAGGTTAAAAAAAATTCAGGCTCAGAAAGATCAGGGAATGTCAGAAAAGACAGATGTCTGACCTGAACATGCCATTTAGCCTTATGTCACTATTTAAAACATCAATATACAGTACAATAAAGAGGCATGAAGAGTTAAATAATAGCTCCTGATATGATGAAAGACATTACTTAGGAAATCACTTTGGTATGTCACATTACTGGCTCTTTAAGATGGAGTAATGTTTATGAATTTGTATTCTGAAGTAAAACTATCTGAATTTACATTTCAATTCTAATATTTTCTTATAAATTTGGGGCAATCAATTTAAACTTTCTGAGAGTTGGTTTCACATGTGTAAAAGGAACATAATAATAGTATTCCATTCATAGGATTGTTGTAAGGATCAAATAAGGTAATACAGTAACAAATTTAGCATAAGACTCAGCAAATGTTACATGCCAAATAAATATAGAAATTACTATCATTATTAATGCTATAATTAAGATAGACATATATAAAATAATAATTGCTGCAGTATTTCTGGTTCTTACTGTTGAAGAATTATAAAGTGAGTTATTCCAAATTAGAAACACCATGAGGCAATTATTAGGTATTGCTATAAGGGCGAAATTTCTAAAGTAATTATATACTTGCCTCTGCATAAATGAGAACAGAATGAATAACATAATCAAATTTTAAAATTTATTTGTAATTAGAATGTCTAGATTTCAGCTACTTAAACTTTCATTATATTTCAGGAGTAGAAACAGTGAAGAATTTGAATATAGTACCTTTATAAATTTTCAGTAAAATTCTGTAGATGCTGCCTTCCTATCCTTCCTAAGAATTATTTCATCATATGAAATTATAAAAATATTATATTAGTAATTTTTCACACTGTTAAAGATTCTTTAATGTTTTCCCTCTAGATTTATTGACATTGTGACTTAATAAAAGCACACACACACACACACACACACAAATGATTCTCACCATGAAGCTAAATTACTGTGATTTGAGTTCATCAAAACAACATGAGCGCCATGTCTGAAACTGAGGTCAAAACTTTTAAGACTGGGATTTCTCTTTTTCTCAACAAATAAAATTTACTTTCTGGCAAGAAAGTCTCATGATAAAAAACTTTACAGGCTTTCTGGACATCAAATAACTCTTCGATACAGAGCACATTTACCAGTTAAATGTGAATAAATTGGATACTTTCCCTTAACATACAGAAGCTATTCCAAGTGAGAGTGTTAGGTTCGTCTGCCCTGTGCTATCTCCCTCAGCCCTTGCCTACACACAGCAAGGATTTGGAGGTGCAGGCTGAGAAGCCAAGTGCGGCAGAAGCCAGTGGGCTTCATTGTGCAAGGATGGTCGGGCAGGAGGTTGTTCCTGCCAGAGGTGCTGCAGCAGTGCTGGAATAGGCCCAGTGATTTTGCTGCACAGAGCTGGAGGTAGGTGGTCTCTCCAGGCAGGAGAGATCTGCTCAGGATGGGAGCCATTCTGAGTCAAAGGGAATTTCCCCTCAAAGGACACCTCAGTATACCAGCTCTAACCTGGGCCCTTTTAATGGCAGTCTGTAGCCCCAGCAAAAAAAAAAATGTTCCTGCTGGTTGCCTCAGGGGTCACAATCAAGAGTCAGGTAGCTGTATACAGCAAGTTTTATTTAAACCCGCAGAGCGGGCCGCCCTAGGGACTGGTGCTGTCTGTAACTGGGTCTTTCCTTATATCCCTATATATCCCGGACCTGTTTGGGAGCTTTATTCTCTTGCCTCAAGCCCCCTGCACCGTGCATGCCTGAGGGCTGAGTGTTGTTTTGATCTCTGTATGGGGGGTGCATTTAGATCCTCTGATTGGTTCTGGGAGAGGATGACTTATTTGCATGGGAAAAAGTTCATAGGGAGGTATCTGAAGAGCATTTCTCTGGTATCTGCATGTGTCTTCATTGTTTGATCGCAGGCCTCCTGTTTTTGGTAACCTAATGGCCTGTTTTGAATCACTTGGGTCAGAGTCCCTATCCTGTCCTACCTAACAAAAGGACTAGCAACAATCTGATATTGTTTTTAGAATTTTAATAAGCAAAATGACTGATATATATGATTGTACATGTATATTTAATCAGCAAAAATGATGATGGCAGGATGGGAAAAATGGTATGCATAATAAGCCTGCCCTTAAAAAAGGCATAAATTAATTAGTTTATAAAAACAATTCAATTTTGAAAACAATGATTTGGACGTATGAGAGGGTATCACATTTAAATGTGATGAGAGTTTGAGATATATCTGATAGAAAAAAAACATTGAAAAAGAAGTTAAACCAAATTCATGCAAAGATGCTAACAAAATGTCCACATTTCTACGGTGGTATCATGACTCCTAGAAACCAGCTCAAAAGGCAGGGAAAACTGAGATGAACGTTTTTGTCTTTCTGTAAAAATCTTTGATGACATAGGAAACAGTGTTACTATATGGGACTACGGAAGGAAAACAAGGCCTTAGTTAAGATTTTCCATGAATCTATACCACCTCTCTGGACCTGAATTTTCTCACTTAGGTGCTAAGTAGAACTCTGGCCCTATCTAGTCACTAACAGAATAGTTCACTTTCTTCCTGGCTCAAGGATTCTGTGTTTTATTGTTCCTAAATTTATTGTTACTGGATCTTTTATTCTAATTCTGTAATGGCATGTTTTGTATCCTGATAAAGGATTGCTAGGCATCTTTGAACAGAGTGGAGTAGATATTTACTGGTCAGAGGCCAAAGATCAAACTATTATTTTAGGAATAAAAATAAAAAATAAGGAGTTCCCGTCGTGGCGCAGTGGTTAACGAATCCGACTAGGAACCATGAGGTTGCGGGTTCGATCCCTGCCCTTGCTCAGTGGGTTAACGATCCGGCGTTGCCGTGAGCTCTAGTGTAGGTTGCAGATGCGGCCCGGATCCTGCGTTGCTTGTGGCTGCGGCGCAGGCCAGCGGCCACAGCTCTGATTAGACCCCTAGCCTGGGAACCTCCGCATGCCGGGGGTGCAGCCGTAAAATGACAAAAAAAGGCAAAAAAAAAAAAATAAAAGAACCTAGGAGATTTGATTTTTATTTCTGCTTCTTCCATTGTATCACCCTGCTAGACCCTCATGATCCACTCTTTAGTATATTATCCTAATACTCAAATTCAATAAACAAGAACATGCCGGTAATATAAAATATTTCATAATTATTCAAAAAAATAAGACATTATGAATTTATATGATATAAAGATAGATTTAAGGATACTAATTTGAAATTAGTATCCTTAAATACTAGAATACCAAGAGTTGTAGAAAACTGATTAGCACTGTTATAAAAACACTAGTTATTTTAAAGAAAAAAAATACCACATTTGAAGTTACATATTGAACATAGTTACCATTTTTTATTTATAAAAAGAAATCAGCCATACTCAATTTATTGGAAATAAGGTCACTATACTTTGATTTTTTTTTTAAGACTATCATAATAGCAAAAGGATTTCAGTGGTTCAGGAAAAAATTCTATTCTGGAAATCAATAAAGAATATTAAAACATGCATTAAATGTAGCACAAATATTCAGTCTGGAGAATTTTAATGCCATTTTTATACATTAAGCATATGTATTATGTTATTTTTTTTTTGACTGTGCCCGAGGCATGTGGAAGTTCCCAGGTCAGTGGTTGAACCCATGCCATTGCAGCGCCCCAAGCTGCTGCAGTAAAACCAGATCCTTAACCCTATGTGCCACAAGAGAACTATATATTACATTTTGAAACATTTTATGCTTTGCAATATTTTAAACATCAAAATGGGAAGGGAGGTATATTTTGTGACCACCATTATAAACAACATTGATTTTTCAAATATTTAACCATGGTACCACAAGTCCTTTGGGAGTTGAAAAATAAAAGTAAGACCTAGTGTATTTCTTTATATTCTTCCCCAGCATTTTCCTTTAATATAGTCCCTTTAAAATAAAGAGATGAGGTAAAAGTTGTTCATGCTTTCAGGCTTGGTGCTTTGCATGTACATTATCCTTAATTTTTGTGAGTTTAAATCCATTTTATCTGACATAGGTATAAGTGACACCAAGTAAATGGGAGTTTATATCCCTCTCCAACACTTCAGAAACTGTAGTTTTTTAGTGTCCAAAACTCTTAAATAAGACTCCTCTTATTTTTTTGGAAAGCACCTCACCAAAACAGCAAGGCTGAGGGCAGAGCAAAATACCAGCTGTTGTCAGGCCTGACTGGCTGGGCAGCCACCAGAATCACTCTTCACACCCTGCTGGCTTCCATCCCTGAAGATCAAATGAAAATGAGATTCTAGCTCCGGCTGAATTCCGAGTATCCTGACTGTTTATACCATCCAGAGGTCACTGACAAGTGTTAGCCTGACAAACAGATTGGCAAGACGCTGCTGCTCATTTCCTTAGTCTCAACACAAATTTCAAACCCTCACTCTGCTCTGATCAGATGATCATCTCCCCGGTCATCTCCAATTGCTGTATTCGTCCTTTGTCTCTGACCAACATCCTTAGTCTCTCTTTCTTTCCAGCATGCCCTATTAAGCTTCTTATTAATGAAGCATAAACTTACCTACTTTTCTAAAATTTTTCCTGCTCAAAATGAAATGTAGCTTTTCACTAAGACCTTTGTTTCTCCTTCTAGAGTTTCCACCAAAGGAGGCAGCCCTTTGACCACAGCAAAAAATAGCTCAAGTTTGGAATTTTCTTGTGGTGCAGCAGGTTATAGATATGGCATATCACTTCAGCAGCCCGGGTCACAAATGTGGCCTGGGTTAGATCCCTGAAAGCACTGAAAAAAAAAAAAAGGCTCAAGTTTACCACACAGATGAGTCTCAGGTTCTGAAAAAGTTCTTTGTCATTCAGCCACACTTACCCCCTACCCTTTCCCCAAGACCCCATCTGGCAATTTGGTTACTGTTTTCTTTAAAAACAAAATAAAATAATAATCCAGTCACTTGCAAAATTGTCATGTTTGGCTTGTATCACTTAGCTACACCCTACTTTTGAAAATTATTTCAGCATCTACTAATAACATCTTTAAATAGATCTATCAATGACTTTAATTAAAGGCCTTGAAATCTGAATCACAGTCTGTTTTCATCACCGAAACTACAGACCTGATCTGTATGAACAACCTGTCCTTTAACAGTGATTATCATTTCTCAGGACTGCTTATTTCCTCTACTCAGACTACCATGCTCTTTCTCTCCTCAGACTACCATGCTCAGATCCTATGCTGCTGTGCCTGTGGTGTAGGCTGGTAGCTACAGCTCCAATTCAACCCCTAACCTGGGAACCTCCATATGCCACGGGTACAGCCCTAAAAAGACAAAAAAATAATAATTTTATTGGAGTATAGTTGGCATAAATATATTACTCTCAGGTATAAAGTGAATCAGTCATGCATATAAATATATCCATTCCTTTTCCACATATAGGTTATTACAAACTGTTAAATCTTCAACTTCTATTTGTACTTACTCTTTCCTATATGGCTTTGCTTGCGCAAGCCCTCAGGAGTAACCCTATCTCCACCTTACTAAGTAAAGCCTTACCTATCACTCTTCCTAACATTTAATTTGGGACATCTCTCAGGAGATAAAACCTTCAAACAAATGGACAGTTTTAAATGTCAGTGTTTAAGAAGCCTACTCTTTAAAGCCAACATAAACTACTGTGAGGCTTGAATTATTCCCCATGTTATGAATATAATTGTTAAAAGGGAAGCTTGATATTAGAGATGGGATATTTTGACCTTGGTTTGGATATTCTGTGTACACACATATGACAGTGAGGGAACAGGAACTGTTTTATGATAAGTTTCATGCACTGACCTTGCCTTTCCCAACCTCCAATGTTACAAAAGATTCTGGCGGCTCCTGAGAGAAATCCTGCATCAAGGCAGTAAGAAATACTGATAGTGGCTTTCACTCATCAATACCTACCTCTCTTCGCCTATTTATTCCACTTATTTATTAGAATAGCCCTAACAGCATGTTAGGTAACTAATGCACCAAATAAGGATCATTAAAATACTTTCTATAAGACTTACGCTTACTGGAAGCTCCATACTTTCTGTTCTTTGGTGCCTGAATTTTTGCAAACCAGTGTCATTCTAGTAACAAGTAAAATTTCTTCCTTGATACATTAAATAATTGAAAGGAAGCAGTCCCGTTAAACCCATTTACTGATGTATTTTTCATATAATTTTATCTCTGGTTTTATTATTTTAATCAGCCTATTATATAGTTACCTTTTCATTAGCTTTTAATAGTGATATCCATAATGATAATTCAATCCTGAAGATGTTTTAACATTTAGACGTTTATAGTTCAAGGAAAATTTTTAAATATTTATTTTAAATTTTCATACTTCTAAAATGAAATTTACATACTTTTAAATAAAGTAGTGTGATAGGTCAGAAAATGATAAGCAAAAAATATATTTTATATGAGGATTAAATACTTCAGACTGGAAGAATGTATTAGGTCACAGATAAAAACGAATAAGCCAAAATTTCTAACTTTAGGTAAATTTATTCATATATTTTTAAAATGAGTTTTGAGGAAGATATGAAATCACAATAATAATAGTTTATGTTATTTTTAATAGACTTTATTTTTCAGAACAATTCAAGTTCACGACAAAATTGAACAGAAAGAACCGAAAGTAGCCATATATCTCAATATTATTTTGATGGAATATTTTAAATAGAGAACATAAAATAATATAACAAAAAAGAAAATATACCAAAAATACTAAAACAAAATAATATAATAGAAAAAGAGAAAATATAGACAAGCACAAAAATAAATTAACAGCATTTTTCTAGCACTCAGAGAAAATTACTGTTAAAACTTTATTCTTCAGAAGCTTTTTCTATGTTTAGATAAACATAGATATGTATTTTACAAAATTCATATCATACTATACATAATATCACCTGGCATATTTTAGTTAACAGTCACTTTTTTCACCCCAATACTTTTTCGTTTTCGAATACCCATCTCATATTCATTTCTCATTGTACTAACAATATTCTTAACAGATATTTTTGTCCCAAATAGGATGCAATTCAATATCCTCCTTTATATTGTTGTCTTCTTTTAAGTTTCCGGCAAATACACCTCCTCCAATTGTATTGCCAGTTAAAATTAGGTTACCTACTTAAATTTGAATTTTCAATGAACAATGACTAATTATTTTGATAGTGTAATATATATATGTCCACAGTATAAAAATATCAAAGCATCTAAAAATGTAGGTTTTTGTTTTTGTCATTTGTTACTGTTATTATCACTATAATTGTTTTGCTGCTTTATAAGTACAGAAAGCATGCTTATATCTGTTTTATATCTCATAGCTCGTAGTCTAAAGCATTTTTATAAAAGCTATCATTTTTCAATTAAATTGAAGGAGCACTTTTTTCATATATTATAATTTTACTGTTTACTATTTCATGGTATGTTGTAATGAATTGCAGAATATTTTTCATTTTACACTCTATTCAAATATTTTTCTTAGAAATTACCATCCTCTGTAATCTATAATCATTTGGCATTCCTTAGTCATATTTTCTCACAATTCTGTGCAAACCTACTTATGGTAATTTGAGAAAACTAGACATATTAATTAAATTATGTCATGTGATTCAGGAACATGATGCATTTATGAATTTATTCATATCTTGTTATCTGCCCTCTAGCATAATGATTTAGGATGATTTTAATTTGTTTATTTTTTAAAACAAATCATGTCTTGATATTTTGTAATCTGTAGATAAAATTAGGAGTTTAACCACAATTAACATACTCCATAGAAATTTCCACAGCAATGACAAAATAATATAGTTAATTTGTTCAGTGTACTTTTTTATATTTGATCTGGAGAATGTAGTTTACTGTTTATAACTCCTTTTTTCACTACTCATTCTGTATCACATCTTTCCCTATCCAGTACCACAGCTACTTAGAGCTTTTTGAATTTTAACTTGAAAAATTGAGTATTTATAAATTACTCAAATATTTTAAGAAATAACTGTACCTGTAATTATTTATTTCATTTTGCCATTTGTAATTTTTGTTAATTATACAAGCGTACAAAATATACATACAAATGTACAAAAGTAGATTTGTACATATGTGTGATTTATTTTGTCAGTCTAACATTTTCATTTTTAATTGACAGTTATTGCAAGCAATAATGTACTTTCTTTGCAACTAAGGCACATTCTGTTAAAACTATAATCAATTTCTGTTCCTAGGTAGTATTCTTCTATGGCTTTTGGAATTCTTACACACACGTCATATTTTTTCTATAGCATGAAAATAAACTGTGGCCCCGGCATTCCTAGGCAGTAATGAGGAGAGGCTGGAGAAGAGGGATTTATGAGAGAAGTTTTAGATACTGTAGATGCAACATATTTCTTCCTTTTTCCTTTTTCTAAACAATTTTTAAAAAAAAATTACAGTTTGATTCTTTGCATATCTTAAAGAATGCTGTTGACAACAGTGCTGACCAAACTGCTTCTTCACAAAGGAAAAGAAATCATAAGTATATGGCGGTATAAAAAGTCATGCAAAATAAAGTGGATCAGCTGTGAGAAACTGGGAAACAGGCTTGGGCTAAAGTAATTAAATTAATTGTGTTCTTCTTCTTTTTATTATTATTTTTACCTAAGACAGCTAAAAATTTGGCCAAAATATTTTTCTTTTGTTTCCTTGAACAGTTTATGAAATAAAAGTACATGAATAAATTACACACTCAAATCTGATTTCATTTTTAAATGATTTCCATTACTCAAAGAAGAAAAACAGTATTTCAATTTTTAGGCACCTTGGTGAATTATTTGATTTTATATTTTATATAAGTACTCCAAAAATATAAAAATCAAGAAGATAAAAAAATTTCCCCTACTTTTCTTCAATATTCATATACCATGTCTGTATTCTTGTTATTTTAATTTTAATAAGAATTCATATTATAACCTCCTTTCTTATTTGAGAATGCTTTCTAAGCTACAACCGATGTATACACACATGCACGCGCACACACACACACACACATACGCAAATATGTTGTCAAATGTGATGGCCTCCATTAATAAACCATTAAAATGACATTATCTATACTAAATTAACTGAAAACTACAGAACTACAGACTGTTCTGATTATTAGTTTGATCTAGATTATAATACTGCATGTATATATTTCAACTAAAATTGTGTAGTTTTAATTCGGAAAAGACATATAAACTTTACTAAATGGCATTTTTTTCGGAATTATCCAGTGACCTAATAGTTAATGTACTTCAGGTAGTTTCGTTTTTGCATAGTTTACACAATTAAATATGAGTGGCCTTGAATATGATATAAAGGCATTATTTATATGTAAATTTCACATGATTATTCTAAATAAACTAGTAGGAGAGTTGCATCATATGCATGTAGCTATTGAATGAAAGACAGCTTTTCTAAATAACTGATAAAATTTTACTCTATTTGATTCATGGAGGCCACCAAAAAGTGTGATGATACTAAAGAATGTGGACAATTTTATTTAATATTGATTTTATCTATGTCTATATATAGAAATCTATTGCTTGTTTCCTATTTAAACAAGGTGATGTGCAAATTAAGTGCCATGATTAACAAGCTCTGATTTTCCTGGCAGGAAAGTAATAATAGGATGATCTAAATAAGAATTTCTTTTGTAATTCATTTCTCCTATTAAGTAACTGTCTACAGAAAGTTGCATTTCTCTAGATAATAACTATAAAAATTTGTTTTTCACAATGTTATAAAATTGTTTTAGTTACTTTTAAACAAAAAAGGCGTTCCTGTCGCGGCATAGTGGTTAACGAATCCGACTAAGAACCATAAGGTTGCGGGTTCGATCCCTGGCCTTGCTCAGTGGGTTAAGGATCCGGTGTTGCCGTGAGCTGCGGTGTAGGTTGCAGACGTGGCTCGGATCCCGCGTTGCTGTGGCTGTGCTGAAGGCCAGCAGCTACAGCTCCTGTTAGACCCCTAGCCTGGGAACCTCCATATGCCAGGGGTGCGGCTCTAGATAAAGGCAAAAAGACAAAAAACAAACAAACGAACAAACAGTAAATGGTAGCTCTTCCGTTTGAGACATTAAAATACTTACCTGAATTCCCTAACATAATTCTGAGTTATCTTAGGAATAGTTAAAATTGCTATTAACTCTTTTAAATGGTTTGATATTTCAAAAATATGTTCCAATACTCCGTAATTATAAGCGCAGGTTTTTCCAGCATATCTGGATGGTTTTGATGGTTATGCTATTAGATATTTGTTCTTTATTTAATGCAATCTGTGTTCCCCATTTCAAAATGTTTTATTTTTAGTAATCTCATTTAAGGTGAATTATCAGTAATACAATACAGAAAATTTTAAAACATGTAATTTGAATAATTTTAAACGATTGATTATTTTGACTTTTGAAAATTGACCATAACAAAATTTATTCATAAGAATTCTTTTTTACATTATATCAAGGTACCAACAGTTGCTAGTGGATTATGTATTTGCAAACTCCAAGATCCTATTGTTTACTAAGGAGAATGATAAATGATGAATTTCTTTTATGTTGTTTTGTACAGCAATTATTAAATTCCAAAACTATCAGTAAGTCTGCAGTTTGTTGTATAGTTTAAAAGCATAGTACCATCGATAAATGATAATTTGTTTTAGTTGTTTCACATTCTGTTTATTAAATTTCTAAATCTTCTTTTTAAGCAGCACAGTAAAAATCCTATAATAATGTTTTAGCTGAATTTAATAAGCAGAGATTTTTTTTTCAGACAGTGATTGTTTTTGAAAAAAATTCTGAGTATGATTTTAGTTTAAAGCCATTTTTAAGAGTTTTTTTTTGGCAAAAAAAAATACAACTTTCAAGATGGTTTTGTGCTTACGAAATTATAGTACACATATGCCCACATTTGTTTCTGCAGCGACCTGGTCATCAAAGCTGACTCTGCGAAGAACTCTACACAAAGAGACCCATCCTACTTAGTAAAACTGAGGGAACTCATTCATTCTTCCTGCCTAGGCCTCAGCTTTTGTCCTTATCCTAAATGCACATACTTTTGTCTGTATTCCCACCCTTATTTTTTATTTTCTTGCAAATTGTATTATTTCAACATATCAAGATTAAATATGGAGAGCACTTAACTAAAATAGTGGCAATCGATGGCTTTAAAATCGAATCCCATATTACTGTCATTGGCAAAAAACTGCCCATTAGGTAAAATGAATCTAGATTTTTAAAATTTTTGTCAAGACTAATATCTAGAAAAATATGCAAGGTAATTAATAAATTGATACATGTTCTAAAGTAAGGGAAATCTAGTGGTTCACAGACCTAACTGGACTGAAATTATGCACTCATATTTAATAAAATACTATTAAGTAGCAGGTCCTGCTGTTTACTAAGGTATTTTGAAGAAAATGCAGAATATGCCTTTTTAAATATAACTTGAATATAATTACCAATGTAATCAATGCGGAACACAGATTCACAGAAGGATAATCTTTTGCATAATTTTTCAATATATAATAAAAATATCATAAATTTTCACTAAAATTACAATCATAGAAAGAGCTTTCAAACTTTCTGTATTCCCTTCATTTTCTAAGGATTAAGAGTTTAATTCTGAAATAACATTATGAAGTAGTTTTAATGTCATTCTCTTAAATGAGGAAATAAAGGTCCAACAAATGATAAGTAACTTGCTGGAGTCAACTTTTTAAATATTGGAAGTAGGAGCAGAAATAAGGCAGTTTTGTTCTAGTATGAAACTTCTTTACCATATGAAGATGGGTGCCGAAAATTAAAACTTAAGATGACACTAAAAAAGTAAATAAGCTAATTTTAAATTAAATAAATTATGTTTAATAAAAGTTAGCAATCTGGATAACATTATGGAAAAAATTTAAATGTATTTGTTGACATATTATGACTGGATATGTCCTTGGGTTCAGGGAAGGTCAATTAAATCTGCTTTTAAAGTTAACACAAGGTAGGAAACATGAGATCCAACATCTGGGTTGTTCAACAAGAAGTAAATTTGGAGAGCTAGAATAGACTTAAATTTCAAAGCCAAGATCAAGATCAAAATCTCAGGTCTATAGTCTGAAAAGTTAAATCATATGAAGAGAGCGTTTCTAGGTTTCCAGTTCTATTTAAACAAATGATTTCTTAATTATCCTTACTGATTATTTCATTCAGCAGAGAGAAGAAATAATTGAGAGGTTCACTGTTTTCATAGAGAAATTTCATAGAGAATTCTTGACCATGAAGAGCTGTTGGAGACTAGACAAAAATAATGTCATTTTAGTATTTCCAATGGCCAGAGAGAGATTTGAGCAGACCAGACACAGTCCTCCTCAGTATCCTCTGAAGGTTGATTCCTGGACCCTCACCCCATGCAGTACCAAAATACACAGATACTCAAGTCCCTTATATAAAACAGCATAGTATTTGCCTATACCCTAACTAAGCACATCCTCCCATGTATTTTAAATCATCTCTAGATTACTTATACTACCTAATACAATGTAAATGGGATGTAAATTGTTGCTGGTACACAGAAAGTTCAAATTTGGTTTTTGAAACTTTCTGGATTTTTTTTTCCTAATATTTTTAATCCTTGGTTGATTGAATTTGAGGATGCAGAAACCTCAGGCACAAAAGCTAGGGATATGGAGTACCCACTATAATATTTTTTTTTCAAGTTATGGTGTGATTAAGTTATCCTAATGAGAGATATCATTTCATGGTTGATATTGTGCTCTGACTAAAATGGTGAGCATAAAGGGATTTTCTGCAGATGTGAATGTAAGTCTT
>PVHT020000257.1:3737765-3780171 GCA_004024745.2 Catagonus wagneri | reverse complement strand
AATGTGTATTCTGTTGCTTTTGGATGGAATGTCCTATAAATATCTATTAAGTCCATCTGATCTAATGCTTCATTCAGGGCCTGTGTTTCCTTATTGATTTTCTGCCTGGATGACCTGCCCATTGCTGTAAGTGGGGTGTTAAAGTCCCCCACTATGATGGTGTTCTTGTTGATTTCTCCTTTTAAGGTTGTTAGCAGTTGCCTTTTATATTGTGGTGATCCTATGTTGGGTGCATAGATATTTAAAATTGTTATATCTTCTCCTTGGACCGATTCTTTGATCATTATGTAGTGCCCTTCCTTGTCTCTTAAAATGTTCTTCATTTTAAAGTCTATTTTGTCTGATAGGAGTATTGGTACTCCGGCTTTCTTTTGATGCCCGTTTGTATGGAATATTTTCTTCCATCCTCTCACTTTCCGTTTGTATGTATCTCTAGAAGTGAAGTGGGTCTCTTGAAGACAGCATATACATGGGTCTTGTTTTTGTATCCATTCGGCTAGTCTATGTCTTTTGGCTGGGGCATTCAGTCCATTAACATTTAAGGTAATTATTGATAGATATGTCCTTATTGCCATTTTATTAACTGTTTGGGGTTTTTGTTGCTCTTTTTTTTCTTCCCTTATTCTCTTGTTGTCTCCTCACACAAGATGGCTATCTTTAATGTTGTATTTGAGTTGATTTTTCTTATTTGTGTATCAATTGTAGATTTTTGGTTTGCGGTTACCCTGAAGTTTTGATATAAGAGTCTATATATAACTGAGATTGTATTAAGTTGTTGGTTTCTTAATTGCACATTCTTCTCCAGTGACCTGCATTTGTGCTCTCTTCTCATGAATTCTGATTTTGGTAGCATAATTGTGCATGTATGATTTAGTATCTTTACTGTATATATGCCTTTATTGGTGGGCCTTGTCATTTCTGGTGTTTTTGTTTCTGGTTGTGGCCTTTTCTTTTCTGCCTAGAGAAGTTCCTTTAGGATTTATTGTAAAGCTGGTTTAGTGTTGCAGAAATCTCTTAGCTTTTGCTTATCTGTAAAGGTTTTGATTTCTCCTTCAAATCTGAATGAGAGCCTTGCTGGATAAAGTAATCTTGGCTGGAAGTTTTTCCCTTTCATCACATTTAGTATATCATGCCACTCCCTTCTGGCCTGTAGGGTTTCAGCTGAGAAATCTGCTGATAACCTTATTGGGGTTCCCTTGTATGTCATTTGTTTCTTTTTCCTAGCTGCTTTCAATATTTTCTCTTTGTCTTTAATTTTGGTCATTTTGATTCATATGTGTCTCGGGTTTTTCTTCCTTGGGTTTATTTTATATGGTACTCATTGCGCTTCCTGGATTTGAGTGAGTGGTTTCTTTCCCATATTAGGAAAGATTTTGGCTATAATCTCTTCGAATATTTTTTCTGTCCCCTTCTCTCTCTCTTCTCCCTTTGGCACCCCTATAACATGGATGTTGGTGCAATTAACATTATCCCAGAGTTCTCTGAGACTCTGCTCATTTCCTTTCAATCTTTTACCTCTTTTCTCTTCTGCATTAGTGATTTCCACTAATCTGTCCTCCACCTCACTGATTCATTCTTCTGCCTCCTGTATTCTACTGTTGGCTGCTTCTAATGAATTTTTTATTTCAGTTATGGTATTTTGCATCTCGTCTTGATTAATTTTTACATCTTGTATTTCTTTGCTCAGTGTTTCCTGTAAATTATCAATCTTTGCCTCCAGTCTATTTCCAATGCCTTGTATCATCTTCAGCATCAACAGTATAAAGTCTCTTTCTGGGAGGCTGATAATCTCCTCATCACTGAGCTGTGTTTCTGGGCTTTTCTCTTTCTTCCTTATCTGAGTTAGAGTTTTCTGTCTTTTCATTTTTGTAGGTTTTTGGTGTGGTGACCTTTGTGTCGACAATAGAGTTGTAGCCTCTCTTAGTTCAGGTGTTTGCCTCCCCTGTGGCTAAAGTTGGTATGGAGGGGGTTTGCTGTAGGCTTCCTGTTGGGGGGGAGTGATGCCTGCTCACTGGTAGGTGGGGTTGATTTCTCTCCCTCTGATGGGTGGGGCTTTGTCTCTGGATGAGATTAGAGGCTGGGTTTGTGCCTGAGGGGTCTTTAGGCAGCCTGTTTACTGATGGGTGGTGCTGAGGTCCCACCTGGATTGTTGTTTGGACTGGGGCTTCTCAGTGCTGATGGGAGGGACCAGGTTTTCCCAGAAATGGCCACCTCCAGAGAAATGCAGGCTGCTGAATGTCCCTGAGAGCTTCACCTCCAATGCCCTTCCCCCACAATAAGGCCCAGTCACCCCTGTTTTCCCAGGATATCCTCCAGGAATTGCATTCAAGTTCCACCCAGATTCCTATGGAGACTGCTTTGCCCTGGGACCCAGTGCACATGAAAGTCTGTGTGTGCCTTTCAAGAGTGGGGTCTCTGTTTCCCCCAGTCCTTTGGAGCTCCTGCACACAAGTCCCGCTGGCCTTCAATGCCGGATGCTCCGGGGGCTGTTTCTCCCTGTGCCTGATCCCCAGGCATGGGAATTTGACGTGAGGCTCAGAACTCTCAGTCCTGTAGCTGAGTCTCTGTGATGCAGTTACTTTCCAGTCTGTGGGGCTTCCCACCCGGGAGGTATGGAGTTTCTTCTATCGCATAATCGCCCCTCCTACCTCTTGATGTGGTCTCTGCTGTGTCTTCTGGAGCAGAGTATCTTTTTTGGAAGTTTACAGTCCTTTTGGTTGATGGTTTCTCAGCATTTGGTTGTAGTTTTGCTCTTATTTGGGAGAGAAGTTGAGCTCCAGTCCTTTTATTCCGCCATCTTAATCCCTATGTCAGGAATGAGCTTATTTAAGCATTACTTCCTTTTCAGGATTGAGCTTATCTTCATACAAAAGCTCTATGTCCAGCTCTGCTTGATACAACTTCAGGGGAAGAAAGAAAAACAATCACGTAATGGAAATTTTTAGGATGCCGAAGGGAAGTATAGAGGAGATCTGCCCTCAGTCGGCCCAGGTCGCTGCTCCTGACCACACAGCCTGCAGTCCGCCCAAGTCCCTAAGAGCACCTTTCTCAGGGCTCCAGCTCCTCCAGGCTGGCCTTCCTCCGCCCCAACACTTCCGGGGCCTGGGAGCCCATGGTCACGCCGACATTCCTCCTCCACAGGCTCACCTGGGCCACTGTCTCACCAGCTTGATTTTAACTTAGGTACATTTACTCAGGATTATGAGCTTGAGTTGATGTTTTTATTAGTAATTGTTTTGATTAATAGACCACACAGATTTTAGTAGAAATGCTATGTGTGTTATCATAATTTTCATAAAATATAAGATTAAAAAACACTACAGTATTCTAAGGGGTGTTAGTGCAAATTAAGACTGCAAATGCCTAACACAGAGGAAATCTATTATTTATCATACTGGGATCTATATTTATAGAAAACAGATAAAGATACTTAAACTCATCTCACATTTCCTGAAAAAATCTCTAATATGAGCTTTTCTAGACAGAATATATTTGAATGATATATCCAATATACATTTGAAAAAAGGCTCTCCTGTTTGTCCTTTAAGTCTCAATTAATGGTTTTAGAATTTTTCACCTATAATCTAGAGATATATTTGGAAGCAAGAACAGAGAATGAGAAAGGTGGAAATATTTGTGTTTTTTCCACTATCAGTTAGGTAACTCATGACAATATCTGTATGAGAGATAAGAGTTGAGGCACCAGGACAAAAGGGACATTGGAAGCCTCTAGTGCCATTTGTTGTCATAGTTTTAGGTGGAAGATGGAATTGGTGAGTGTCTTTACAATATACCCAGGATCTATAAAATCTGAGAAGTGTTAATTGAGTATAGCTCAGATTAGGGTGTCACGTGACTTCTGCAGCTTGGTAAATGTCACACAGTCAATGCATTTTTAGGGCTTCGTTACAAATGACCCCTGCATCCTGTGTGTTATCACCATATCTCAAAAGGCCATTACCACTTAATGTTTGAGTCAATTCCAAAAACTCCTATGTTGGTAGATAATCCTGGAAGTTGAGAATTTATATTTAGTTTTTGGATCAAATATGTAGGAGTTGTCATAAGAAACTCACACATTTTTATTAAATTAAAAATACATGAAAAGTAGTATTACCATCATTTTCCTCTTTTGCACTAGTGTTAAATAATGATCATTAAAATAATAAAAATGATAATAATAAGAATGTGAACTACCTGGGGAAATGATACTCTCCATTTAATTGATGAATTTGGAAAAAATACACTGGACATACTTAGCCAAATCCTTTTCCTTTTCCTTTCCTAGAACCCAGTATGTACACATAGAAAAGGAGTTCTTGGCAAATTCATGTCACTGGTCTTCTGTGGACAAATCTTAGCAAGGGGATTTCTACCCAAGTCTAGCTTTACCACTAGATGGATAAATCTGCCTTTCCGGGAAGCAGTTGTTCCAGTTTAGTCTTTATTGGTAATAAAAGTAAAAATCTGGCTTCCATATTCCAGTCTTAATTCCCATTTTCTTTATCAGAATTTAAGCAGCAAAAAAGTATGCTACTTTTGGGCTCTCAGTGGTCCCAGTGTTTAGTACATAGTATTGACATATTTAGATATGAGTAGATATTAGGAAAGCACCTTAGAAACATGGAGGTATTTCGAGTGAGTCCAGGCCATGTGACATTTGGCTTTGGAATTCTATATGTGGCAAGATATTTCTGCCTAAGTGATTGGTAGAAACTAACACTTGAAGAGCAGTGATTCTGCAGATGTGCAGTAGAGTTATAATGGTTGTGGGTCAGCACAGTTGAGAGGGCAATTATACCCTTAGGAGTCTTGCTCTCATTTGAAAAGCTCCTTCTAGAGATAGAGGTCTACAGTGCCTACAAGCAAATGAGACATGAGCTAGGATGACCTAAAACGAGGGTGGCTAGACCATAGCAATGTTAGTCAAATCTTGAATCTCAGGAGAGATTGGACTTTTGAAAATTGTGCTGGCTATAAGGGTGACCTTGGCAGCCACCTGTCTCTCAGCAGAAGCATAAGACTTTAGCAGGAGCAGATGATCCAGAGGGTTCTGGGTGCTAACATGAGTTGAACTACATTTGATATATGTATTTTGACAGCAAGGGCCTACCAGGTATGTGGAGCTCAGAATACAGTGTCAGCTTTTCCCAACAGATATAGCTAAGCAATATTTTGGTTATAGGAAATAAAAACTTTCCATATATGGGACTTTTTGCTCTTGGGGACATAGCAATATGCTTGTAATTTAACTACAAGGCAGTTGACTTCCTGTGTGCTACACAGCACAGGATCTAACTTTAAGTTGATACTGCCAAGGCTGGGTTGGAAGCACTAATTCAGTAACTCAAAATCCCATTACAGGAGTTCCTTTTGTAGCTCAGATAAAAATGAACCTACCTGTATCCATGAGGATATAGGTTAAATCCCTGGCCTCACTCAGTGGGTTAAGGATCTGGCATTGCTGTGAGCTGTGGTATAGGTTGAAAATGAGGCTCAGATCCCATGTTGCTGTGGCTGTGGCATTGGCCAGCAGCTGCAACTCCTATTCAACCCCTAGCCTGGGAACTTCCATATGCTGTGGGTGTGGCCCTAAAAAGAAAAAAAAAAATCTCATTACATATTCAGCGCCAAGGAGGGAATCGCGAAAGGACTAACTATGAATTTCTGTGGTTTCTTCAGGGCTCCAGATTGGAAAATTTCACAGTAAGCCCTCCTTACCAGGAGGACCTCTGCAGTTTCTAGGTTCTTCCAAAATTAGGGGTCAACCTTGTCACATTCTCTAAAGTTTATAAGAGTTATTCTCTATTTTCTTGGATAAAATATTTTCTATCCACTAAGCATAGGTAAGATTCCCAGAATCTTTTCTCCCAACATTCTACAGTGGTAGATTGTTATATAACTGCTAATCATCTAGGCTACATAACATTTTATTCCATGTGTGCCTTAGAATAAAACCTTTAAGTACACATATTTACGCACACAAAATTCTTGCTGTAAATTGAAATATAGGAGAAATATAATTTTACATTAGTAGATCAAAAGAGTTAAACTACATCCCTAATTGCTTAAGACATAACTGAAGAATGACATATATTTTTGTTATTATCAAGGACATGAAATTAAAGGAGATGAACATTAACCTGAAAAAAATGAAACCAAGTTAAATCCAATATTTTCTTTGGATTGCACTACCAATAGATAAATGTGAGCTTATTTGAGTTGTTCCTGTAAGTATATATACATTTCTAAATTGGAACAGGCTAGAATATGAATAAGTTTTTCTTTATTCCTTCTCAACTAATGTTCTATATAAGTCCTGGCATATTATATAAATATACTTAAATTATACTGAATGTTTTGGTTGGGAGGTAGTAAAACCAAATCCTAATATGTTAGTGATCTCTTTGCCAATTTAATACAGAAACACAGAAATGCTTCTGTGTGCAGAATGATTTACTCAAATGTAGATATTTATAGCATTTTATATGTATATTGTGGTAATATATTAGTCATAGAAATAGTGTTTTTAAATTTTTAATATTGCATATCGGGAAGTATATAGTAAGGCACAGAACTTAACATTTAACCAAAGGCTGCTTTCCTTCTATTTGTGGAGAAGTAAACATTTTAGTGATAGCATGTCTGAACATAAAGACTGTTTATAGCTGCTATTACAGTCTTTGTTCTCAGATTAGTAGTTGCTGGTAAGTTTATCTTACTTCTGTTGTTGTTTTTTAACAAGTGCTTGTAAAGGCTCGTTATTTGTCTAAGTGAACTCCTGCTGTTTCATAAAGACAAACAATTAATTATTCCCAACCCCAAACACTTTATTGTCACTGTAAAAATACACAGCATTTTCCACTTTCATTGCTTTTATTTAAAATAGATTTTAATAACACTCTTTTGTCCACAATAGAGAGTCACTGTGTCAACTGAAAATCACACTATACCAATTTTCTGCTTCATCTTGACATGCCGTCATATGCATACATGATGGAAAACATTTCAATTAAATGGGTCCATTTCTTTATTAAATTTAGGAGAGACTCTCATAATTGTTTAAAGTGTCTCATTCAATAATATCAAGATAAAAAAGTTATTTATATAACTTTTTTTTCAGTTATATGATGTAGTGAAGTGATGAATAAATCTTTACTCCTGGAAAATAGTGTGGTTTTGTTTAGGCATACTTATGTCCTTTTATATTTACGACTTTTCTTAAACCTGCCTTGTGACATCACTTCTTTAAACAGTAGCTTCTACATAGTAATAGGAGAACTGAACAGGTAAATAGAAAAATAAAAGCTTGCCATATGACCACAGAAAATAAATACATTTAGTCCAGATTTAGATTTTAAATATTACAAATGAAAAAGACAAAAATAGCTGGAATCAAACCTAGATATGCTTATACAATTATCACAAAACGGGAACTTCAAAATTTTATTTGATGTTAAGTCATTTACAGAAACCTCCATGGAAAAGTGCTCTAAAAACCCAGGGTGTTTCCCTAAGTTCTGGTTTGTCCTTAAAAACTTTCCAAGTTGGATGCTACAAATCAGGAAATGTTGAATCCAGATCTATGGAATTTACTAAACAGAAATTTAGTATGGCGGAAAATGCCAACAGATGCATCTAAAAAAATACAAATTTCTGTCCATGAGAAGAAATGTAGGAGAAAGTTATCTACATATTAATTGCACGTCTCTGGATAGCAGACATTTACTGAGGTGGTAAAAGAAACCTCTGTTTACAAATCTATATTCTATCTACTTTTTCATATGGCATATATGGACCCTAAAATATATGCCAGGAAAGCCACTGAAATTAAACATATGACCAAGGACATGAGTGCCATAGTGTAGGCAGATGACAGAGGTCATAACAGTTCCTCCAAACTCCTGTACATGTTCAGATGCTGTGAATGTATGAAGTTAAACATTGGAAATATCAGGAAATATGAAAGCACATTAGAGATATTCAAAAGAAAAAGAAAATCTTTGGGCATAGTATGCCAGACCCTAGAATATTATTTTGGTGCCTGACTGGGTTGCTAACACTGTCCTATATATATGTTTTTTCTTCTTTGAAATAACATAATGAAAGGAAAGAGAACAGTGTTTAAATGGAAAAAAAAATACCTATGCTGATATCTACCCTTTGGAACAAAAAATCTTAATAATGCCTTAGTTCCCATTTGCTAGAGGAACAGCAGAAAAATTAATTTCAGGTCCTACTCAATAAAAGGGCTTTATATGTAGTACACAGAAATAGAAGATGGCTGTCAGAAAAAGTGCCGTCTGTGTCAAAGCAAGTGGGTGGGAGAACTATGAATGGCTCCAGTGAAAAAACTGACTTGAAAGCTTGGCGTCTTTTATTAATGACAATAGAAGTGGAAATAATTGTGTGCATGTGTGTTTCTCAAGCTGAAACTATTTTAAAGGGCAAGAATCATTTGGAAGACAAAATTCATTTATCAGGTCATCAAAGATTACTAGCCAGGATGCTTTAAGGAAGGGTGATGGAAAAAAATGTATTTCTCTCTCTCCATAGATGTATGTGTGCGTGTGTATACATATACATATATTTTACAAGACGAAAGTGAGACTATAGCCAAGTGCAATGTGTAAAGTTGAACTGGATCTTGGACTTAGAGGAGGAACAAATTACTGAAGAAATTAAAATGCAGATTCATGATTTCATGCGGTTATTGAATTATAACAGCTGTTATGTTTAAGGAGTTATGATCATATTATAGTTATGTAGAGGATGTTGTATTTCTTAGGGGATGTGAACTGAAGCATTTAAGAGTGAGGTGTTATGATGTCTGCAGTTCACTTTCCATTGGTGCATATAAATACACACATACAAACAGAGGCAGTCCTTGTTTTGCATAGCACCGCATTAACTGAGACATGATTTCCTAGGTTTTAGTGGTAACTAAGATAAAATTCCTGTTACATCTGACTGTACAAAGTGAGGACTGTGTGTATATCAAAGGTAGGAAAACATTTGTAAAATATTAATAATAGGTTAGTCTAGCTGGGCATATATAGCTACATAGTTTATTATTTTTAAGTTTTCTGTATTTATAAAAATTCAAATTAAATATAAAATTTGACTTAACCTATTTTCACATAAAATCTGAAAAATTATCCTGTGATTGGCTCACTCTCTCTAGAGGATAAAAAGTTAAGTAGATATTAGAGAATATATAATTATCATTACAAGAATTTATTAGAGGTATATATAAATCATGAAATTGCTATTACAATAGTTTGCATTAGTGAATACAAATACTTTGAGTGAATTAGAAATATATATGTCAAAGTTTTTACAAAAGTACTTGCTCAAGAGTCCTTTCCATTTATAAGTTTTTTATGAGTCAGTTTCAAATGTATCACTCTCAACTGGAGCTATATTTTCATGATCATTTAAAATCTGCTTAAAATTTTTCCTAACTCTTATGTTTCTACCTAAACATGTAAACATATTTGCATGTGAGAAAATTAATGTTCCATAATTTTTTAAACTTAACTAAAACTATAGACTTTGTATAATTGCTAAAGATGATGAAACCTATAGAATATATAAAGTAGCATAGATGCTTTTCCATAAACATATTAGATGCTGAAGGAAGAGTTAATCATAAGCTAGAGAGAACATCAGTGGGTAAACTGTTATATATTGGCTCATCAAAAAGGCTAATTAAATATGGAAACACCCAGCAACATTAGGAGAGGAGGAAAACTTAAATTGCATCAAAGATGCTCACATTGCAGGTTACATTCTCTGGGATGCCAATTCTGAGATGGAGTTTGGTGTATAGGATAAATATTTAGGACCCCCTCAAGATCAGTATCTATGGATGGGAGAAGGAGAGAGCAGATTTGGACAAAGGGAGAGTTGAGTTGTTGTGCAAGCCAAACAGCCTTGAACAACTCATTATGAACTGTGGAGCTAGAATGGGCTCTTCAGAGTTGACCTCAAGGGTAGATGGAAATGGCCTGGTCTTTAGACTAGTACATAGATCAGTTATTAGACCTGCGGAGCCGCAGGAAAGGGGAGGGATTTGGGCCAGGGAAGCCTGCAATTGAAGCAATTCCTGAAAGGGATGACAACTGTTGGTTAAAGTCAACATCCCCCATTTGCAGCTCTCGAATCTACAAATAGATTCTGGAACTTCAGTGGGATTCCAGTGGAATCTCTGCCTGGAGGAATCCTATGAGAGGAAGATTATTGGTCTGAAGAATATTCACTGCTTCTGCAGCTGGCTAAAACTGCCATTCATTGTTTCTCTCCATTATTCACTAAAGTTTCCCCTCCTCTTCAGATATCGCCTTTGCTTGGCTCAATGGCTTACTTCTGGTGTGATGTAAATGCTCATTGCTAGGTTCTAGGTACATGCATGCCCTCCTCAGACCAGAATTGCTACACTTTCCTATTTACTATCAAAATACAGCAAGGGTATAACAACAAATATCCCAGTAAATCACCTGTGTACAAAACAAATTCCTCTTCTTTTTTAATGTATATCACTTATTTTTTTTAATTAATGAATTTTATTACAATTATAGGTGTACAAAAATCATTAGAACCAAATTTTATAGCATTTTCGTCCCAAACCCTCAGTGCATCCCCCCTGCCCCCCAACTTGTCTCATTTGGAAACTGTAAGTTTTCCAAAGTCTGTGAGTCAGTATCTATTCTGCATATAAGTTCATTATGTCCTTTTTTTAGATTCCACATGTAAGTGGTAGCATCTGATGTTGGTGTCTCACTGTCTAATTGACTTCACTTCACATGATAATTTCTAGGTCCATCCATGTTGCTATAAATGCTGTTATTTTGTTCCTTTTAATGGCTGAGTAATATTCCGTTGTGTATATGTACCACATCTTCCGTATCCACTCCTCTGTCAGTGGGCATTTAGGTTGTTTCCATGACTTGGCTATTGTATAGAGGGCTGCAGTGAAAATTGGAGTACATGTGTCTTTTTGAGTCATGGTTTTTTCTGGATAGATGCCCAGGAGTGGGACTGCTGGATCAAATGGTAATTCTATTTTTAGTTTTCTAAGGAATCTCCATACTGTTTTCCACAGTGGTTGCACCAATTTGCATTCCCACCAACTGTGTAACAGGGTTCCTTTTTCTCCACACCCTCTCCAGCACTTATTGTTTGTAGACTTAACAAATTCCTCTTTGAACCCAGGTGTAACAGCAGTTCTCACTCCTCTTGGTGATCAAATCAATTATCTCTGCAGGAATATCACATCTTCTCTCATATCTTCTTGCTGAGAGTCATTTGGCACAAGTATTGCCTAATGAACAATGACAGCCTCGCCTTAATTAGATGAGATTCTTCTTGGTTTTCCTGGATCTGGTGGAAGCGTTCCCCTTTTGAAAACCAAAACCTCTAAACCTACAGAACCTAAAGTTGAGATTATATGAAACACATATTCCCTAACCAGGTGTGAAGGGAAGTGGGGCCACTCCTGCTTCAACCATTTGGTTCCCAAACCCGTGAGAGATCTTTGTAGCAGAGCTTTCCCTAAGCAGCCAACTGTACGGTCAAGGAACAGTGCCACACTGGAGACTGAGTGTTAGTTTTTGTTGCTGCTAGGTTGGATATTTGAAAGAAGGAGGAGCTACCTGAGCCTTGGTAAGCAGAAACCCATCCTCCTGGGTTTGTGCATAGCCTCCACTTGTGTCAGCATTATGATGGCTAGTGAGAGAGGCCAGCTGATGTTCACTAGTTGAGTCAACTTGTCTCTTGTTTATGGTTTGTTTTATGGTAGATGCTCTCTTGTTGGAATTAACATGTGACATGAAATCTTTCTACTTTATGCCCCGTGTCATATATAATACACTTTTTTCTCTAATCTGGACCTTCTTATCTATGATCTTGTTTTTATTCCTTTCCATTTGCTAGTGTCCACAAGCAAGTATAAACTCTAACCTTGGGCTACATCTCCTTCCACCCAAAGTGAATGATCAAACGTTCTGCTAATTAAGGGAGTTTTCCCTTGCCACTGCCTTTCATGGTCACCACTGGGTAAATCTGTGGAGAATTCCATATGTTTGGGGCTTACATTCACACAGTTTCCTTTTCTCCTTCCCTTGGGTAGTCATAAAAGTTCCTGAATATTGCCGCAAGTGTGAGCTTGGGGAGGGGAGCTGGTGGATCACAAATGAGCTAACTTGTGCAGCTTGTTTTTACTGACCCTTATGTGCTTGACCCAGGATGAATCACTTCCTAATAATGATGGATTATCCTTTGGATCCCTTGTACTTATGACTTGATGGATCTGATGTAAGTCAGTTCATGATGGACGGCCAAGGCTACAGTTATTTGGTGCCCATGTTAGATGCTCTACCTCCACTATGCCCCAGTAGAAGTCTAGGAATTATATTCAGAAACAAGGTTTTCTGCTACAGATGGCATGGCCATATTCCAAAGTGCTAGGGATTTATGTTATGATTCTACCATTAGGGCTTGCCACAATTTCTACAAGGTGTCTTCTTCAGTCACCAACACTTCTAACATTAAATGTCTGCCAAGTCAAAAGGACCATGAGACAGAATTGCTATAGCCACAGTATGAATATGATTCAGGGAGTTCCCATCGTAACTCAGTGGTTAATGAACCCAGCTTCTATCCATGAGGACGCAGGTTCAATCCCTGACCTCGTTCAGTGGGTTAAGGATCCAACGTTGCCCTGAGCGGTGGTGTAGGTTGCAGATGCGGCTTGGATCCCATATTGCTGTGGCTGTGGTGTAGGCCGGCAGCTGTACCTTTGATTCGATCCCTAGCCTGGGAACCTCCATATGCTGTGGGTATGGCCCTAAAAAAACAAAAGACAAAAAAAAAATAATATGATTCAGGCACTTTTCTGTTCTGGGCTGCACTCAAAGTTGGCAGCATTTTGTGTCACCTGGTATATGATTGAAATATACTCTGTCTACTTTCTTAGACTTTATCTGGTACAACTATCAGCAGGTTTATTCCCCAGAAATCAGACTAAACTGAACTGAAGTTTAGTGTACTAGATATTTCTTAAGGCATGCCCTTCCTTGGAATCAATACCTGTAGAAGAGAGAAAAGATACAGGTCAGGCAAAGATGGGTGTCACACTGCAGTGCAGGTTCAATGGCTGCACACTAAACCCACAGGAGTTATGGGCCTACAGTGGTCCTTCAGAATTGTTCCAATTCAAATTTCAGTTGTCAGGACTTGATCAGTGTTTGGGTATGGTGCAACCTCGGAAGAAGCGTATTCTTGAAAGAAGTGACTCCCTTCAGCTGAGACCATCTCTAAACAGAAGCTGAAGGTTTTTTTTCTACCAGAATTCTGAATATCTAGACCAACAAATCTTTCACGGAAGACAGATCTCAGTGGCACATCACAGAATCCAATACCAACTAATGATAAGCTTAATATTTAGTCTCTGTAAAATTAAGGGAAAAAGGAAAAAGAAGGGAGATGTTGCACTCTTAAAATACTGCATAATTTTAAACATGATATAAAGAATTCTTCATAGGTATAACCTTGATGTTACATTAAATGAATATTACCATTATCTCCATTTTCTGGTATACTGGGAAGAGAGAGAAGTCACAGCAGAAACTCTGAATGGAAAGGTTATCTCTGCCATTGTTTTTAGATATTTGGTCTTAAGCAAATCCCTTAAATGGCTTTGAGAATCATCTTCCTTTTCTGTAAATATATGTATATGTATATATGTATATACACACACACACACATATCTACTTAAATTATACAAATTAAGCAGTGTTTAGCACTCTCCCATCCCCACAAAAGCATATGCATATAAACACACAAAGATAAAGATGATAACATTACCATGTGAAGACACTAGTGGAAAATTTAGCTTAATTTTCTCATTTATTTGAAAATAAATATGTCGTGTTTCTTCTGTACTCTGCATTTCTTCAAGATAAATTTATTTTAATTACTTATTTTAATAGCTATCTTTCTGCCTGATTTTATGCTAGATTTCATGCTAGAGTCTTTCATGTTCATGTTGTATCACCAGTGTTTTGAACCTGATACATAGTAGTTTAATAGATTCATGTTGAATGAGCAGATGAAAGAATAAATAAGATAATTTATTAAAAAGTAATCATTCCAGGAGTTCCCATTGTGGCTCAGTGGGTTGAGGACCCAACATAGTCTCCCTGAAGATGTGGACTTGATCCCTGGCCTCCCTCCTTGGGGTAAGGATCTGGTATTGCTGCAAGCTGCAGCACAGGTTAGAGATGTGGCTTGGATTCCATATAGCCGTGGCTGTGGTGTACGCCTGCAGCTGAAGCTCCAGTTTGACCCCTAGCCCAGGAACTTCCGATGCCCTAGGTACGGCCATAAAACAAAAAAAAAATTAAAAAGTCATCATTCCAATATCATGAGCTCCACAAGAAGCAATCCTGACAGTTAAGGAAAAACAGGTAACAGAGCTCCAGGAAGGCAATATTAATGATAAGTCAAATTTTGATTAATGATTATCTTCCTTACTGTACTGTAAGCTCAATAAAAGTGAAGCAAAAATATTATTCTATACAACTTTTTGTGCTCACAATCGGCCTTTATCTGGAAATTGGTTGGCAATCTATAGATATGTGTATATATATATATATTTTGTTTGTTTGTTTTTGTCTTTTTGCCTTATGTAGAGCCGCACTTGTGGCACATGGAAGTTCCCAGGCTAGGGGTCTAACAGGAGCTGTAGCTGCTGGCCTTCGCCACAGCCGCAGCAACGCGGGATCCGAGCCGCGTCAGCAACCTACACCACAGCTCACGGCAACGCCGGATCCTTAACCCACTGAGAAAGGCCAGGGATCGAACCCACAACCTCATGGTTCCTAGTCAGATTCGTTAACCACTAAGCCACGACAGGAACTCCTATAGATATTTTTTTTGAAGCAATGGATAAATGAATAAATTAATAAATTGAGTCAGAACCTACGACTGATATGTAAGAACAGGAACTTGGAATTTGAGGTTAACTGCAACGACTAGTTATCACCAGAGGAGGGAAGCAAAGGGTAACAGAGCAGCTGGGCAGTTGAACTAAAGGTACCCCTCAGAAAGCTTTCAAAAAAGGACACTTGCAGTAGCAAGTTGTGGTCAACAATTTGAAGAGTGGTGTTTGTGACAGGGACTATGTAAGAGTCGAGAAGAAAGTTACTCCCAAAGCCAAGTCAGGCCATTAGTCAAGACCAAAGGGCACTGTGTAAAACTGGAAAGGGAAGGCTAAAATATGACACACTGAGAAAAAGCCATGCATCTGACTACAAAGCAAGGAAAACAAGGCTTCAGAAATGTAGTCAGGTGGAAAATCTCTTCTGACAGTTCTTGCATTGCTTTGTGAGTCTTTAAACCTCTTGGTCTGGTCTTGGGACTGAAGTCTCTGCTGCTTAAAGTTAAAGGATTCCAGACCTATTCTTGGGAATGATTATCTAACAGAGTATATAGTTTGGATTTTTAAAGGTATTAAATATTGAAGGAAGCACCAGTTAAGGAGCACCCTTTGATTATAGATTCAAGAACTGATGCATAGAGAGAGGAGTTGGAGAATTCTGGCCATCAAACCCCAAAGATGAAGTTTTAAATCAGAAATCTGGAAAGAGGGACAGTTTTACCTAATAGTACTTATCTTTTCTAGTTGTTTGCAAATGGTCAAAATGGAGCCTCGTCTCTCCTGCAAATACAGTGACAACTGCAGATAAGGAAATGGGTTTGTAGATTTGTTTGAGTACAGATTTTCCCCATAGCTTTAGCTTTGCTTTTTAATCTAAATAGATGTCATTCTGATTTAATCTGGTTTTTATTCTAAGTTTCCTTATTTCTAGAATTCCAATGTACACTTCAAAATGCAATTTAAACTTATTGTAAATATATTCAGAACATGACTAAGTTCGTGCGTAAATTAGAAAAATGATATAGATATATGATGCCGACTCCTTTCAGCTCAAAGGAGTGTTTGGTTTGGTTTGGTTTGGTCTGATGACCGCTCTGCAGCATTTGAAGTTCCAGAGCCTAGGATCAGGGACCAGAGTCACTGCAGTCAGATTCTTAACCCACTGGCCCACGTTAGGAAATCCTCAAAAGAGATATTTTTAATAGAGTGCCATAGACAAAATTATTCCTGATATCTCATCCCATTACCCGGATTCTTGGATACTAAAACAAATTCAGAGGGAATCTTGAGTTTATCACTTCACTATGGATAATGGTTTTAACTTGAAAATTCAAAATTCCTGAATTAGAATCCCAGCTTTGTTAATGATTATCTGCCTCTGGACAAGTCACATGGCCTCTTTTATTTTGGGGGGGAGGGGCTACATTTCATTATCTTTTAATTGAATATTTGGACCAGGTCAGAAGTTATTACACTGCAGCTTTGGTGAGAAAGACTAAAACGAAGGGTGTGTTTGGGCAGAAGTTATTTTTAAGTTTTCTCTTTCATCTGCTCCATTGAGGGGGTTGGGCTAGTCTCACAGAGGGAAAGAAAGGGCTTGTAAACACTACTTGCAGCATTTTGTGCAAAAACAATGTCATAGGTCCAATCATGTACCATACATATATAGATAGATAGATAGATAGAATCCTAACTTCCAATACCCCTGAAAGTGAATTTATTTTGGAATGGAATCATTGTAAATGTAATTAGTTAGGCTAAAGTTATACTGGAGTAGGGTGGAATCAAATCCAACACGACTGGTGTCCTTATAAGAAGATTCCCTGTGAATACAGAGACACAGAACACACTGTGGCTGTAGAAACAGAGATCAGAGTGATGCAGATGCAAGTCAAGGAATAACAAGGATTAATGGTGACCAGAAGCTAGGAAGGGGCAAGAATTTCAGAGAAAGAATGGCCCTGTTGATACCTTGATTTTGGACTTAAAGTTTCCAGAGCTGTGAAAGAAGATAATTTTGTTGCTTTAAGCCACCCGATTTGTGGTACTTTGTAAGAGCATCACTAGGAAACTAATGCAGGCAAAAACAATAATAACTCAATTGTGCAAAAACAATAGCAATATTAACTTATTGTGCCAAGGTGAAGATGCTGAAGAAAATAGGTAAAGAATACATTTTAATTAGAGATTCAAGAAACCATACAAAAGAAAAGTTAGTTGCAACCCACATGTCCTTAAGATGTTTTTCCATAGTATTCTCTGTATTGCGCAACTTAAATCAGTGATATACTGACTTAATTTTCCGTTATTGAATTTGTTTTGAAAAGTCAAAAACAGGAGGGCATGGTTACTGTGATATGTTAATGTGATAGTTAAATTGTAAATAAAGGCCAAATTAAAATGTGTCATATATACTATCCCAAGTAATATAGCCAGGTTGGTCATATCAGAAACAATGGTAATATCTGGAAAAATTATCTTTAAAAATTCATAATGAACAAAAATAAAGGGATATTGGGTGGCTATCAATGCCTTCAGGAAGGGACAAGCACTGATTGTTTCCCAACCAATAAATAGCTCATAATTATCCACAAGTAACTGCGAAGTAACCAAGTTAAAAATAAAAGGAAAAAAAAAAGAGGAAAACAGGTGGTTTCCAGAGGAGCAGAAAGAAGTAGGTGAGAGAGATTTAAGAGATACAAACTCCAATTGCAAAATAAACTAGTCATAGGCATGAAAGATACAGTGTGGAGAATATAGTCAGTGACTATGTAATGTCTTTGTATGGTGATATATTGTAACAAGTCTTATCCTGGTGATCATTTTGAAATGTATAGAAATATCAAATCATTATGTTAGGCAACAGGAACTAACATAGTGTTGTAAGTCACTTATACTTCAAAAAATAAGCAAACATACTCATAGAAAAATAGATCAGATTTGTAGTTACCAGATTCAGGGAAAACTTCTAATCTCTTTATTTTGTATCTATATGAGATGACGGATTTTACTAAAAGGTATTATGATAATCAATTATTGATGCATGTAAGTCAAATAATTATGCTCTACACCTTAAACAATAGCTGTATGTCAATTACATATCAATAAAGCTAGAAGAAGAAAAATCAATAGAAGAATCAGAATTATACAAAAACCCAAGCTTAATGGCCACATAATAAGCAAAGGTATAATTAAAATGCACATTTTAAAAACTTAATGTATTACGTAGATTAAGAAAGTCCAGATGTACAAAGGCTTTCAGAATATGATTCATGTTCATAATTAAGCACTGAGTTGGTAGTGATGCTTCTTTCAGAAGACAGAGGTTCCAAATTAAAAAAAAAAAAAAACCTTTTACTAAGCCAAGTGAGCCAGAAGGGGTTTATTTCTTCACTGAATCTGAGAAAAGTTCCAAAGACCCATGCCTACCTTGATCTACAAATAATCGAGGAGTTCCTTCCATAGGAGCATTACACAAATACACTCTGCTCTGATTATTGCTCATAGTATTATTCAATATAATTAACATTGATTAAAAAAAATAATAAAGCACTCCTGCAAATAATGGAACGTGTAATAAAGAAACTGCTGACTGTTGATGATATGAAATTTCATGGGGCAAAATTGGTTGGTCCTGGAAAGGGATATACAAGGAATAGTGATGGAGCAGATCTTATGTTTGTTCACATAGGAAGAAATGCAAGCCTGATGAACATAACTTCATTTGTGAAACATTTTGAGCAAAAGAGTATCTTGGAGTTTGATGGCTTACTAGGTATTCTCCAACTCACCGTTCATGTCTGAAGTATGAAAAGCTGTGGCAATTTAAACAACTGCCTTCATGGGACCATTCTCAAGACTGATTTAGGAGATATAGTAGTAAATCAAAGACATGAAAATCCCAGATTATTTTCATGGACATTGTTCAGACTAGTAAAGAATCTACTCTGGGCCTGTCAAGAACTAATGATGTAAAGTTAACAGTCTTTGAAAATGGTACATTGGTGAAGATCTGAATTTTACAATAAGGAGGCAGAAACAAATCACTAAATAAAAAGATGGGGGAGAGTTGAAAAGATCATACACTCTAAAATTAAAAGCTTCTTTACTAGATACCTGTGACATAGCTATCAAGAAAGATAAAACAATATGATTTGGATGAAGTTCTCCTGTATTTAGGAAGTTGCAGAACTTTGAGATCCTAATGAATCAGGAGGGTCATCAGTTTCCATGTTAGAGGTGATGATGTTAGTTATTGCATGGAACAGCACTTTCCTATTTCTACATTCAGAAAGCAAACAAACATATTTGCACAGACAAATACTCACAAATCCATCTCAAAGACTGAAAGCTCATTTGAATACTCACAAAAATTGGATTTAGAAGTCAGTATAGGTTTGTGTTCAATTAAATTATTAAAGTGTAAAATGAAAAGTGTATTAAGAACAATGGTGAGAATGAAAATGGTCATAAAAAGGGTAAAAATGTTAGGTTTTATTTTCAAATCAGAAACTCATTAAGAGGTTAATTTAACCAGATAAATCAGCTTACTGTAGGTAGTAAGCTCAGTAAGTGTGCATCAATAAGAAATTCCTAATTCTGTAGCAACAAATTAATATGTCATCGAGGATGGATCTAGTGAGTGTGTGTTGGTGGACAACCAGCAAGAGTGTAGCACACAGCTGTGACAGCATGCAATTCTGATTGTCTAGACTGGGATAGCCCATAATTTTCTTCTTTTACGGTACCATTTTTAATAGATTAATGGCATCACTGTGACATAAATACTGGCTGGGGAACTTAAAGTAACATTTTCTAGTCTTCTATACTTAGGTTTTGTTCAAAGACTTGTTCTCTGTTTAAAGATATTATTTCTAATAGCCAGTTCTCTTTCTTTTCTTTTTTTTTTTTTTTTTTTTTGCTTTTTAGGGCCGTACTTGCAGCATATGAAGGTTTCCAGGCTAGGGATTGAATTGGAGCTACAGCTGCCAGCCTACACTACGGCCACAGCAACACAGGGTCCGAGCCACGTCTGCGACCTACACCACAGGTTACGGCAATGCCAGGTCCTTAACTCACTGGGTGAGGCCAGGGATCAAACCCGCAACCTCATGGTTACTAGCTGGATTCGTTTCCGCTGCACCACAACGGAAACTCCCCTAAATCCCTTATCTCTTGATTGATCTTTACAATAATAAATCCTGATCTCTCCTAACCAAGTTTATTAATGGGACATCATCATTTTAACCTGTTATATTGCATTATGCATTATCATCATTGTTATTTTTTTCCTTTCCAGAAAATGACTGTTAACATCTTTAAACCTTTCTTGTTTTATAGATTAATCCGAGTTGAGAGAATTCTCTTCATTCAAGTGCTCACCAATCCAAATCAAGAGATTTGGTTGAGAGGGAGATTAGACTTCCCAGGTATTGTGGAATATAGATCTGTATCTCCTTTTCCTATGCGCATTTGCTGTAAAATAATGTCTCCTTTTTTTCTCTACATTATACATGTCAATTCTCTCAATTTTGGTATTTAGGATCTTTAAGTAAATATAACATTACTTTGGATTAGTGAGTTTTTCTAGAACCAAGATACCCACACCAGACGTCAAAATCAAGATATTTTACAAGCTGTGAAATTATATTTTGGGTTAAAATATATAAAACATCTCTTTTACATATGAATTTATAAAGTTAATCTTCCAAATGGGTTTGAATTATTGTTGTGGGCATAAAACCATTGTTTTTCAGCTATTTCCTCCATATAAGTAATATTGGATGTAAGAGATGGTGCTTTTTGCTATCCATATAGCACTGTGAAATGAATAAATATACTTTTAGAAATGCATTATATTACTTTTTTCCCATTTTTGAACTAAATAAAAGAAACAGAATAAAAATGACAAAAGTGTGTAAATGAAATTCAGTATTATGAAAAGCTGAGAAAGAACACAACTAAATCAGCAATCTGGATGTTCTTTTATCAGCACGAATAAAAAAAGATGAAGGCAAAGACTTAAGTATCCTGAGATTTGGGATACAATAGTCTATTAGGAAAGGTCTTTCTTTTTCTATGTTTGAGAACTAAGTGATAGCTGAAATGGGCTCCAACTGTGACTATTTGGTAGTTACATTTTTTATTTATATACTTAAGACAGTCTGTTAATGATAATAATGGTAACAGAAACTAAGATATTTATTTTGGACCTCTATTATCATAGCCTGTTTCTCACAAAATCTACTGTACTATTTTATTTATTTATTTAGTCTTTTTGCCTTATCTAGGGCCACACTCGTGGCATATGGAGGTTCCCAGGCTAGGGGTGTAAAAGGAACTGTAGCTGCCGGCCTTCGCCATAGCCACAGCAACGCGGGATCCGAGCCGCGTCTGCAACCTACACCATAGCTCATGGCAACGCCGGATCCTTAACTCACTGAGCAAGGCCAGGGATCGAACCCGCAACCTAATGGTTCCTAGTCCAATTCGTTAAACACTGAGCCACGTCGGGAACTCTTACTGCGCTACATTATAATATGTTCATAGCACTTTATTGAGTATACTATTTTTTGTTTAAGAAATTGTACTATATTCACATTATGCACTTTGGAGATTATATAATTTGTCCGAAATAATGTTTAAGTGCTTGTGACTTAAACAAAGAAACAAACAGTCTCGCCTTCTATCTCCCACTTTCACCTTTGGGGGATGTATAAAAATACCAGAAAGGGTCAAGGGGAGTCATTTGTTCTTGCAGTTCTTGTAGTTCTCGTAGCTGTAGTTCCAGATGACGTCCACAAGGTGGCAGAGTGTTACAAGCATCCTGACAATACTTTTTCATTTACAGTCTGTCTAAAATAACCACAAAGTATATATAAAAGAGGCTTACGAATCATTTATTTGACAATTCTTGTAAAGTATATGCAATGGCTATATTTTCTTTTCTCCTTTTTCTCTCTAATATGCAGTGTAGTCATCAACACTGTATAATCAAAAAGTTAACACGTCACTTAGCTACTTTTACCCCCCAATTTCTGATGTAGTACAATTTTTTTACGAATTTATTATACATTTTAAACTGTGATATAATATTTTAGCCTAATAACATGGAATTTCTTTTTTTAGATATCTATAAGGCAGGCATAAGCATTTCTGAAATCTGCTCTAAATCATTAAATATAACAAAATTCTCTTGAAAATAACATTTCATTATTCATGAACATAATACAGAACAGTTACATTTTACTAAATTACATTCTTTAAAAAATTGAGGTGACTGAAACCACATTTTCCCTACCTTCCTATACTCCAGAAAAACAGCCATTTGCATGATTTTATGGTTATCATTCCCATGAATTTCCTTGTATTTTTTTCCACAGGTTTCTATTCCTAAATAATATCCTGCTGTTTCTCATACTGTTCATTTATTTTAATGAAAATATTCTTCTGTGCTTTCTTTTTTTCAATACTGAGCTAAGTTTCCAATGTATATTGTCATAGTTCATTCCCTTATGTTACTGTAGAAAACTCTATGACTATTTATCCATTGTACTTTCGATGGACACTTGCATTGTTTCTAGTTTCCTGGTTAATACAAACAAAGCTTCTATGAACATCCTCATGTGTCTCTTTGTGCACATGTACAGATTTTTAAGTTATTATATATAATATATATATATATCTTTAATTTTATGAGATAACAAATTATTTCCCAAGGTAGTTGTAAAGATTTATGTGCATGCTAGCAGTTTATCACAATTCGTTTGCTTTTAACTAATACATGTTATCAGACTTTTTATTGTAATGATTTCAATGTTTGCACCAAGATTGCTAGTAAGATATAGTGCTTTTTTTCCCCACATTTTTTAATCTATTTCTACTGGATTATTTGTCTTTATTTTTTTGTATTCCAGATTTTAATAATTACATGAATGAGAAGCGTTTTAAATTTCCTTTTTTTTATTTTAAGGGCTGCACTTGCAGCATATGGAAGTTACCAGGCTAAGGGTCTAACTGGAGCTACAGCTGCTGGCCTACACCACAGCTATGGCAATGGCAGATCCAAGCATCGTCTGTGACCTACATCACAGCTGACAACACCACCAGATCCTTAACTCACTGAGGAAGGCCAGGGATGGAACCCTTATCCTCATGGATATTAATTGGGTTCATTTCTGCAGCACCACAACAGGAACTCGTGCATTTTTAATTTCTTATTCCACTTTCTGCCCTTTCTTCTTTCTTTCTGAATATGACATCAGCATTATCCAGAAAACAGCTCTAGGGTAGCATATCTATCTTGGATCATCTGGTAAAGAGCAGGTTGGACAAGAGGGACTTTGAGGGCAGCAGAGGAGTCTGCACTCAAACCAGCTGCAACTCTCCACAGACACAGCTCTTTTCCAGCAGTTGACTTTACCTAGCTCTTTGTAAAACTGGATCACTAAACTCAGATTGCCTAGCATTCAAGCAGTTTGATGACCAGTCACTCCCAGTCACCAGAGAATGTGAAAACTTTGGGTGTGAGGCTTATGGGGAGAGGCTAGTGGGGATTGTCTGCTATGGCAAAGTGCTTCCAGCTTCACTCACTCATACGAAACATGTCTATGCACAATGTGTAGAAATTAGGAAATCTACAGACAACATCAGTTGTATTTATCACCTATATATCATCCTTTCTCCCAGGGGTGTTCACTATATCCCCATAGTTGATCACTGTATTGTCTCATAAATGAGATTTTCATATATTCTTGAGTTTATTTTTAGCCTCTCTTCCCCCTCCCCCTGTTGCAATTTGCTTAACTGGCACAAATACTATACTATCTTCAATTTTAGAGCTATATATGATTCTGTGCCTGATAAATCACAAATTACCTTATCTTCTTGTTTCCTTTATTTACTTTTTCTTTTGCCCTCCCGCTATTCCTCCTAGGAAAATTGTTCTTCAGTTCTTTTTGGTTTTCATAAGAAGAAAGAGGTAATAGTTGAAAATTTTAATATAAATTGATGGTAGCTGAAGGGAACCTACTGAATTGGATCTCTTCCCAGATGAGAAGGGCCTACTGCAGACACATTCCTGAGAAGGATGCCTCAACAGCCAACACAGGGATAATGTAAGTTAGAGACTTCACTTCCTGAAAAAAAAAGTGCTGGTAAGTACTGAAAATGTGTGTCTTTTAAGGCAGCACAGCAGGAGATCTGACTATAATAATTAGAATATACCAGACTTAGAACAATTCTTATGAGGCCACATAATTTATCTAATCTACATTTATGGAAGTCTACCATTTTTCTGCCCACTATTTCTTCAACTTCTCCGCTTTTGTCAGTTTAAAAGTACAGAAGTAACTTTCAGACAATGCATATTTGGAAGAAATTATAATGTACATCTAAGAAAAATAGCTTATTTCTCTTTACGTAACCCTTCAAAATCTTGATCATATTTAAAATAATGTCAGAGTTCCTGGTATGACTCAGTAGGTTAATGATCCGGCTTGTCTCTCTTGGAGGCACTGGTTCGATTCCCAGCCCAGCACGTTGTGTTAAGGATCCAGTGTTGCTCCAGCTGTGGTATAGGTCATAGCTCTGGCTTGGATTGGATCCATGGCCTGGGAACTTCCATATGCCTTGGGAGTAGCCAAAAACAAAAATAAGTAAATAAATAAATAAATAAACAAATATCACCAATATTTATTAAAACCTGCCATTGATTTGCACATGAATTTGTGCATTAGATTACTTGAGGAAAATTCATATGCAAATACTTACTGTTTTTTATAAACTATATTTTGGAAGACTGTCACTTTACTAGTTTAATATTATAATACACTTTACATTAATCCAAATCTATAATTTTCTTCAGCATTAATTATCTCCACCACATTGTTGGTGAGTTTAAGTCTCCTATAATATAAGCACTAAAATGGAAAATTTTCATTGTACTTTTATATTTGAGCACTATATTTTAATGATACATGTGTATTTTAAATTAGAATTATTTGATACCTATGTGACAGAATTTCATTAAGCAGAAAAAAGGGTTAACAATGTAACAGAAATAATCTGTTTAATTAACAAAGAAACAAATAGTGTTGGAAAGCAACAGCCTAGATATGTAGAAAAACCGACTAAATATTTGATGAAAAACGGAGGTAAAATTTAATTTTCAATGTAATATAATTAAAATTATAAAATACATTCTATATTTTATATATCAAATATATTCAATATGTACTATTTATATTACATATTAAATATTACATTTGTATCATATATATATAAGGTGTATTGTAAATACACCTTAAATTCTCATAAATAAAATACACTAGCTATCCTTGAAAATGAGAAAACTGTCTTAGTTTCAATACACTTAACCAAGATCTAGCTTTGATTTCAGTTGAAATTCATCTAATGTGATAAGCTTAACCTAATGGGAGAATGCATGAATGAATTCTCTGAATCCCACAGAAAGGACTTCAGTAAATTACATTTAACTGAGATATAGGTTTTGATGTTAAGAATGAAATAGAATCCTTGACCAGTTTTGTATTTTTGAGCCAGTTTGGACAATCGATTTGACAAGTCTCTTTGGGGACTGTCCCAATGTGAATTTTCATTTTATCACCTTTACTGTTGGGAATAATAAATATGTTCACCAGAAACAGATATTTTGATGTTAAGAATTGCAGAGGTAACCTCATCCATAGACACTGAGAATTACATTTTTTCTGATTTCCTACAGAATTTGAAATGGGCTTTCTATTGACGTCATGTTCCTTACCATCCTCTCTCCATTAGCCTCTGATTCTCCTATGACCCTTTAGATCTTAAGGGAAAAAACATTAATAAATCTATCCCACTGCATGTTTAGTACCTCTAACACACTATTTCATTGTTCACAAATGACAGTCTACCCAGTAAGTCTGTGAACCTTAGAAATCACTTTGGAAAGAGTGGCCATGGCTCTGAGTAGCCATTTGGTATTAGAAACCAGATCGGTAAACAACTATTTCTCAAACTGTCATGTGCGTTTGCATTTCTCATTCTCATCACTTCTAAAAATTCACACTTGAGAATTTTAGTTCTGACCACAGCTTGCAATTCTTTCATTTTATTTCTTACTGTTATTAAATATGGTCATCATCCCTGCTCCAAATCCGAGGAACATGTACTTCTCATCTCATAAGTGGACCTGTTTAGCTTAAACAAACAGTCCCTCAAAATTTGTTGTCTCCATGTCTTTGTGTGATGGGATGGCGATAAGCTACCATTTAAGATACCATTTTCTATTGTTATTCTATTGTAACCACTTTTTTTCCCTTATGCAGACTTTATTCAGATTTAATTGACTACTTATTATGCTTTTAAATGTCTGATACTAAAATGCCTTCAGAGTTTAGATGAGCCAAATTAACATTAGAAGTTACAAAGCTGGCTAGAGAAAATGCATTCCACTTGACTGCTTAAAATGTCTTTTTTAAAAGTTGCTATACTGGTTTTAATAATACAGGTCAGCAGCTGCCAGTGAGAAACACATGTCCATCCTTTTTCCTACACTTTGCACTCTGTATGCTATTGCTGGACTGTGCCATTTTTGTTTTTTTCTTGCTGGAATGACTCTACTTCCATCTGTACATGTCTAAGTAGAAATTGAATCAATTAGGCTTGACTTGGCAGTATAAAAGTGAAAAATAATAAAAAGAATGTTTTAGCCAAGAAGTTGATTCTTTCACACACACACGCACAAATCAAAGAGAAGAATACCAGGTCAGGGTGGTAGCTCTATGCCCATGAGAAACCAAGTCTTTTAACTGTCTACTATCTTAAACAACATAATAAGACTCAAACTCAGGATTGCTTCATAAGATAATTGTCCACATACTTGGAAGAAAATAAGTAAAGAGAGATCATAAAAAATAGTTCTCTTTCAGCTGAGTCAGAGAATACTTAAATAATGTTACAGTAAGACTCCTCCTAGCTGCAATGGAGGCTGGAAAATAAAGCCCTTAATCTTGCCATTTGTCTGCCTGGAATAAATGGAGCCTTGGAGATCCATTTTTAAAGAAGAGGAGAAGTGGGTATTTCTCAGGCAACTAGTAGTCACTGCCATAACATCTGTGCATACACTTCTGCTTCTTGGAATTCCTATACCCAATTCTCCAGGTATACATATTGAGAGTCTCTCAAGGATTTCACAGCTACAGTAGTCTATAAAAGGTTTGCTTTCCATTTGTGTTCTAAGTAATCTGTAGCTTCTCTAAGCTTAAGAGATCTTAACTATACCGTCTTGAAGTTATCTAAAAATTTGCGTCCACCATTATCAGTGTCTGAGGACATGATATATCCCATCCACTTTCTTGGGAATGATTTCATATTTCTGCTTTAAAGTACAACAGATATAAAAGTATGATCAAATACTTACCAAATATATCTAACTGCTATTTGGAGATTGCACAGTGACTTCTGGTAGGACTTGTTGATACAGTAGACATATTCACAGCATAGTTCTTCTAGACAGAACCAGAACAAAAAGGAGGATTTGAGTTCTTGTTTTTGTTTTGCTTTGTTTTGAGGGGCTTAATGCCTCAGAATCTCAAAATCTACCAGTTTTGACTTGAGATATTGGACACTGTTATGCTGTTGCTAACCCCTACTATTGCTAATTAAATGGTTAGACAGTCTCAACAAGAAGAGTAAAGTGGTACAAGCGTCTGACAAATCAAATGACCAAAAGGCAGGCTATGTTGCTAAGGAAAAAAAGAAAACACATGTAAAGGTGTAGAAGGAAGTGAGGACACCTGAATGCCACCTAATATGAGGATTTTTCTGTACTTCCTTTATATATAAGATATCCCATATTAAAATCCATTTTATTGATTTTAAATAGGATAGGAAACTCTGGAGTATTGAAGCAAACTATTGCCAGTATAAGCAGCTATCCATTGTCTTAACCAAAATTTTTTATTCTGCCAGAATCTAAAGATTCATAAGCCCAAGGCACTGGCATTTAGTTCCTAAAGCATAGAGTTTAAGGTTAGGAACTAAACTGACTCCTCGCATTTCAATCCTGTATGCCATTGTCCTTTCCAGCATTGCCATTCAACTCTAATGTATAGCTAACAATTGAGTAAAGCCTCATTTTCTTAATTGTTCTTTGCTTTTTCTCTAGGAAGCATTTTTTTCCCCTGGTAAGCATAGAAGTAGATCATTCCTATTGTATCAGAAGAAATTATTTTCATTCTAGCATTCAAAAATTTTATAAATGTCCTACATTTTCCTCTTTTTCTTTGAAAGTCCTATTTTCACTCTACAATTTTGCCTCTTAAAAAATGCACCTCACTGGTATAAATTTTTTTTACCTTAACTCTCGTTAAAAAACTTACCGTGCTTGGGAGTTCCTGTCATGGCTCAGTGGTGAACGAATCCGACTAGGAACCATGAGGTTGCAGGTTCGATCCCTGGCCTTGCTCAGTCGGTTAAGGATCCGGCACTGCCATGAGCTGTGGTGTAGGTTGCAGATGCGGCTCAGATCCCGCGTTGCTGTGGCTGTGTCCAAGCCCGGCAGCTACAGCTACTGTTAGACCCCTAGCCTGGGAACCTCCATATGCCATGGGTGCAGCCCTAGATAAGGCAAAAAGACAAAAAGAAAAAAAACTTACCATGCTTTTTGGAAAGGGGAACATAAGCAACTAAATGTCTGGGTCACAATGTTATACTGGTTAGCGGTTTCATAGTGATAGTACTCTTTGGGTATTGACAAATATCAGAGTGAAGTGTAATAATAATCAGCTCATGTGTAAATGTAGCTTTCATTTCAGATTACGATTTATTATAAACTAATAAGCATTAAATTCAAGGGATAATTCATTTTAAAGTGTTTAAATGCATAAGGTATGTGTTTATTCTTTTAGAGTTCTAATAAAAGTACTTTTTAAATTTGAAACAAAAGGCATTTGTTACTTATGTAACCAACATTTTGTTTCATTATATGTACACATGTATGATCTCTCCTGATATATATAGAAGATAAACATGCCATATATAGTATGATCAGGTTATTGATATTACATATTATATAATTATAAAGCATAAATTGTTGCAGATATAGTTCATAGAATTCTGTAAATTTTCTAGTAAGTATGCAGTGGTATATCTGGTTTCAAATATAGCCCATTTTAATATCAAGTGATAATGACATCAAATGAAAATAATTTCACTGACCTGAGCCCTCTGCAATATTTCCTAATAGGATAAAGATTAAACTGAACTTTAAAATAATTTTAATAGACTAATATAATGCTTTGGGTGGTTCATGAAAAAAATATTTTCTTAATGATGCCATTACCCTGCAGCCTCTTCAATCTCTTCCCCTTCGTGTTTAGCCTCTTCCTTGTGAATCCGCCCATGGCAATCTGGATTTAACCTCAATAAGTCTCATAAAACAGCTCCCTAAAGTTAGCAATTACATTCAAACTGAAAAATCCTGGGAGATTTTGTTTGATTCCTGTTGTAGTTCCTAACATTATTTGACACACTTAGCTGCTCTTTTAGTTCTTGGAAGACTCTCTCTTTCCATTTTCTTTGACTTTTTTTGATTTTTACTTTTTTTTTTTTTTAAGGGCTGCACTTACAGCATATGAAAGTCCAGGCTAGGGGTTGAATCGGAGCTGTAGCTGCTGGCCTACATACACCATAGCAACAGCAACACAGGGTCTGAGCTGCATCTGTGACCTACACTGCAGTTCAGGGCAACAACCTGATCATTTACCCACTGAGCGAGGCTAGGTATTGAACCCTGGAGAATAGTCAGGTTACTCGTGGAGAATAGTCAGGTTAGTTACCTGTGATCTAAGACAGGAACTCCTCCTCTTCCCTTCTTGTTTCTTTATATGTCCTCCTTCTCAGTTTCCTCTGTAGGCATCTTCCAGATACATATTCATGTCCCTGAAGTTTTAACAGCAGTCTGCCTCTTTTCATCCTCTCTTCTCCTCGTGGATGATGGTACCTGTGTCCATGACTCTGATGACCACTTACACATACATGAGCCACAGTCAGTTATCTTCAGTCCAGACTTCTCCAAGCTCTCCATCCCTATGTCCAACTTAATATGCGAAACATCTTAGATATTTCCCAAGACCTTACAATCTCTGATAGAATTCTCCAAACCTGGCCTTCTTCTATTCTACTCCGGTTGACTTGAGTCATTTAAATCAGAATCCAAGGATCCATTCTCTGCACCACTGCCTCTCTTCTTCCACATATTTAATTCTTCTTTGTGATACCCTGCCATCCTAATACTCTAAATACCTTTTAAGTTCCTCTCTTTTCCATTTCAGTCATCACAATCCTAAATACAATCCAAAACAAGGGAAGAGGAGGAGTGCCTCATCTTGCCTTTGTATCACACCTGTAACCCCATAAAAGCCTAACTGATACACACAGATTCATTCTGGTCTTACTCATATTCATAATCCACACCAAAATCAGAGTGACATTTATAAGGTTGAAACCTTTGTTACATTTGAATTTTCATGTTACATAAATATACCAATCTCCCAGTTTAAAATGCTGCAATTGCTTCACAATGGAAAAACATTGCTTTCACTTAGGAAAGAAATACAGCTCCTTACTACCACTCCCCTTCTTGCCTCTATAACATTATGCGACACTAATTTTCCTCTCTTCTCTAATTTGCTCCAATTTCTTTTACCTGACATGCATCACTCAACAAGAGGTATTTCCACATCCTCTAGCCTCTGATTAGAATTTACTTTACAACTGTCCTTGCCTAGTATACAAATTAGGAAGCTCTTTGCCTAGTGCATCAGTAATAATTATTCTCTGACACTTTTCTCGGTTTTAATATATCCAAGTAAAATAGGATCTTAATATTGCCAGCCTTTACATCAGGTTACCTTTGCTTTACCCCAAACGTGGAGGAAAATGAATACATAATACTACAGCTTAAATTTTCCAAATTAAAATGCATAAAAGGATTACTTCACAGTAGTTGTTACATGTAAAATGACTATTATAGTAACACACAACCACTTCGAAAAATATGAGTAGCTAAAAGGTCACCTTTGCATACCACTTCTGCAGAGCAAGCTACTTAAACATGAAAATTATTGCATATCCTACATTTTTTTATTCATGGATTTTCTCTCAACTAGTTAAGAGGGAAATATTTTTAAAGGCCAAATATATTCAATTTGAAAATATAGAAGAATATGAGTGTTTTGGACTGAATATTTATACTTCCCCTCCAGTTCATTATGTTGAAATTCTAAGCCCAGGTGTGATAGCATGGCGCCCTCAGGAAAAGGATTAGTTCCTTTGTAAAAGGAACCCCAGAAAGACCCAGAAGAAGGCTCTCACCTGAAATCAGCCATGCTGGCATCCTGATTTGGAACTTCCAGTCTCCAGAGCTGTGAGAAACACGTTTCTGTTGTCTATAAACTGTCCAATCTATGGTACTTTGTTATAGCAGCCTGAACTGATTAATACAACGGGAAAACCTAAAAATAAAAGTGATACTTATGTTTATTGATCTGGTGGTTAGAAATCTGGTAATAAAACAAATATGTGACACTTCAATGAAAAGAATAAACTACCATACAAAATGACAAGAGTTTCAGTAATCATTTCAATTGTTTTAAAACAGTTGTAGTCTAGATAAAATATTTTTAATTTCGTTATTGTAAAGTGTCTGACAAATAGCTCTTTTGATTGTAATGCAAGTGCTTGACCTTAAGCTTTTCATTGCCTTAGGTGCCCACTTCAGAGACAACCATCTTGAATAAACACACCGCCAGCTATACAACTAGATAAAGAGCCAGGCTGTCCCACCCATGAAGTTCCCCTTTTAGAAACCCTGGGTGACCTAAATAACTGATCGTTTGTTTTTCCCTTCCTGCACATTAATTCTTTCTCTTACGTATTACATTTACCAGTGAACACTGAACCCCGGAAACCCTAGGCACCCCTACCTCAGCCTTAACAAAGGCAGAGCCCTTGGTCCAGGCTTTCTCTCTCTCTCTACCTAAGACCTCTCTGTGTGACCCTTGGATATACAAATCTGTGACTTGTAATAAATCTTTATGATTGTTGCTATGGTGCACCTTGCAGCCACAATAACAACCAGTTCAGTCATGACGTGGGCTCTAGTGGTAGGTCTGTGGGGACGATGTATCATGAATATGAGCCCAGGTGAGTTCACCCAGGTATCTCTAGCTGACAGCATCACTATCTAGCCTGGGACTATACAAAACCATTTCTCTTGGTGAAATAGTAAATTCTTTAGACTACATATGTACTGTTGAAATAATTTATAATGTTTTAAGAGTAGCAGTTATATTTCAGGTAGGAATTTCCAGATATAAGCACTGCTTATTGTTTTAACTTCATTTATGTGTATTAGGTAAGCACTGTCTCTGCTGAAAACAAAATCTGTGGATTTTGTGTTCTTTGATGTGGGAGATTTAAAGAAATACTTTGTTCAAGTGAACAAAGTACAATTAGAAATTGTAATCTTTCATACATTGTTTCTCTGGACATTAATTTACTGATTACAAAATGCATTGCATTAAAACATTCACAGACACACATACACATACACACATATATAGATAGATAGATAAATTATGAAACACTGTTATTGAAGCACTTAAAGTCATACTTTGTATAAAAAATAAATTATTTTTCCCAAACAGCTAATAAGTCATCAGCTAAAAAACAAAAAGTGCCAGACCAAGATGGGTTCACAAATGAATTCTACCACATATTTAAGGAAGAGATTAAATCATTTCTACAACCTCTTTCAGAAAACAGAAGCAGAGGGACTATTTCTTAACTCATTCTATAAAATTAGCATCACCCTAATACCAAACTAAATAAAGATGTTATATAAAATGCAAACTATAAACCAGTGTCTCTCATGAACATTGTGTAAATATCCTTAACAAAATATTAACATATTAAATCCAACAATGTATGAAATAATTATACATGATAACTAAGTATAATTTATTTCAGGTATACAACACTATTTCAACACTTCAAAAATGTTAATGTAATTTATCACATTAGCAGCTAAAGAATAAAAATGACGTGCTCTGGAGCTCCCATTGTGACTCAGCTATAATGAACCTGACTAGTATCCAGGAGAAGGTGGGTTCAATCCCTGGCCCTGCTCAGTGGGTTAAGGATCCGGTTTTGCCATGAGCTGTGGTGTAGGCCACAGATGAGGCTCGGATCCTGTGCTGCTGTAGCTGTGGTAAAAGCTAGGAGCTGCAGCTCCAATTCGACCCCTAGCCTGGGAACTTCCATATGCTGCACCTACAGCCCTAAAAAAAAAAAAAAAATCTTACCATTAGATGCAGAGAAAACATGAAAAATCCAACACTTATCAGTGATAAAAACTCTTAGCAAATCAGCAATAGAGGGGGACTTCCTCAATTTGATAAAAATAAGATCTGCAAAAAAATCTGCAACTAAAATTTTACATAATGTTAAGGAACCCGTTGTGTCCTGTTAAGACCAGGAACAAGACAAAGGTGTCCCTTCTTTGTCTTGTTCCTGATCTTAACAGATGATATGGTTGTACATGTAGAAAATCCCAAATAATCAATAATAATAACAATAATAAAGCTTCTGGAAGTAAAATGTAATGATAGCAAGGTTGCAAAATGCAAGGTTCACACATGAAAGTAAATTTATTTCCCATATACCAGCAATGGAAAATTGGAATTTGAAATTAAAAACACAGTAACATGGAGTTCCCATCGTGGCTCAGGAGAAAAGAATCTGACTAGTATCCATGAGGACACATGTTCGATCCCTGGCCTCGCTCAGTGAGTTAAGGATCCAGTGTTGCCATTAGCTATGGTGCAGGTCACAGATGTGGCTTGAATCCTGCATTGCTGTGGCTGTGGCATAGGACAGGGACTACAGCTCTGGTTCAACCCCTAGCTTGGGAACCTCTGTATGCTGTGGGTGCGGACCCAAAGAGAAAAAACCAACCAAAAATAAAGGAAAACAAATAACATTACATTAGTGCCCACAAAATGAGTTATTTAGGTATGAATCTTACAGAATATATACAAGAACTAATGAGAAAAACTATAAAGCTCTAATGAGAGAAATTAACTCTAACATGGGAAAATATTTTAGGTATATGTTTACAAAGACTTAGTATTGTCAAGAAGTCTTTTCTTCCCATATTGATCTGTAGATTCAAGGAAATCACAATAAAAAAGTAACATCTTATACTGTGGATATCAACAAACTGATTCTGAACTTTATATAGAAAGGCAGAAAACCCAGACTAGCTAACACACTCTTTTTTTTTTTTTTGTCTTTTTGCCTTTATCTAGAACCACACCCGCGGCATGTGGAGGTTCCCAGGCTAAGGGTCTAACAGGAGCTGTAGCTGCCGGCCTTCGCCACAGCCACAGCAATGCGGGATCCGAGCCACGTCTGCAACCTACACCACAGCTCACGGCAACGCCGGATCCTTAACCCACTGAGCAAGGCCAGGGATCGAACCCGCAACCTCATGGTTCTTAGTCGGATTCGTTAACCACTGAGCCACGAAGGGAACTCCTAGCTAACACACTCTTGAAAGAGAAGAACAAAATCAGAGGACAAACATAACTTGACTTCACTTTTTTTTTTTCCCATGCATTAGGTGAAATACTCAAACCCTTACTTTAAAGATTGAAACTGTCTTTCTGTTTGAAGAATCTGTTCATATAAAATCAACTTTATATAAACTATATAAATTAATTCAAATTCTTATAGGAGTCAAAACTTTAAAAGCTCATGTCACATTTTCCACATGTACAGGAAAATTTGCAATTGAAAGTTGTGAAAAGTAATTTAGAAAAATAGTACTTGAATAAAACAAACATTCAAATTCAAAGAATTATATGTAAATACACTTTCTGCAACTGCATGATCACCCTGGGACACACTTTATTGATATTTCTTTAGATAATTTGCTGATTTTCATGTGATCGTTGCTATCAATATCCTTCATATTAATGGTATCATAAAAGTCAGCAAACACTTCGGTACAGTGCATCAATTAAAGATTTTAATTTCCCTTAAATAGCTATTTTGTTTTTATACACTCATTTGCATTAATAGAATTTATTGTAAACATTAAAGAATCAAATTTTAAAATAGTTTTACCAATTTCCACTCAACAGTAAATTTTAAAACAACCATAGCAAGAACATATGTTCTAAGTAAGCTCCCTTAGTCCTGATGTTCTGCACAGACTTCCTGTGCAGCCAGCCTATGAATTCCTACCTCCCCACAGGTCCCCACTGACTGGCCCCCTGGAGGCTCCATGCACCAGCCAAGATGTGACTGGATGGTACACTGAGGGCCTGGCAGGGGCAGAGAGCATGATCCTACCTCTCTGTCACATCCAGCAGGGTGGTTGGCAGCGAGCTCCTCCTCTCCACACTTCTCAGGACCCTGGCCCTGGAAGGAAGCATGAGTTCCATGACTCAGAAAAGGGCAGAGTAAACAAGTAATGGCTGTATCTTTCAAATATCTTAAGGTAAAACTTCTCTTTACTACCTGTAGATTTCATTATATGGATTAATAATGGTTCTCTGTTATGGACTTGAAAATGTACAAATGCTAGGATATTAAGTATAATCAAAGTATACTTTCATATACAAAGTATAAATATATAAAGGATATTAAGGATCATCAAGTATAAATCAGAACTGTACCAGACAAATTAGGCTTTATGGCCCCTATAGGTGTTTGTGTCTGTCTGTCTGTCTTTCTGTCCCTGAATGCATTCCCCCGGTATTAATATTATTTTAACTGACTTACCACACAGTTTGGATGGTCTGTTCACTCTATTTAATTCCTCTAGGGCAGTGGTTCTCAACTGAATGTAACTTTGTCCTGCAGGGGGACAACTGGTAATGTCAAAAATGGAGACATTTTTGAATATCAGCAATGGGGAACTGTTCCTGGTATCTAGTGAGTAAAGGCCAAGGATGCTACAAAACATTCTACAGTGTACAGAACAGAACCACCCCCCAAACAAATCATTCTGGTTTCAGTATGCCAGTGGTGCTGAGGTTGAGGAACCCTTCCCTAGACAGATCATGGCAGCTTGGATCAAAAAAGTAACAAAAGAATTTTGAAATTTTGAGAACAAGATCACCTACCCAAAAGAATGTTCAATTTAAAATAGACATGTAAACACTACAGAAATATTGATTATGATTTCATTTATTATTGTCACATTTCTCTTGTTGAACTATGAGGTCTCTCAGTGATAATTGGTCCACTTAAAATTAAAAGAAAGATATTTTGTATAACATTTAGACGTTGGATATAAATGATAAAAATACAACAAATAGCCTAGGACTAGTAAGATATTATAAATATAAAATACCTTTCGAGGAACCAGCTTTTAGAAATTACCTCATTAATCCTCACACTGTGCCCACAGGGTAGGCAGTAATAATTATTGTATCTGTTTTACAGATGAGAGAACTTGGTCACACAGAGGTTAATTACTTACACAAGTTTAATTTGAAAGTCGGTTATAGAACTGGGAATAATACTCCTATAGTAGAACTTCAGACTATAAAATTATACCCATTTATTCTGTAAGAAGTATAGTTTAAATACTATAGTTTTCATTATTATATTATCAATTAAATTGTACCATGTATCCTAGGACTAATTTTATTTATCAATTCATTGTATTTTGTTTGAATGGCTATGAGATACAGGGTATTGTGCAAAGTATTGTGAGACTCTTTCAATAGTGATTGAAGAAAGGGTCTTGCAGCTCAAGATGGGATTGTTCTCCAGATTTACCTTGTCTTTCTCAAAGAGGAGTCCCTGTACTCAGGTGCTGCTGCATGTGGTACGTACACCTGCATGTGGTCTCCATAGATGCAAATCTCTGGAAAGGTCATTGGTTTTCCTGTTGTGGCATAAGCACAGATATTCACTAGATGGTAATGATTTACAGAATACTCATTATTCATCAATTTCATCCCTTTGTAAATGGAAAGTTTGAATAGAAAAATAATAGCTTTCCATAATTATGTCCTAAGAAGCTCCATCCAGTCTTAAAGACATGGTAGTGGGATAGCACCTGTCACTTAAAAAAGTATACCTTGCTTGTTTATTTACTTCTTTTCCTACTGCTGCACCTTGTGGCATATGGAAGTTCCCAGGCCAGAAGCTGAATCAGAGCTGCAGCTGAGGCTTGCACCACAGCCACCACAACACCACCTCTGAGCCTCTTCTGTGACCTACACTGCAGCTTACATCAATGCTGGATCCTTAACCCACTGAGTAAGCCCAGGGATTGAACCTGCATCCTCACAGAGACAATGTTGGGTCCTTAACCTGTTGAGCCATAACAGCACTCCATTATATGTTAAAATTTATTATTATTATCAAGACTTCCTAGACCAGAAATTCCACAAACATTTATTGAGTTAAATTTTGACTATTAAAGTTATTCCACCCCTCCACTCCCAAACCACTTTCCAAGTAGAATAACAACCCCTATCTGTTCCACTTGCTTTTAAAACTGGACCAGGTTTCCATTAGCATAAGACAGTAATATTGAACTCATCTTGGTCCTTGACTTTGACAGACAAATGCTCACAGTACATTAATATTCAAGTTATCAGACTGAACTACCAAACCATAATTGATCTAAACTTTCTTAAATTTATGATTTTATAATGAAGCAAAATGGAGCAAAGCAACTTTTATCACCTCTTTTAAATGATTAGACACAATCTACATCTTATTAATACTTCTAAATAAGTTTATCAACTCAGGAAATACTATATTGGTTAAATACGTTCCAGAGAAAGCAAAAACCAACTTGGTATCGTGTGTGCTTTGGACCTTGGGCATATTCTTTAATTTCCTTATCTGTAAAACAGAGGTAATAATGATAGTATTCATATCACACAGGTTTTGTGGGAATTATTGAGTCAATCTATCATAATGAACTAAGAGTTTGACCTAGCAGGGAATGAGCAATCAATAATATAAACTAATATAATCTTGGCATTATAACATTTTCTAATAAAAATGCCAGTTTAATTAGTTAAAATGCCTCTGTGTTTCCACTCTTACCTTGGCATCTTTATGCCATGTGGAGTGGACATTGATTTTTTTTAAGAAAATTAATATGATGAAAGTAGTATTTTTGGTTGTTCAATATCTTGTTGAAGGATATCCAATAAAAGACACAATGGAACCAGACAGACTAGGTTGGGGGTTAATAGCATAGTGAAGGTGTGTAGAATAAGAGATTAAGGTAGGATAATAAAAATACCGTGTGGAGACAAAGTTATAGAATGCAATCATTGCCTCTTTTGTTTGATCCTCAAATATAAAAGCAAATGCCTCCTTAGGGCTCAGTCTGGAGAGAGAACTTCTCTCTTCCTCAAAATCTTTTTCTTTCTTTCTTTTTTTTTTCTTTTGTGATTGGAAAAGACCAAATGGCGAAATTCTTTGCTAGTGAAGACAGCTTACTGCTATTTTGATAGAAGAACATTTTTCTCCCTCATTGCTTTGCTAATATGTTTGCAAAAACAAATCCTCCCAAAAGTCAGTGACCCAAACCCTAGCAAGTATTCTGAGACTGGCCACTGTTCTGCAAACTTCTGGTTTGGCCAAGTTGAAGCAGATATCTAGAATCCTCTCAGCACTCAGTTACCTGGTCTGGTGAAGGGAAAGTTCTGGTTTAGGATATAGAATACTGCAAGGAATTTTGCTCTCAAGCTAACAGTGTTTCTTTCTTTCTTTTTAAAGGCAAATACAAAATTATTTATTTTCTTGAATCCATCAGGGAGCTGAAGTCACAAGGCAACCAAGGAAACCATTATCATGGAGAACATTCAAATTAGCACATGAAAAATCCTCAACTTTCAACTATATAACCATAATTTGCACAAAATTCACATCCGTGTTTTAGCATTTGCCCTCATTTTGAAGCACTATCCCTCTTCTGCCATCAACCCCATAACACCATTCAGCTACCATCATACTCTGCTCATTTCATGTGAAAGATTTTTTTTTAAAACACTTATTTGGGCTCCAGGAACAAAAGCAATAAAATTAGTCTGCCTGTGGTAGATAAAGTACAGAGGTGAAGGGAAGGAAAGAGGCAGATAATTAGGAGTTATTTCAGGACTTGATCCAGGCTCTAGAGAAAGAGGATATACAAATTTTTGAGCAAAATTTTCCTATAAACTAGAATAGATATCTAGTGTTACCTAGATCTTACATATTATGGGTATGACATCAGCTGATAGGATTCATTTGAAATACCTTTTTTTGCATATTCTGGAAACAAACGAGAGTTTTCTTTCATGTACTAAAATACTCTTCATCTAATTTTTAACCAGCATACAAATCTTGACATCTGAAAATGCAGCCTTTAAGTTTTGACACCTATAAAATTTGTATTATTTAATAGCACACATTTCTAAGTTAATTATATCTTATAAAAACTTAATTATGGTTTGAAGTTATATAAACAGAACTTTTTATTATTTATTTAGCAAAAGATGACTGAGTCATAATTGCCAAAACCTGGGAGCAACCGAGATGTTTTTCAATATATGAATGGATAAATAATCAAACCACAGTACATCCTGACAATTGAATATTATTCAGTATAAAAAGAAATGAGCTATCAAGATGTGAAAAAAAAAAAAAAGACATAAATTTCTATTACTAAGTGAAAGAAGCCAATCACATATACTGTTGAATTTCAACTGCATGGCCTTCTAGAAAAGGTAAAACTGAGGTTAGTTAAAAAAAAAAAAAGCAGTGATTGTTAGGGTTTGAGAGGAAGAGAGGAATGATTAGGTCAAGTGTATAAGTTTTATAGGACAGTGAAACTACTCTTACAATACAGTAATGATGGATACATGTAATTACCCATCTGTCCAAACTCACAGAATATACAATACCAAGAGTGAATTCTAATGTAAACTATGACTTTGGGTTATTATGATGTGGCAATGTCAGATCATCAGTTGTGACCAGTGTGCACTGTAGTGGGGGATATTGATAATGGAGGGAAGCCATGCATGTGTGGGGGCAGAAGAGTGTAGAACACTCTGTACTTTATAGGCAGTTTTGCTATGAACCGAAAACTGACCTAAAAGATAGTCTATCAAAAATTATAAGTAAACTTTAAAAGAGGGAAGATGACTAAGGAACTTCACAGAGTAATGTGTATTCAGATTATGTTATATATATTATCATATGATGAAAATAAAAGGCATCTTTAGTACCCACCTTTACTGGGTGTTGTCAGGACCTTATTTCCTTGCCATATTGTCCTCTCCACAAGGTTGCCTGCATGTTTTTATGGCATTTGACTTCTCCTAGAGCCAGTGACCTGAGAGAGACAACAAGGAGGAAGCAGAAATGCCTTTTACCATCTAATCTTAGAAATGATATGGCATCATTTCTAACAATCTATTGATCAAAAAGAGACCCATTTTGATATGGAATAGTGCTTATTTATCTTATAAAGTTTGTACCTTTTGACCACCTCTGTCAAATCCCCACATGCCAACCCCCACCTCTGTTAAACACAAATCTGATCTCTTTTTCCATGAGTTTGGGGTTGTTTTTGGTTTTTGGTTTTGTGTTTCCTATTTGGTTGGTTGATTTTCCGTTTTTTTGTTTTGTTTGTTTTATTCCACATATGAGTGAGATCACACAGTATTTGTCGTTCTCTGACTTATTTCACACAGCATAATGCCCTCAAAATTCTATTCAAGTTGTGGCAAACTTCCTTTTTTATGGTTGAATAATATTCCATTTCATACTCCACAATGAGATTTCACCTCATAGCTGTGAAAATGGCTATCATCAGAAAGACAAAAGATAATAAATGCTGGTGAGGATGTGGAGAAAAAGTCACTATGGAAAATACTATGGAATTTCCTCAAAAAATTGAAAATACAATTATCGTATGATTCAGCCATTCCACTTCTGGGAATATATCTGAAGGAAACAAAAACAGTATGTCAAAGAAAATCTGCACTATGGAAATGCAGCATTTTGTACAACAGCAGCATCATGTACAATAGCAAATATATGGAAACAACCTGAGAGATGAATGGAGTTAGATGTTGTTGATATATTTTGAAGATGAGTCAACTTGAAAAAATTTTTGCACTTTGTTTTACATTGCACAATAATATAAAATCTCACAGCTACCTTTAAATTCTGCATAGTTTCTTTAAAAAATAACACTATATTGCCTTGATAATACATTCCCATAAAAAGCTATTGATAATGCTTCTGTTACTATAAAAGATTATTTTATCTAACATTTTCTATATTTAGAATAACTGCAGAGGCTTACTAGTAGAGTTTACGCGTGTACTTCAATGTTTTCTTTTTAAATCCATAGGAGAAACTGAGTTTTCAGTTTAAAAAAGGGCTCCTGCAGTTCCCTTTGTGGCTCAGTGGTTAACGAATTCGACTAAGAACCTTGAGGTTGTGGGTTCGATCCCTGGCCTTGTTCAGTGGGTTAAGGATCTGGCGTTGCCGTGAGATGTGGTGTAGGTTGCAGACACGGCTCAGATCCCGCATTGCTGTGGCTGTGACCCCTAGCCTGGGAACCTCCATATGCCGCAGGTGTGGCTCTAGATAAAGGGCAAAAAGACAAAAAAAAAAAAAATGGGTTCCTACGGTGTTAATCTACTATGTTAATCCATTAATGATGCACAATTTACTAAAAAGTACCATTAATGTATGTTAACGTCATTAGGTTTATGGTGAGATTTTGATAATTATATAACTTTACAAAAAGATTTAAAAAGACACTAAACAGAATTTCTGGTTAAGACAGATTAAATTTTTGCATTTAAAAACAAATGTTTTGTAATAATAACTGATTGCAAACATACTATTTATTAGAAGTTCCCCAAACCGGTATCCAAGAGAATTGTTACATTAAAACAATAAAATTAAAAAACCTCACCAGGAAGGAAAACATTGATAAAGCTTTTATGCTGAATTTTTAAAGTTACTTTTATGAAATAAAGGCTCCTAATTCTCACATTTGTGTTTCTGATACAATAAATATTGCTCCATTTTTGAACTTACGTTGACAAATAATTTCATAATTTATTTGAACAGTATAATAGATAGTAATATTGAAAAGATAATTTGTGACTTCATCAGATGTGAGACCATCCATGCTTGAAATTCATAAATTCTTTTTTTTTTTTGCCTTTTGTCATTTTATGGCCGCACCCGCGGCATGTGGAGGTTCCCAGGCTAGGGGTCTAATCGGAGCTGTGGCCGCTGGCCTGCGCCGCAGCCACAGCAACGCAGGATCCGAGCCGCGTCTGCAACCTACACCACAGCTCACGGTAACGCCGGATCGTTAACCCACTGAGCAAGGGCAGGGATCGA
>PVHT020000257.1:3583242-3736765 GCA_004024745.2 Catagonus wagneri | reverse complement strand
CTAGGGGTCTAATCGGAGCTGTGGCCGCTGGCCTGCGCCGCAGCCACAGCAACGCAGGATCCGAGCCGCGTCTGCAACCTACACCACAGCTCACGGTAACGCCGGATCGTTAACCCACTGAGCAAGGGCAGGGATCGAACCCGCAACCTCATGGTTCCTAGTCGGATTCGTTAACCACTGCGCCACGACGGGAACTCCCATAAATTCTTTTTGATATTCAGTCACTGAGACAGCCCCACAGACACCAGAGAATCTCGTGTCCTCCAGTGCAGTGAGTCACCAAGGAAGATTTGCTCCTCTTTCTGCACATGGTTTGTATATCCTAGAAGTCATTCATGTAAATGAAAACTAGCTATTAATTATATTCATCTAGAACACCATTCTGACTTATATATAAATACAATATCATGCACAAACTACTATGTGCACAATTTTAATATAAACAATTATCTAGGAACTCAATCCTGTATACATTTCAGAAAGACTGTATTTTATTGGCAATATTATCAAATATCATTGGTCATTTAGCAGATAATCACAGATCACACTATTTATGGTATTTGAATAAGTCGTTATTGGTCCGCATTTGTAGCTTTTATATTTGAATGGAAGTATCTTACTATATTATTTATGTAGTTCAATCTAAGCACTCATACATTGGAATATAACTTATCTCCCTTTTATTTTGTTCTTGATTAAAGTTAGTACATCAAAATAATTTTAAATGCTTGATTGTTCTTAGGTGATAACCTCTAGATTTAAATTTTTTCAATGTCTGATTGTTTTTATTAATATACTATAGAAAATATTGAATTGTCTTGGAGTTCGCCTTTTATCTAAGTTCATTAGAGTGTGGTGATAATAACACCAAGGTTGCAGGTTTGATCCCTGTAAGGGCCATGCGAGAGGCAGTTTACATATTTAATGTGTACAATTTGACCTTGGACATATGTGTAACACTCATGAAGCTATCACCACAACAAGGTAATAAATATCGCAGTTCCCCTCGTGGCACAGTGGAAATGAATCCTACTAGGAACCATGAGGTTGTGGGTTCCATCCCTGGCATCGCTTAGTGGGTTAATGATCAGACGTTGCTGAGAGCTGTGGTGTAGGTTGCAGAAACGGCTCGGATCTGACATTGCTGTAGCTGTGGCTTAGGTTGGCAGCAACAGCTCTGATTAGACCTCTACCCTGGGAACCTCCATATGCTGCAGGTGCAGCCCTAAAAAGATAAACAAACAAACAAACATATCAGCTTTAAAAAAAATTTTTACTGGTCGGAGTTTAATTACCATGAGATGGGTTATATATCTGTATGACCTACTCCTACATTAAACAAAGAATGATGAAACATTTTTTGCTTAGTATTGTATAATAATGATAATTTACTTGAATATAGGCACATGGAAAGGTAGTTTGTTGGGTAATATTTTTTTTAGTAGAATATTAACATATTTTTTGTGCAGGGTAATTTTGTTTTTTTGGAAACTTTCTGGAAGTAGGAAACTGAAAATTAAGTAGAAACAGTAGAGCTTCTTCAGGTACTGGGAAAAAAAAACCATTCCCATCTCTACTTTTAAAAAATAATATTATTTAGCATCGAGAGAAGCTGAATTGCAGTCAGTTTCTATCTAGCTTGTTAAAGATATAGCGAAAATTCAGCTATCAGTTTTATGTAACACAGGAGGAGATCACTTGTAACAATGAAATCAAAAACTTTTTTTTAATGTTATTCTGGCTTTAAAGGTTTTGAGGGAATGCCTTCCCCCATACACATACATACACAAAACAAAACAAAAAAAAACACACCCTTCTTGTTTGAAGCATGATACAGAGTTATTTTGCCTCAATAAGATATCTCTTTCAGCATTTCCTCTAGAAATGGACAGAATTACCTTTTGAAACAAAAGCAAGTTAAAAGTTACCAAAGAAAAGCTGAACTAGTATGTATATTCTTTGTAAAGCTTCTGGCAGTCATAGTATTCCAAGGATAAGGAAGTAATTGGGACCTAAAAGTCATTTTCTAACACTTTCTGCTATGAAAGTATAAACAAAATTGTTATTCAGATGAATAAATGCCAAACGAGACAGAATAGGCAACAATTTAGTATTGCATAAGTAAACCAAATATTTAATTTAAAATATACATAAATCAGATCATCATCCTTTAACTGTGTGGATGTATTTCTATGCTAGTATATAGAAAACTATGAGTTCCAACAATAAATTTACTTATAAAAATAGGCTGGTGTTTGTTATTTTCACAGTCACTTGTAGCATACCATTTACTGCTTACATCACGCCACATCTTTACTGCAGGCATGGCCACTGAATAATCCGTAATACATATATATATTACTTATAAAGTACATAAGCAAAATTAAAATTTAATAGATATTCATATGGCAGGAGCAAACACTATCATTAAAAAGTATACTTCACTATCCAAATTCATTGACATCGTTATAATAAATATTCTAAGGTACATTATACCAAATACAGTATAGAATATTTAGTAAAAGCAAAAACTCAGGTGTCAGTTTTACCTAATGACGCTTTTTTAAGGAAGGATCAGATTTTCTCAGTTTTCCAAATAGGACAATTACATAAAGGATTTCAATCTTATAGAATAAAGAGTCCTTTGTCATGTAAAGCTTTTGTCATGATTTTTAGAAAATAAAAAACATTCATATATTAGCTATGTTTTCAGTTACATTGCCAAGTTATGGAAATCACTGTTTGTTAATAACTGATTTTTAAAATAGTCTTTGTAATCTTAATGTTATATATAATTAGAATTATATAGTTTGATAAGTAAAGCAAAATAAAACAATTTATCTTGGGTTGAGCGATCTCAAGACTATTTATACTTACAATGATTTTCAAGAAGATTCTAAGAGAATTGGTTATACTCATGGTATAGTTTATCATCATGAAAAGATATAAAGTCAGCAAAGTGAAAGGTGCATAAGGCAAATTCTAAGAAAAAACAAGGAGCAGGCCTCCAGGTGTCCTATCCAAGTAGAGTCACATGGAAGCATTTACTTTTCCAAACAACTGCGTATCACAACATGTACAAAGTATTGTCAACCAGAAAAGCTCTACTAAGCTCCAGGCCATTTACTGGGGTCAATCATGTAGTCATGCAGCACCTGCATGACTGACCTCAGTTGCTCACACTCCAACATTCCATAGCAAAAATAGATTTCATGGTGAATCACAATTTGGCATTAATTCTTGGATCAAATTGCTATCTCTTGGTCCAAGGCCTCGGGCATACAAGAATGATCACATCAGGCACAATACTCAAGGGCTCATACCTCACCTCCCAGGAGCAAGTCAATGGGAAGTCCTGAAGGCAGGTTCTTCTTGATAATGTGCAGGTTTTGAGCAAATCAGGGATGCTGAGTCAATCCTTTCCTGCATAAGACTTAAAAAAAACAACACAATAATAACTGTAACACAGGCAAAATGCTCATGCAATAGATTGTTGCTTATTTATTTATTTGCTTTTTAAAAATGAAAATACAGTTGATTTACAATGTTGTACCACTTTCTTATGTGGATGTATAAAAAAAGATTCAATCAAAAACTGCACCACATTAATAGAAGAAAGTATAATACTTATGTTTCCTCATAATCCACAGAATTAAAAGGAAAATTGCAGGCTCTGAATTTAAGCTCTCAGGTAATTTTTTTTTCTTTTCTCCTCAAGGATAATTCAGTGTTATTTATGATCACAATGGATATTGATTACAATATGAGTAATAACTCAAGTGGACATTAACATGTATATTAGTTTCCTATTGCTGCTATAACAAATTTCACAAAGCTGGTGGCATATAATAACAAAAATTTATTATCTCACAGTTCTAGAATTCAAAATGGTTTTCACTGAGATAAAATCATGGTGAGAGCTGGGCTAAATTTCTTGTGGAGACGCCAGGGGAGGAATTCTCTTGCATGCCTTTTCCATTTTCTAGAGAAGACCTATGTTCCTTAGCGTGGAGCCCCAACCTCCATCAGCTACTGAGTCATTCTCACCTTCGTTTCTATCATTATATCCCTTGCATCTCTCTTTCATCATTTAAGTACCTTGTGATTATACTGAGCCCACAGAGATAATCAAGCATGACCTCCTTATTTTAAAAGTTTTAATTACATTTGTAAAGTCCCCTTACTCACAAATTCTTTGGATTGGGACGTGGACATCTCTGGAGAGGCATTATTCTGCCTACCATAATATATAAATCTCCTTTTTAAATAATCGTGTATTTCCTTGTTTTAAAATCTTAATTGCTCTCATCTTCTATCTTGAACCAATGTTTAATTTAAAACTCAGAATTTCTGCAAATGATTTAATTTTTGTGAATTATTAGTCTAAATTTCTTTCTCATTAAGTTAACCATTTCTTAACTATATGCTTTTTTCTTACGTATTTATTCTACAACCTTCATGCATATTATATATTTTATTACATATATATGCAGATGACATTCTTGATCATATTTTTTATGTATAAAATGCATTTCTGGAAATGAAGAAATAATTTTATGATGTTGATATAAAGGAAAAAGGGTAACTGATCTTGAAAACAATAATAGGTGCCTATCATCCAAATAGAAACACATGAGGTGCCTATCATCGAAACAGAAACACACGAGGAACAATAATTTAAAAATCAAAAATTATCGAGACCTGTGTGATAATATCAAATAGTTTAATATACTTACTGCATTTCAGGAAGAACAGTCAAATAGGACAGAAAAAATATTTGAGGTGATAATGATAGAGACTGTTTTAAACTGATGGGCATCTATTCATGGTTCCAAGGAGTTCAACATGCTTCAAATAAGATAAAAACAAATAAAATAAGATCTAGGCATATCAAAGAAAACATTTTAAAAAGAGAAACTTAAAAACAAATTAAGAAAACAATTTTAAAAATGCTCATATCTGATCTGAAACAATGGCAGCTAGAGGCAATGGAATCATACCTTCAAAAGGATGAAAAAAAAATATCTACAAATGTGCAACATAGACGAACATCTGTCAAAATTAAAGAAATTAAATATACTTTCCAGAGGATTTATCTTCTTCAAATATGCAAGAAATATAATGTGCACTTCCATTAATATAGAACTTAAAAATTTGCCAAAAAGCCATCATTATAGGTACAAGGGGGCATGATATAAGTATACATATATGCCAAAAATGACTATAATAAAAACTAGGAAGATGTTAGGGAATCATGATATGGAAAGGGAATTTGGATATCCTGAATTGCTTGCTGACAACGCTGTTTCTAGACAAAGCTGTGAAATGGGTATCTAATTTACAATAATTTATTAATAGGTATCTTAAAGTTATATATATTTCTATACCATGCCAGCAAACAAGGCCTTCACTGAGTATACACAGCTTCTTAACCAATCCTGAAAGCACAGTGGTGAGAAACATCTCTAGGCATATAAAGGTGAAACTTCACTAATGTACATAGTATGATTCATAATAAACAAACATTTTACTTTTAAGTGCCCTAGAAGTCCATTAGTTACCAAAAAAAAAAAAACTGTATCAAAAACAATTTATCCACTTACCTATTTAAGTTGCATATCTTATTTCAAAGAATTGAAATAGCATAATAAAAATCAGACAAAATTTGTGGGGAGTTCCCGTTGTGGCTCAGTGGTTAACAAGCCACGACGACTAGGAACCACGAGGCTGTGGGTTCGATCCCTGGCCTTGTTCTGTGGGTTAAGGATTTGGCATTGCCGTGAGCTGTGTTGTAGGTCGCAGATGCGGCTCGGATCCCGCGTTGCTGTGGCTGTGGCGAAGGCCGGCAGCTACAGCTCCTGTTAGACCCCTAGCCTGGGAACCTCCATATGCCACAGGTGCGGCCCTAGATAAGGCAAAAAGACAAAAAAAAAAAAAATCAGACAAAATTTGTGTTTTTTACTTGTTATTTCATAGTTTTTTTTCGTTTTAGCTTTTTACTGATAAAGATATATGAGAAAAATGCCATTGACATGGTAGTATGAAAAGAGATGTCTTTGCCTTCTGAAAAAACTTAAAACTAGCTGATATAATTATAAAAATAATGTAATGCTTTGATGTATTTAGTTTGCGTAAGAATTTCATATATATATATATATATATATATACCACAATTCTTTAGGGATTTATAGAAAAATTGTACTGCAGAAAGGACCAGACAGAATGAATAAGACAATCTGGCAAAATGACTAATATCTTCTAAGCTGGAAGATAGAATCTGGAGGCAAAAGGTAAAACCAGGAAGCAGATATGTCACACATCATTTGGAATCAATTTTGTAATGTGTTGATCCCTAGTACTTGGAAGCTACAGCATTGTGGGATTACAAAATTCATGTCCAGTGCCAAGAACTATAGCAAGTAGAAGCCTGACAGGACATCAGAGTTATGCCCTTAGTGCAGGGAGTGACATCAGCCAAAATGAGATTGTACTGCCAGAAAGCTGGATATTTTGAGAATTTTCCCAGCAAAGGCTGCTTTAACAAAGAGAAAAAAAACGTTTTAGAGAAAAAATTGCTTAGACTGCTCACAGCCTACCCAATTTCCTCAAAATTTACACTAAGAACTGTGAATTACGTTACTGATAAAAATCACATTTGGTCAATTTCTATACCAAACCCAGCATGCTATTTTAAAAAAAAAGTAATTTTGTAACATTTGATATCTACTGTAATAAAAATTCCAAGTTGTTTGTTTTTAGAATTGGCCATTTTAACATATTTTTCTTTCTAGATTATGTTTAGAATAAACATTTAACTTGCATTAAAAAAACTTCTGGAATTTTAATTGGGGCTTTATTATATCCATAGTTCAATTGAGGGTAGAGCTATCATTTTTAAAATACTGAGTTTCCCATAGGGAAATATAACATGTTTCACCATATTCTTGAAGACAAATATCTGAGTAGATTAAAAAACTTCCAAAAAAAAAAAATCATGTACCTTAACATCTCCACCTAAATGTCAAAAAGACATCTCTAAAGTAAATGTTCAAATTGGAACTCTCTCAAGATTCTTCCTTTACCAACTTTTCTCATCAGTATATGGCACCTCCATTATTTTCAATAGTTTACAGTAATGTCCTTTCAACTCACCCTTGATTTTTCCCTTTTACTTACTGCTAACATCTAATGACCAATGCCTTTAAACAGTCTTGATATGTATCAAGTACTCAATAAATATCTGCTAAAGAAATAAAATAATGAAAACATCCAAAATTCCTATAGATTTTCCTTCAGGATTTATCCCAAATTCATCCCCTTTATTTCAGATTCATTGTCTCCATGAAGTCCATTTGTATTCATAATACAGATTATATCATGCCACTGCTTAAACCACCTGAAATCCCTTTTGCATTGTATCTGTTAGCTATTTTAAAAATATATAATACATTAAAGTCAAAATTAAATGTTAAAGATGCTAAATAACCAAAATGGATTCTTCTCACATTTCTATCCAGTTGCTGTCTCCAAGACCTCCTAGATTATCAATTTGTCCACAGTTGCTTTATATCTATACAAGTAAACAAGTGTAGAGATGCTCACTTTTACCTATTTTCTAACAAAGATAATATATATATTCTGTTTCAGGGCATGGAGACATTAATCCTTTTTAGAACTGTAACATTTCCATTGTTTGGATGTATAAAAAACTGAATTCATTTGTTTAGATTTCACATTCTTATAAAAAAGGTTGTAAAGAATAGCATTTATAAAAGTATATCCGTATGAAAAATTTTCTGAAGCAAATTTTTTCTGGTTAAATGTTATATTCTTTTGTAACTTAAATATTACATATATAGTGACCCTTGAACTTTAGGTGGGGTTAACTTCTATGCAGTTAAATATCTGTAACTTAGGAGTTACACGTACACCTCTGCATACATCATGGGTTCATTTGTCTATGGGGTTCCAATCCTTGGATTCACACAACCATGGACAAAGCAGTGCTGAACTATTTCTACTGGAAAAAACCTGTGTATAAGTGGGCCTGCATGGTTCAAACCCAAATGGTTCAAAGGGTCAGCTGTGTATGATATTGCTCTCCATAGGTGTTGTATCAATTTAATACCCCTACCAAGCACAATATAAAATGTGCTTCCTTCCAAGCCTCTTAAAAATATATTTCCATTAAAACTTTTTCTTTCAGTTAATTTTGACTGTGTTTGAGTCAGTTTCCTTATTTCTATTCTCCAAGTCACTTCTGTATTTTCTTTGATAAATTCTCCCTGGCATCACTTCTGATTTCATCTTCATTTGTCTGATGGCTTTATTTTTTTCCCTTCTGTTTTTACCTAAGTCCTACAAATTCATGTTTCATATCTTTATATTTTCTCTTGACTTTATTACATTTCTGCTTGGTGATCTCCGTTCATAAGACTAATTGCAAACTTCAGTGTGTATGTGTTCATTAATTCATGACAATATTTTCTTATCATTTGCTCTGAAAACACTTTTCTCTTTAAGTAATTATTTGACAATATGAAAGTTTGTTTCTCTTTTCCAAACTATCCTAATAACTATAAGAATGGTCTAACATTATCTGTGTTGTTACTCATTATTGAACATATTGGTTTTTATTAGACTGTTTGCAGAGATTTCCTGTTTGGGATGAAGAAAGAGGTCAAAGATCTTGATTATTCTCCTGACCTAGAAACAGACAGCTTCTTAGAAATAAGCCTTTTCTGTGTGCTCTTTGAAAATCCATCTCTCTCTATATATAATCCGGAAATTCCTGGGTTATGGATCGAACCCATGCACCAGCAGTGACCTGAAGCTACAGCAGTGAATGTAAGATCCTCAAACTACTGAGTCACCTGGGTACTCTACAAGTTTATGTTTTTAATTGGATTCCTTTTAGTGCTTTGTTATTAGAACAATATTTGCTGTAGTCTTTCAGTAAATATGTTATATATGTATTTATGTAACCTCTTTCCTTTCTGTTTCTTTATTAGAAATGGCTTTGAAATTGGATTAAATGAATTTCAGCATCTATTGATGTGAGCATATAGTAAGGATATTATTTGTTGGTAGATTTCTGAAATAAACTAATTTGTCATAATGTGTTATCATTTTGATACATTGTAATATAGCAACACCAAGGTTTACAAGAAAATGGTATTGTATATTGCATCCACATTCTGTTAGTTTGAGACATCTGAGAGGTCTGCCAAGACAGGCTTATATATGTAACACTGAGAGAAGTGCCTTGTGAAGAATAAAGGGAAGGGCGCAGAGTAGACAGGTCTGATGCTCACAAATAGAAGAATCTCTGTGTAAACACATAATCTGCTCATTAAAGAAGACCTGTTCCTGAGTTCCCCCAGCCACCCCCATTCATTACTTAGGAGCAGGCTAGAGGTAGAAAAGGGGAAGTGTGTCCTGCAGGGTAGTGGTGGATTCAGAAGGGCAATATTTGGAGGTCTTAGTTAGCTATATCTGGAAAGCAGGAGATCTCAGCAGAACATTTCCATGAGTGATAAGCCCACCATTCACCAAGTCTCTACGTTTGTGGCTTTGTTTGGGCTTTGTGGGCAGCTGGGTTAAAATGAAGCTCTTGGTGAGCTTTAGTGGGAAGAACTGTGAGGGCTTTTCTTCCCTGCAGTACATGCAAGAGCTTGGCAATAAGCACCAGAAAGCACTGGGGTCCTGGAATATGCTGATCCCAGGAAGAGTTTTATAAGCAGGAATCTGTAAACTCCCATTTAGAAAATTGACATCGAGTCTATGGGAGAGGTATTATCTTTCTTTTGCTCCAAATGTCTGAGAAGAAGCTAAAAGACTGATATAAGTACACAAAAGTCTGAAGAAAGGAGAGTGAAGAAACTAGAGAACTGGAAGTTTTCACTTTGGTCCATTGGCAGGTAATGTGTAGCTTGATTGCTGCTATAAGAACAATCCACTGTGGTCAAAATATTTCCTCTCAGTTAATTATCAGATCTGTAGTACATAATATAGACCAACTGCCGATAGTAATCCTCAATTAAAATTAAATAAAGACACGTATAAGTGGATCCCTTGGGTAGAAAGATATGTAGCAAAAAAATACATCAATGAGCATTTTAGAAGAAATATATACATTGGACAAAACCTTGTAAAATGATTTAAGGTGATTCAATGACAGTGCACATACACATAATTCTTGCTGGAAATAAAATTTTGCTTATTGTAATTAATTTTATTATTACTTTTACTATTATGTGCAAATTTGAATAGTGCTTAATCTTTGTTTCATAACACACCATAATTAATGATCCATGCCTTGCCTTCTTTTATGTATCAGTTTTTTATTTTATTATTATTATTTTTTTGCCTTTTCTGTCTTTTTAGGGATGCACCCATGGCATATGGAGGTTCCCAGGCTAGGGATTGAATCAGAGCTACTGATTGCTGTAGGCCTATACTACAACCACAGCAACACGGGATCCAAGCCACTTCTGCAACCTACACCACAGATCAGGGCAACGCTGGATCCTTAACCCACTGAGCAAGGCCAAGGATCAAACCTGCAACCTCATGGGTACTAGTTGGATTCGTTTCCACTGTGCTACATTGGGAACCCCAATTATTTTTTAACTCATTTTTTATAAATGTAAAAGTACCCATGAATCCACCATGTAAACATACCTGAGACCTTGTAATAACTTTTATAAACAAACTGTCACTCTCCTATCCACTTGACTTCCTCTTAATACAGTTAACATTTTTCTAAATTCCATATTCGTCATTCTCTTCTTTTTAAAATAAAGCTTTATTGATTTTATATAGGTTTCTGTATTTATTATTTTAATTTAACTAAAATGTTTATATGCACATAATCTTTAAAAACATGATCTTAAAGTAAACATAGTAAATGTTAGACATAATATTTGTCTCTTGGGAATTCACAATGTGCTTCATCATCATATTAATATAATAAAAACTGCAGTTTGCAACAATAAGTCTTTTTTCTTTTCTTTCGGTTTTGGCCACCCCGCAGCATATGGAGTTCCTGGTTCAGGAATCAGATCTGAACTGCAGTCACAATCTAAGCTGCAGCTGTGGCAACACTGGATCTTTAATCCACTATGCCGGGGATCAAACCTGTATCCCTAGACTCCCAAAATGACACCGATCCCCTTGCCACAGCAGGAACTCCTAATTTTTTACACACAATGCTTCACAACCTTACTACTCTTAAGCACCACGCTTCCTCTAACAATTCCACCTGCAAAGGCCTGGGCAAAAACATCAATAAATGGTGGCACTTACCAGGCTCTCTTCCTACTAATTATGGCTTTTATTTCAGATTTTCTCCAGCAACTTAGAATTTATAACTCTAATACCTCTTCCCTCATTCAAAAAGGAAATCTCACCTCCTCCGTCAGAGTGAAAATAAATTTATTAATTCTGAGTCCTGACACATGTATATCTTCTCCTAAACTATTCCACTTTCCTTTTATTGTGAGAGTTGTACTCAATGAATAAAATTCTACTTTTTGTACTACTGAAAACATTTCTACCATTATTCCATTTTTTATAACATTTCTTCCATGCATATAGTACAAAATTGTATTCTGTAGTTTAACTATATCTCATCATAACTTTACCTTTTCTTCCCAGTGACTCCACAGTGATTTAAATACACTGTTTTCTCCCATCTTTCAGATTTTGTTTCAACCTCATGATTCCTCAAGCAGTCAACAAATACTTTCTTCAGTTTTCTGGCATGTTGCATAGGGATGGTTCTTGTCGTCCTGGAATCTTTGTAGTAGGAAAAATCAACAGTAAAAATTAATTAAAATTTGCAAATCATATCTGTGCAAAGTGTTAATAAAGATAAAGGTATAGTTATAACAAAACTTTTTGGGAAAAATTATTTATATTAGCATGTAGATAGTCTTCTATGAGATACTGCATTAATTGTTAGATAGTCTTCTATGAGATACTGCATTAATTGTTAATTAAACTTGGATCGATTTAGGTAATTAGATGCTAAGTAGATTCAAACTTTATCAGTTTTCAGACTTGGAATAGAGTTATTACAATTAAAGTATAGATTTCAACAATGAAACAAGGGTATGTGTTGAGAGGTAACTTGAGAACTGAGGAATAATCTTTGTGCTCCCACCCGTTTTGTCTCCAAGTCTCTAAATACCACGAGCATTAGGACAAAGTGTCTCACCACTGGGAAGCTCAGAGTCAGCTGGAGGTAGAGCTCTCACAATGAGTTGATGCACAGACACATTCTAGCTACAGGGATAGCTTTAATCTTAAAAGTCCCTGCCCAACCCCCTAGGTTCAACCTAATTCAGGTGCAAACATCAATTCACTTGCCAAACAATTACAAAACAGTGCTGACAGGCTGATGCATCCTGTTCCAGAACAACTCACAGACCCACAGTTACAGGATATCATTTTAGTTTGGCTTCAGAGATAATGATGAGGAAGATAATCATGATGCTACAAATGCAAACAAACCTCTAGACCTGAAGCCTGTGTACTATGCCAGCCACACAGATGGAAAATGCTGCAGAAAATGAGGAGGCTGGTTTGTTTTGGAGGAAACTGAGAAACAGAAAGAAGCAACTGTTAGAAGGAAGACAATTCTTCAGTTTTTTAAAACTCCTTTAGAAAGATGTGCCAACACACTGGAGTGTCTTTAGGCTACACTGAGAATGTGCTGAAAGTTAAATTATTAATAACTTTCAAGTAGAAACTGTACAAATAGAAGTCAAACATTATAAAAAAGTTAATTTTAATAGAAAGCACTGGGCTCTGTCCAGCTTTTTTTAGAAAGAGACATTATATGATCGTTTAAATGTATGGAACTAGAAAATATGCATGTAAGGGAAACAAAATGGTTGGAAGGTAATTTCTGAGGAAATGCAAGGTTGAGGAAAATAAAACATGTGAAAGAAAGGCCAGCCTGAATATGTTCCTTATTGTGTGTTGACTATTTTAAGAATGTTAATATGTTCAAATATGTTACTTGGAATAGTTGACTATTCCTATTCTAATTTGAATAACCTGTTCTGAAACTCTTGAAAGATGTCCATCTTCTCAGATGTTGTCAAGCTCATGTTTTACAACAGAATTTCTTTTCTGAATTTATTGAGTTATAGAAAACAAAGTTGAGATAATTCTAATATCTATGTTTCCCATGGGCTAGAAATAAGACATCAGGGTGGGGTAAACTGACAACAAAGAAAGACTGGGATTCTGACAATCATTAAACAGTAAAACACTCTTTAACACTCATTAAGCAAGTAGAAGGCTCTTTTTAACTGGACTGGTGTTCCTCTAACTCCTAATGATGGAATACTAATAAACGTTTCTTTCAGTGTTAAAGTTGTTAATGATTACTAATTGGAATATTTTTAAAATGAAAATCTAGTTTCATGAGTCATATTCTACTTTATGAAAGGAGGTATTTCCTAAGGATGATGACATAACAGAGGAACAAAATTCACAATGTCAGTACCTGGCAAAATGTGAACTGTGGTGACTCTGGCAGTACATAGCGTAAAAGATACTCTGCAGTGCAAAGGCCTAGACGTAAATATTAATTACATCCCATCTTATATTGTTTAATTTGCTAGGTTTTGAAATTGGATATTGGATATTTAAAAAAACAATTCATATTTCAAATTTTATAGTAAAATTTTGTGTGAAGTACACAGTTTGCAGTAAATTTTCTTGTCTTTTCATTAGCTACCGTAGACTGTAGGGTTTGTGAGTTTCTTCATATAGCATCTGTGAAATGTATCAGAACTGTAACTGAGATATATAGGTGTTTAGAACAGTTTCTTAAAAGAGCATAGGAGGTAATTTTCAAGTCACTTTGCATGAATGATTCTTCTGTCATTCTGTGTTAAAAATGTCATTTTTTGTATTAACTGAAAATGCTTTTTAAATGTTGACCTTCAAATATTAGTAGACTTAAAAATATTCCCTACACGTACAACTGATGTTAAAATTATAATTTCATTTGGCAATTTCTATATTATATGACTATTAAATTTCAAAAAAAATGTAATACTAAGAGAGCTAATCCTGAGAAAGATGATAGAATCTTAATTGAAAAGAAAAATTCTGACTCTAAAGTATCTAATTAAATAATTATAATTATACACAGGGTCTCTGCTTATTTACATGTATTCACCTGTTTTTCTCCCTTTGTTTGGCAGTTGTTATCAATACTCAGTTGCATCAGAATCCCCTGGGATAATCTTAAAATATTCCAATATCCAAGCTCTACCCCAAATAACTGGAAACAGAAATCTCTGGATGTGGAATCTAAGAACTCTTGTTGGTGTCTGCTATCTCTTTGGATGATTTTGCTGTGTGCTGGAGACAGAAAACTACACAAGTAGAAAAGTGATATGTATTAATTCTTAAAAGGATACTTCCTTTCAAATTCATACTTGCAATCAGGCTCCCGTTTTTCCTTATGTATTATTTCCTCTTTTATAAAGAGACTTGTTAAATCATTATAGAAAATATGTGTGGTTTGATGATGGTGCCATTACACGATTATATAGTAAACTTTTACTTTAAAGAAGTAAAATATTTATTTTTATTTTAAGAATTGAGTACTTAGGACAGTATTTATTTATGGACATGGACACTTTTCTAGAGTGATATGATACAGAGTTAATAAAAGAAGTAGTATTGTTTTCCTAATCGAAGAAATGTGTCATCCTAAAATTAGGTTAGTGCAAATGCTTACTGAATTTCAAATATAAATAAAACCTGCGTGTGGTCTAAAAACATATCTATCTTGTTTGTTCAAGGTTTAGTTTAATGTTAACAAGCCAAAAAGTGTTTCCAAAGATTTCACAGCAATGGTTCCCCACACAAAATTGTAGTAATGTTTATTTGGGGCTTCCCCTAATTTAATGGGGCATTTTACTATGTTTGAATGGAAAGATTCTTTACAAGTGAGATCTCCTGCTAAATAGAATCCTATCAAAAGAGCAGTAGAAACCTGTCAGTAATGCCCATGAGTCCTATAAAATGTTTTTATTTCTTTCATGGAATGTTAGGCCTCATCAGATTTCTTAATCCGGGCTGCAGTTCACGTTGCCATTCTGAAACAGTTCACTGATCAGTAATTTCTCTTCTAGCTGTGGATAACAACCACAAATGCAGGTTATTCTGGGCACTGGGATTTGTTTTGCATAAATCAAATTTTAAAAATCATTTCCAAATGAGATTAATTTACGACGAGAAAATTATTCTTCAAAGAGATATGAAACTAGGCTTTGAGTGTTTTTTCTAGGTATCAGATGAAAATTGTCGTTTGATGATTAGGGGTTTCTCTGAGGGGGAAAAAAATGACACCACAAGAGAAATCAGGTGCTTCCTACATTGGAATTAATATCTTTTAAAATGACATTAGAAAAGAGAATGACAGATTATATTTTCACTGAATTTTTCCGTTGAGCTTTAGATGACTTGTATTTCTTTTCCATTATGCTGAATGGGTTGGCACAATAAAGTATAACGGAGTCTGACCTGGGAATTTATACCAAAGCACAGAAGGGAGGGGTGTCATCTTCTAGAACATTATTACAATTCCTTTTCCTAGGACAAGGGCTTTTCTTAGTACCTTGTTTTATGTTTTTGATGGGAGAAGTCTGTATGTGTTTTGAAATGATTTGGTTATTACTGTCACAGGAGGAAGATTTAAATGTTCACCTACAGAATAATTATAGTCTCTAAAGTGTTGCTTGCCTTTAAAATTATTTTCTTAAAAACGTCTCTTCTTAGGACTTCTCTCATGGCACAGCAGGATAAGGATCTAGTTGTCACTGCAGTGTCTTGGGTTGTTGCTGTGACACAAGTTCAGTCTCTAGCCCAGGAATTTCCACATGCTGCAGGCGCAGCCAAAAAACAAATTTTTTTTTAAGTCTTTTGCTAAATGGTACATATTATTTATTTAGAGGATTCAAATATTTTCCAAAGTACCTATAAAGTACTAAAGGAATGAGCAAACAGCAAGTAATTTTGATTACTGCTTTTTCTTTAATGCATCAATAATCCTAAGGTAAATCAACTCTACTCTTCCAGACTTCTCTCAATAGATTTCACAAAGATAATTTTTAAATTCATAATTCAAGTTTCTAAATTTCTGCCATGGATAAAAATAGCCTCTTTTGAAAGATTATGACTTGTGAAAATATATATAAAGCTATGCAAATAATATCGTTGAGAGTAAAATAGCCACTATGTAGCTAGGACTGAATGTTTTATTTTAGAGAATATTCAGCATACACTTTAAATTTAAAAGGCGAAAGAGAAAAAAAACTCATGGGTGATAAAATTAGGCAATTTTTTTCTAAAGTGTCGAAATCCAAGTCTGCGTATATCCTAGGACATTATATATTCTATTTTTCTCCGCTTACCTGAGAGCCCTCTCCTGCACCTCTCCCTCTTCTGTGCACACCTCATCACTCACAATTCAATCTTCCTTTTGAGGAGAAGAGTCATTCTTAAACTTTTTGATTCTAGAATCCAAAAAATGAATTATTACGTAGTATATGATTGCTATGTGATATATTTTATTGATTTGAAGGCTGAAATATCCCAGGTAGTAGGTGTTAATTTTGAAAAGAAGAATAGTTCAAAATTACAATAAATTTCTAAATGTATTAATGCCAATGTTATTACAAGAACTTTAGTATGGTCATTGCATGTAGCATCAAGATTAGTAAGACTTCTTGACTTAAAAATACAACATCTATGAGCGCATGTGAATTACTTCGACAGATGGCTAGTTTGTCAGGATTTATATTTCTTGATCTCATAAAAATTAGTTTCCTACTCATAATTTAAACATGAACTTAGTTTTCTCCATAAAGCAAACCAGAAACATGTTGCCAAAAAGTAACCAGTTTTAATGGGCTTAAAGATACTCTAATACTCTCTAGGACATTTTAACAATATATGAGAACAGAATTCACCATTCATATTTTTACTGCTTTGGCAATTAAATATATTAGGTAATGGAAGGTGACCTTTTCCTGCTAATTTTTATACTTTAAATGCCTTTCTACTTCTTCCCATGATTCTGTGCTTCTGAAATAAAAGCCAAAAGTAACATTTCATAGTTCTACTTAAATTATCAATCCATCTAACAATTGAATTCCATTAATAACATAGCGAGATAATCTTCATGACAATTTTGAGTAGAAAGAAAGCATAACACTGAGAATTTTGTCACACTAATAGCCAGTTTTTTTCCATATAATGTCTGTTTTAGGAAAGAGATTTTGTTTACTTTATCTTACCCATTTTATGGTGCCAAAACATTCAGATTTGTAGACCAATGATTTGTAGAATTCAACACATTCAAATTTTCAGCCAAGACTCAAAAGCAAATCTTGAGGATATTTTCTTGATTCCTATAGTACTACAATATTTCTTCAGGTTACAAAATATAATAACTTCACAAATTTTTTCATTTGCAGGTCAGTCACATAGAAGGCTAGGGAAAGTACAGGAAATGTCTGAGTGTGTTAATTTGTCTCTGTCACTCTTGGTGTCTATGAAATTCACACTGGTGATATACTCACAGACAGGTGTTAAAAGATTAACTCAGACAAATTAAAAATGTTAAGAGTTTATTTGAGCAAAATATGATTGGAATTGGGTAACTCCAGTGATTAAGAACTCTCTGTATATAGGAGCTGGGGAAAAGACTCACAGAGAAAAGGCAGAAGCAAAGTAAGGGCATTATGGATTGACTATAGCTTAAAGTTTAGTTGGCTGTGACTGGCTGTCTGTAGGTTCCAATTTCATAACCTTGAGGCATTTACAGTCTTAGATTTTGGTTTGTTTACGTAGGCTGCCATGCATTAGAGCCAGCTCAGACTAATGGTCTTCCTGTTTAATTAATTTAACACAGGTAATACATACTTTCACCTTTTGCCTTCACCATTGCAGACAGGTTGTTTTTATCTTCTGAAAACTAGTTGTGGTTGTAATACCATATAAATTAAAGAGTCACATCTAAATTTTATTTTAGTGATTTCCCTCTGAATTGAGAAGAGTATAAATCATTTGTGTTATATTTAAAAAATACAGAAAAGTATCAAGATTCTTTTTGGACTTATTATCCTGGGTTCACTATTAACAGTTTAGTGTCTATTTTTCAGACTTAAATGAATATATCCACTGCAACATTGGAGAAAGAGACAAAGATAGGAAACGAGAGAGCAAAAACATGCACATGAGAGAGATATTTAAAATTCCATCTAGTTGCAAATGATTACATTTAGAATGTATGAGCAATGAGGTCCTACTGTGTTCCACAGAGAATTACAGTGTCTCTTGGGATAGATCATAATGGAAGATGATATAGGAAAAGAAGTACAGGAAAAGGATAATATAGGAAAAGGAATATAGGAAAAGGAAAGGATAATATAGATCTTGGGATAGACCAGGTTGCAAGAAAATATAGAATAGTGGGTCACTTTGCTGTACAATAGAAATTGGCACAACATTGTAAATCAATTATAATTAAAAAAAATTCATCTAGCAATGTTTAGTGAATTCTTGTTGGTACTGAACTGTAAGTCCAGTAACTAATGACTAAATAATTTTGTTCACATTAGGCAACTAGAATAAAAACAAAAGGCTACACTTAAGGACAACTGTTCACATACTTTTAAATACAGTGGGTATATTATTAACTGTTATTTGATTATTTTTATATCATATTAAAATACATAGCCTGATTCATGAGGTCAGCAGTCACAACAGAATCTCATGCCTCAGACTGTTACTCTTTTAAAATATCATTCATCCCTTTGAATGTATCACTGATACAAATTTCAAACAGTCTGTGTATCACAGAGACAATACTATGTGTTTAACACATTTTCCTCTTCCTAGGTACAGAACAAGGTGACATTTTCTCATGATCCATGTGATGAATCTGGCAAATGGGATAAAAATCAAAATTGAATTCCTATCTTGTATGATTCCTACAGATCTCTCTTCTCTGCAGTAGTGACCATAGATCATCTTCTGAGATGTCAGAGAATTCACACAGCACCTCGAATCTCTGAAAGACCATATGGAGTGGAGCACCAACTCCTGCAATCCCATCCATTAACAGTGGTGGTCTACATGGAATGAGTGAGAAACTTTTCTACTAAGCAAACAAGATGTAAGATTTCATTAGTTATCACAGCGCGTATTAGGCTGCCTCATTTACACAGCATGCAGTCCAAACGTATTCCCCAAATTCAATAAAAATCCAACTAATAGCATTTCTATTTTACTTTAAAAAAAATGGAGTCTGGGTGTGTTTCATGCCAGTTCCTCAGCTGTAACAAATGTGCCACTCTGGTGAGAGATGTTGATAATGGGGGAGGCAATGCATGATTGGAGACAATGAGTAAATGGGAAATCTCTGTTCCTTCCACTCAATTTTTCTCTGAAGTTACATTTGCTCTTAAAAATAATGTCTATTACAACCTGTGGAATGGGAGAAAATAGCTTCAAACAATGCAGCAGACCAAGGCTTAATCTCCAAAATATGCAAACAACTCATACAACTCGACAGCAAAAAAAACAAACAACCCAACTGAAAAATGGGTGGAAGACCTGAAAAGACATTTCTCCAAAGAGGACCTACAGATTGCCAACAAGCACATGAAAAAAGTGTTCAACATCACTAATTATTAGAGAAATGCAAGTCAAAACTACATTGAGGCGACAACTCCCACTGGTCAGAATGGCTATTATTAGTAAGACTACAAATAATAAATGCTGGAGAGGTTGTGGAGAAAAGGGGACCCTCCAACACTGTCAGTAGGAATGTAAATAAACTGGTACAACCACTATGGCAAACAGCATGGAGGTACCTCAGAAAACCAAATATAGAACTACCAGCAATCCAACTCCTGGACATATATCCAGACAAAGCATTCACTGAAAAATATACATGGACCCCTGTGTTCATTGTAGCATATTTACAATAGCCAAGACATGGAAAGAACCCCAAATGTCCAAAGACAGATGAATGGATTAAGAAGATGTGGTACATATGCATAATGAAATAGTACTAAGCCATTGAAAAACAAAATAATCCATTTGCAGCAACATGGATGTAACTAGAGACTCTCATACTAAATGAAGTAAGTCAGAAGGAGAAAGACACCATATGATATCATTTACATTTAGAATCTAATACATGGCACAAGTGAACCTATCTGAAGAAAAAAGAAACAAACTCATGGACACAGAGAACCAGTCTTGTGATTGCAAAGAGGAAGGGGGAGGGACTGAGAGGGACTGGGAGTTTGGGGTTAGTAGAGGAAAATTATTACATTTGGAATAGGTAAGCAAAGAGATTGTGCTGTGCAGCCCAAGGAACTATATCTGATCAATTGTGAAGGAACATAATGGAGAATAATGTGAAAAAAATATATAAATAAAACTGGGTCACTTTGCTGTACAGCAGACATTGACAGAACATTGTAAATCAACTACAATAAAAAATTCAAGAAAAAAATCTCTGTTATAATCAAACACTCATGTTTCTATTTATTTGAAACATTTTTGTTATATTTTATACACAATATTTTTCTATAACATATTTACTGAGGTTTATAAATGTTAAACTTAGGGAATATTATTTATATTACTTACAATAGTTTTCAATTTATTTTAAATTTGAATGACAATTATTGTTTTCTTAATTTTGTAAGCAATATATATTCACTGCTGTTCACTAAAAATACATAAAATCATAGAGTAAAAGTAATTAAGAATTGTCCATAATCCTTACCCCCTTGAAATAATTATTGGAATTATTATTTCAACTTATTTTTCATACTTACTATATATTTTTAAAGTTTCCGTGTTATTAAATGGTCTAATAAATACAAACTTTATCATTATATAGTTTTAAAAATTATATTGAAGATTAAAATTTCATGGTGGACATTTAACTTGATAAAAATTTCCTTCTGTTTTACACAATGTCAAAACAAACTAGTGTTTATCTTCTGTGAATGAACATGTCATTATATTTATAGTAAGAGTGATTATCACAAAATTTAAGAAGCAGTTTAAATACTTAGGTACATTTTTTGCTTAGGCTATATGCTCATTATGTAGGTTGTTTTTTGATCAGTAATAATATCATCATGCTTTAGTAATAGCAACTAGTCTATTTTTATTTTTTGAGAAATGTCTCACCTTTCTTTACTATTAATTACATACTACCATTAATAGCATTTTAACTAATCAATTGTAACTTCTAAGTAATGTTTATTTGTCATTGACAACACCCTAAAATTTATCACTATGCACTCTATCTTATAATGGCTACATAAATCATGAATGGTGTTGTTTTTCAATATTCTTTTCTTAGCAGATCTATTTTAGGAAAGCACTTTTAATTAATCAAATTTATGAAGAACTTCTTGATACAAAGAGCCAAGTAAAGATTTGTACATATTTATTCCACTCATTCAAAAGTAAATGTCCCAAAAAATAGAGATAAAATAATCTCCATCTTCAGAGCATCACTAATCCTGGCAAACTTTGAGGCATAATTGCCAAATATTTTAAAATGCAGAATAAAGTAAAAGTAGTTGATGAAAACTAGCATCTGGTTCTTCAAAATCTGAGAACAGAGATTTTTCTTTTTTGTATTTTGTTTTTTTAGGGCCACACCTGAGGCATATGGAAGTTCCCAGGCTAGGGGTCAAATTGGAGCTGTAGCTGCTGGCCTATACCACAGCCATAGCAACATCAGATCCCAGCCATGTCTGCGACCTACACCGGATCCTTAACCCACTGAGCATGGTCAGGGATTGAACCCGCCTCCTCATGGATACTAGTCATGTTCATTAACCACTGAGCTAAGACAAGAACTCCAGATTTTTCTAAATATACATTTTTGTAATACCAAAAAGTCTTTCCAAGTGATCTTTTGATGAGTGAAATGATATTCATAAGGAATAAAATCATGAAGGAACTACAAATGCCCTTGTAGAGATAACATTCAACAGGTAGAAGGGGCAGGGGGTTAGCTGCCATTTTATTATCCACCACTGATGTGAACCTCCTATCTAAGGTAACCAACTGTTAGATGAGAAGCAGAGAGAAGAACTAAGAAGTGTCACACGAAGCACCGATCTTTGAATGGGCTTGTTTTTAGCCATCACTCCATTTTGAAAGTTAACATGAAGAGAAGACAAGGCTTCCCAAGGCACATAGAACATGTATTTTTGTCTAACAAGTGCTCTAGATTAAAATCAAAAGCTAAAACTAAAGCATAAATGAAAAATCTCAACTCAGGCTTGTAAATCTTATTTACTCCTACCACAAAAGACATTCTGTTCATAGCTAACCACAATGCAAAAGATGTAATAACCACAAAGGTAGAGCATGGCGCCTGTAACGTGTTCAGTTGTGTCCCCTGAATAAATATGTTGAAGAACCTCCAAACGTGACATTATTTGGGAATAGAATCATTCAGACATAACTAGCTACAATGAAGTCATATTGAGATAGCATGGGCTTTACTCCAATGTTACTGGTGTCCTTATAAGAGGAAAATGGTATATGAAAACCTAGACACACTAGGGTAAATGTCATGTGATTAGAGAGGCACAGATTGAAGTGCTCTAGCTGTAAGCTAAGGCTTGACAGCTACCACTAGAATCTTGGTGGAAAAAAATGAAGCCTTTCCCCTACAGTTTTCAGACAAAGCATAGTTCCACAGACCTTTTTGTGTTTCTAACCTCCACAACTATAAGAAAATAAATTTCTGGTTTTGTTAACCACCTGGTTTGTAGTACATTGTTATAACAACACTAAGAAACTAATACAGGACCTATGCATACAATTTTTATAAAATGAGGTAGGAATTATTATATGAAAATATAAAGAAATTAGCAATAGCTAATGTACATTAATTATACAAATAAATAATAATTTTCTCAGCTATATGTACTTGAGATATTTCCAATAATTACAATAAATTATAAAACAACAGAAATGTAAACATTTAAAATTGGATAAATCATATTTACTGTCCTTGGGAGAAAGAGAAACGAGAGAAGAAAAAAAAATCAGCCATACTTGGTGAAGTCTATTTCTTCTTGAGGAGTTGAATAGAAGTTGCTCATAGAAATGAAAAGACAGCAGAAAGAGCTTTCAACTAAGATGGGTACAGTATTTCTGGAATGACATAAAGTCCTTAAAGTCACTTGTTTATTGCAGAAAACAACACATTTTTCTAACCACAGGTGATTAAACTATGAACATTTTGGTAACATTATGGAAAGAGTTTAAAAAAAAAATTCTTTTTGAAACTCTGGAGAACTTTTTTAAAATGGTGTCCCAAATAAAGAAGCAGGAGGCCAGGCTGCACTAAATTGTCATAAAAAATATCTCTAGAAGCCTAACCGATGCTGGAAAAAAAAAAAAACTTAAAGGGTAGTAGTAGTGTCATCTTACCCACCTTTTCTTTAAAATGAATCTAACACCTAAGAAAAATATTATTTTTCTCATCATGGTTTTGAATAATATTTACATTTATTCATTTATAAAATCACTATTTTTGTTATTCTCAAAGGTGTTATTTCCCAGACTAATCATCTCAAATGGGTGCAATGACCTGCTAGTCTGAAAATACTTATTAAAATAGCAATCAACTCTGCATACTTTTAGAATATTTAAACTGATAATTAAGGATCTGTTGACTGGCTCTGGAAGTTCAGTGATAGGTCAAGATTACAGTATTTGCTAAGCCTAGTCAGGCCATTTTTATAATCCATCATATTTATACTTTGGGGACTATTTACCTTATTCACATGTTGAATTAAATGCTGCTAAAGTCATTAGCTCTGTCAGCTAGTTTTTCAACTTGCTAATTGTCTGTAGTATCCTAATTAACATGTCTATAAAAATATGCTGCTCTGTTTCTACTTAACAGAAAGTTTCCCAATTAATAAAGTGCTTTCCCAAAATTGAAAGTAATTAAGCTATTTACAAATTTGATTTAAATTCTCTTTTGGCCTTTTTTGGTAATTCTAATTTATATATATATATTTTGTTTTGTTTTGTTTTTTCTTTTTAGGGCCACACCCACTGCATACGGAGGTTACCAGGCTAGGGGTCAAATTGGAGCTATTGACGCTGGCCTACACCAGAGCCACAGCAATGCAGAATCCAAGCCGTGACTGTGACCTACACCATGGCTCATGGCAATGGTGGATCCTTAACCCACTAAGCTAGGCCAGGGATTGAACCCACATCTTCATGGATACTAGTCGGTTTGGTTAACCACTGAGCCACGATGGAATGCCTATACTCTTTTTAGAGTCTTTCATTTCATTGCTTCTATATTTCCTTATATTTATTTTCAAAAGATTATATTGTCAATTAATTCGTTATTAACTTACTCATTTCATAATTGCTTTTTGTACCTCTCCAATACTCCAGCGTTGTTTTAAGAACAGAGAATCAGAAATAAACACCACATAATTTCTTCTCTCAAAGAATTCAGAATCAGCTAAGTGCTTAAAGGTAAACATAAGTTGTTTTACGATTTTAATAGAGTATTAACTGCCTGTGATTAAGGAAGATTGCCTTAAAGAGGTAATTTTTGATTTGAGCCTGGAGGGATGATTTCGAATTCCTTAAAAATAGAACAAACTCCAGAGTTTTGGGATCATTTTATGTAGTTTGATATTGCCAGGTATGAGATATAAGCAATATTCTGAAAGTTGATAGCAAAAAGACACAGAGGGCATTAAAGACCATTCTGGAGGTTACAGGCAGCTATCCAAGAATATTCATTAAGTAAATTTTGTTTATTCACAAGCTAGTAATATAACTCTGGTCAATCAGTGCTAGCATAATTGAAGAAGGTAAAACTAGAATGGTAAAAATAAATAGGGGGCCATATTGTAGTTGCCATTCCAAAATGAGCCTGTTAGAAACAGAATAAAAAGTAGATAATTAATGTAATAAAATTTTAGTGAGGAACTGGAGGAGCTGACAAGGACCACACTCAGACCAATTAGTGTAAGTGTAGAAATCATAAGTAATACACAGATTTGGGGATGAACACATAACCAGTAACAAAAGTAATAACACCAGTACTGGTAATGATAATAGTAAACAGTGATTTCTGACTATATGTTAGATAATGTAATAACCACTGTATAATATTTTGAAAACATTTTATTAAATTCACTAAATACACACCCATCAAATTCACTAAATACATTCTCTACAAATTTTAAACTTATGTTCATGTAGCAACTCTCTTGCAATAAAGAACTCATTAATCCTAAAATAATGATTTGTTCTGTTCCTCTTCTAGTTGGACATATGAGGGCATTTTTCAGGTTAGGCTTTATCTTTCTTTAAATGTGGTGGGTCAAATTACCATCGCTCACTAAGAAAGGCATGATACAGCAGTGGTTTTTCAGTAAGTGACTGATAGGGTTAAGAACATGTTTGAGGGTTAAGAAACAAATGTTGTTAAAGAAAATATTAAATATATGTTGTATAAAATAAGAGAAAGCACAGATGCAGTAAAGAAAGTATAAATTTTTCCTGGTTAGTGGAGAAATAAAAAAGTACAACCCCAAACTATCAAAGCTTCATTTAGAATGGTGAAAGTGGCTGAGAAAAGCACATTTAAAAATTAAAGGGCCAGTAACCTTAAGTAGCTCCCAGGAGTCTTTCTCTATGTCCCTATCCTAATTACTCACCCACTCTCACAGATAACAGTTCTATACCTCTACTCCTTTTGCAGTTCTCTTCCCCATCTTCACTCTCAGGTGAATGGTCTTGCATCATATCTAAGAGAGAGAGAGAAAAAAATACATTCAATTAATCAAAAGAGAATTTCCTCAACCCCCACTACCCCCGCTCCTCCACCTTCCTGGATCTGGGTTCTCTCCTGTAACTGTGGAAGAATTTCCTGTGCTCCTCTATATAGCAGCTTTCACCCTCACTTACCAGCCTGTGGACATTATTTCAGCTTTTTACCTCTTTTGTTTGTCTTTACTCTATGCTTCTTTATTTCACAGATTGCTCCCATCAAGATTGCAAAAATATTTCTATTTTCCACTAAAAACTAGAATCAAAAAGACCGTCTCTCAAACTCCATTTATTTTTCACAGTCATTTTCTTCCTTTTAGTTAGAGCAGAAACCTCAGAAGAGATATCTATACTCAGTGTCTCCAATTGTTCTCTTCTGATTTGCTGTTGAATCATCTCCAAGAATTCTTTTAATTCTAATATCACTTAAGATGTCCTCTTCTATGTCACAAAATCCAGGTCTCAAATAGTATTCTAAATCAGTTGACTTAGTACAGAAAATAGCAGTGAGTTATGTCCTCCTGGCTTGTGTTCTAATATACAACATTTTTATTATTTTCTTTGGCTCAATTTCATTTTTTGTCTCCTTTGCAAAACTTAACAGCTTATTTCCAGACCTTGAAATGTTAGAATGTCTCAAGGATCTATTTCTGGATCATTTTCACTCTACATTTACTTTGTTATTGACCTTAACCTCTACCATGACCACAAATACCACTGAAATAAGGATTTCTCTTTTGGCCATTCATCTAACTGCCTAAATCTGATCTCCACTTGGATATCTAATAGACATTCCAGACAATATGTTCAAAACTGAAGTCTTTAGTCTACCTCCACCTCTTACTCTGAATAAAGAAAACTGCCGCTTTCACATTCCTTCTCTTCAACACTTTCCTTCTATTGCTTAGACCCATGAATGGAATTATCATTATTTTGTTTTTCTCACATTCAACATCCGATTTCTGTACAAATTCTACAAGAATTTCCTCCAAAATGTAACTAGAATCTGCTATGTCTTTCTTCTAAGGTACTATATTATTCAAGCAACCTTTATCTCTTATTTTATTACTTAATCTCAATTAACCCATTTCTTTAATGTTGCTTTTGCCCTTCTCATTTTTCTTAATTACTCAATGAATTTTATTACAATCATCACAACTCAATTTTATAGTGATTTCCATCCCAAACCCCCAGTGCATCCCCCCACCCCTCAACCTGTCTCATTTGGAAACCATGTTTTTCAAAGTCTGTGAGTCAGTATCTGTTCTGCAAAGAATTTCATTGTGTCCTGTTTTTTTAGATTTATTTTCACAAAGCACCCAGGATGATCTTGTTATAATTAGGACAGATCCTATCATTATTCTGATCACAATGTCCTAACAGTTTCCCACTTTCTCAACGTAAAAGCAAAATCCTTGCAAGGCTTATCAAGGCGCTGTGGGATCTGCATCTTGTATGTAAGGTGTCTTCTTTGCAAAGTTAGTTATGCTTCTAGCGCAGGCCATGTGTACTTTTGTCTGCTTGAATGTCTCTTGTCCCAAGTTTACACAAAGCACACTGCCTCCTCCTCTGTCCTTACTTCAACATCACCTTCTCAGTAAGGCCTTTTTGACAGTCCTGTAAGAAACTGACACTTTGCTTCCATCCCTCAATATTCCACATCTATCTTCTCTGCTTTATTTTTCTTCCTCTCCTTTACTGCTATCTTATTCACTATGTATGTTTTGTTATTTTTATTTTTTTTCTCTATTTATTGTCTATTTTCTTTTGACGGCTTGCTCTATACCTGGTATCAAAGTTAGTCTTCACATAAAGAACACACTCAATATGTGCTTGTTAAATGGATGACAACATGCATTAGGGAATATTTTAAGTTTGAGAAATGCAATTATATGTCTTGTTCATTAGTCACACTATAAAATTTAGTTCTAAAATTTGCCTTGTTTAGAAATATAAAGAAAAAAGAAACATAGGAAAGAAGGAAGGAAGGAAAAAAGAGAGAAAATACAAAGAAAAACAGAAAACAGAAAAGAGAATAGGCCTTCATCATTGAGCTAACTTCTGTGTGATCTTTTCAAATGTTAGTATACCATTATTTACTTTAAAACCTTCACTTGCTTCCTAGGCCACTTAGGATAAAATGCAAGCCCCATATCTTGACTTGCAAATTTATACAGAATGTGCTTCTTCCTGATATCATACCACTTCTCCACCTGTCAAGAGGTTTAAGCCACCAGACTTTAAGTTGTACAGATAGACTTATTTCCTCTCTACTTAGTTAAGTCCTTGTCTTCCTGGCTCAAGGTTAAATGTCATCCTCTGAGAAAGGTCTTTCCTCACCACAAAATTTAAAGAACTCACCTACTAAGCACTAGCTCTCTGCCCTATTACCTGATATATTTCTATTATGATCTGCTAATGTATCTTATTTTTGTCTGTCTCAGTTAAGGAGAACTTGATCTCTATGAGAATTCATTGTACCTATTAATGGCTGGATCCATTGTCTGACTCAGCAGTATCAGTTGAGGACTTCTATGTCTGAATCTACTTGAAGGAGAGAGCCTGCCCACTGGCCCACCTCCCAACTATGTTCAACCAACTTGATGATTAGAGGAAGCAGAAATACACTGCTAGGTAGTAGAAATAAACGGGGAGGGGTGGGCACATACAGAGAGAACCTAGTTTTACTGAGTGAGTATATATTTCTGGTCATAAAATCCTGATGTGCTAGAAATTTCACTTTATTCTCCTCAAATCAGCTGTGATGCTTAACTGCCATCTGTGTAAGAAAATGCATTCTTATTTCCTCCCACTTAAATTTAAAATGGCTATTTGGAACATGACCTGTTTTATAAGTTAGAGGATTCCAATATTTAGTGTTGTACTTACCATAAAAGAAAACATCAGAAAGAGTTTTGTATTATTGCACCTTTAATTTTGATATAAAGCATATCAATCTTTTTGGCCTTGGAAAATCTAGATATAGAGAATGAAGAGCATGAAAGTGTGTTGATTAAGTTGTTATACTGCAGTTCTAGTATTGACTATTTGCAGCATAAATGGAAAACGAACACAATTCATATGTATTCAGGATAATTGCCCCAAAGAAACTGGCTCTGAGTTTATAAAGCTTTTTCTGTTCACAACAAAAATAATGATGAAGCATTTTAGATACTCTGTTTGTGCCTGTTCCTTGTAATACCAGTTATTTTAAAACTCAAGTGTTTTAGTATAGCTGGTATCTGCCTAAAAGCATAAGGGAAATTTCAGAAATATCAAATAATACCATACTTTCTGAATAAAAGAATTCTCTGATACAAAGCATTTACCATTCAGTACAGGAATACAAAAGAATTTTGAAATTTCAAATGGAAGTCTATTTGAACTATAAGAAAAATCATACAAGTATATTTTTTCCTCAACAATAGGTATACAGTATAAATACATTGCTATATTCTTAGATTCATTTAAATTATAATACATATTTTTTCCTCTTAAGTTCAGTGCTTTTTCTTTCATAACTACTCTTATTTTTTTATGTTTAAAATGTTTAATTGTTTATTGTGAACTGTTTTAAATGCATGCCTTAATAACAATACATGAGAGTAATCACATTATGAAAAAATATCTTATGAAGGAGTGTTTTGAGAAAAAAAACAGAATAAAAGTGCTTATGAACTTGAGTTAGGGAATTGGTTGATGTATGCTGTATCTATCTTCCAGATCACATATAGATGTATCCAGTTATAGACTAAAACAAAGTTATACACAGAAGTTTCCTAAACCGACTCTGTAAAAGTCTCCTCAAATTTTCTCCCATTGCAGTTTGTAGGTAAGTCTGTCAAAAGTCACTGGTTCAGACCTTCTTGCTGGGTTTATCGACTGCATGAGGTCACTTCCACCTGTAATAAAAACTTCCAAGAATGGGTCTGAATACTAGTATCTCCAATATGGTACAAAACAGAAACCTTGATTTGATCCCAAATTTTTTTTTTTTTTTTTTTGCTCTGACTGATTAGCCCATCTCCAACAAAGAGTATATTTGAATTTGTCCCCAAAACTCAAGTATTCAGTTTGGTGCTATCCACTTCCCTAGCTTATGGTGGTGTTCATGCTACACAGAAATGAGTGCCCTAAATTTTCTACAGACTTGTTAATCACTTGAATACTTCTTAATTTTTTTTATTTTTAATTTTTGTCTTTTTAGGGCTGCACCTATGGCATATGGAAGTTCCCAGGCTAGAGGTCGAACTGCAGCTATTTCTGCTGGCCTACGCCACAGCCACAAGAACACCAGATCCGAGCTGCATCTGTGACCTCCACCACAGCTCATGGCAACACTGGATCCTTAACCCGATGAGCAAGGCCAGGGATCAAACCTGCATTCTCATGGATACTAGCCAGATTTGTTTCTGCTGAGCCACAATGGGAACTCCAAATACTGCTTTCTGAGTAACAGCTGAAACTACTGCAACCTCAAACTCTTCACCTCACACACAAACAGAATAAATAGCTCTTTCAAGGCATATCAGCAGTTGAATGATCAGTTATTTTCCAAGCACTGCATTTACCCAAAGGGAACCATTACTTACTTCCAGGGTCTACCCACTCTTATTCATCCATTCTGTCAAGGACTGAGAATTACTGAAAACTGCTTCTCCCTGCACTGCAATACAATTCCAAATCCCCATGCAAAAACTCAAAGATCAGACTTGAAATAGATATTTTTCAATATCCTTTCTTTTATCATCCAGAGACTAAAGCCATAATTACTAGCAAAATTGACAGGAAAATCTCAGATAGGGATTTTTTCTGAGTGGTATCAAAAGGTGTCATAAACAATCTACTGCCTATCTTGTAAGTCAGATAAAGAGACATTTAGGATATAATTCAGTTAATTTCACTTTCCACTGCAACTAAAAAAAAGACTTTTAATGATTGCATAATAGAAGCCTAGAGTTAGTAGCCCCAGGGTTGGTTCAGTGGCTTAATGACATAGTCAAAGATTTTGACATTTTTATTTGAATTCTCTCTTTCTCAGTATATTGACTTTGAATCCATGACATACACAGAAGAAAAGAAGCTGCTGTGAAACAGAAACAATTAGAATTTTTAGAAAGAAAACACTACCAAAAAATTTAATTAGATAAGACTTGAGCTGGAGGAAGGAAGAGAAGTGAAGTATAAAAAGGAGGAAAGGCGGGGAGTAGGGGCTGAATGGAGAAGGGCACTGATGGACTTCTCAGTGTGATAAAAGCCAGGTAGCAGAACGGAGAGCTTCAGAGGAAAAACTGTCTTTGAATGTGTGAACACCCTCACCTCTTAAATTATTGTCTGTGGAATGCTGCCATTCAACAGCTCTCTTGACACATGCTAGCACCTCTTCTGTCAACAGGGAGTTTGAATGAGTTTTAGACTTTAAGGAGAAGAGAAACAACCACTCCTAACTGAAGTGGGACTGAACACGGCTAGATGGGACTTTATCTAAGAACTCATGGTGACCTCAAATATAAATTTTGGACATCGTATGGGTTATTATATTTTGGACATCATATGGTTATTTCTGTTTAGTAAATCTAGGTGAAATGTTGATGTTGCCATTGTTATAGGCATACAAATATTTTTATACCCCGAGAATTATTTAAGGTGAATATTAAATTGCCAGGTATATTGATAGTAGAGATACTTACCTATTATGATTAGTAGGGAGTACATGGGAAACATACTTAAAATTAGTGAATTAGAATCATTAAAGGCATACACAAGGTGAAATTAGGTGTAAGAGTGAGACAGTTTGCTCCTCTAGGATGTTTAATAATGTTCCCAGGAGACTGATTATAGAGAGTCCCCAAAGATTTTGATGACAAAGATGATAATTGGAAAGTAACTCCCCTGATGGTGTCAGTCTTATAAGATGGCTTTACTTATTGGGCAAAATGGCCTGAACCTGGTTGACCTGCCCATTTTTATGAAAGAATCCTATTCAGAATAGAACTGAAAAATGCATCCAATCCCAGATCACACACCAAAGAATGAGTTCATCAATTACTTGGGAAGCTTCTACCTGAGACTCTAGTCAGGAAATGCTATCCAGTGCTTGGTAATCATGGTAGGTACTGATTATCATTAAATCTAGGAACCTAAAAATCACAGGATCCAAGAACTACTTTGTGTTGATAGATTCTCAAGGATGCTCACTGTGGTAACTAATATCTATTCAAACCCAGTTTTCCACTTAGGTCATTGACCGTCAGAGTGAAAACTAACCACCACATATTTATGCTTCATTTTTTTTCATTTAACAAATATTCATGGGCATCTATGAGTTAGTGTACTACTGTGCACTGGGGATGTAGCTGTAAACAAAAGAGCAAATAGTATCTTCATGGGGCTTATATCCTAGTAATGGAAACATAGAAATAAACTCTTACATAAATGCTTAGTATATCCAAAAGGGAAAAGTGATTTAGAGATAAATAAATGAGGAGAAAGTGAAAGGGAAGGTGTGTGTGTGTGTCTACATGGGGTTTTTCTTTTACAAAAATGTCATCAGAGTTGCTGTCCCTAAAAGGTCATATTTGAGCTAGTAAATGAAAGAAGACACATAATGAGGCAAATGAGTCTTTGCTGAGACTGTGTTCCAGGCAAAGAAAGGCCTGGAACATACAAAGACCTTATGATGGCAGCATGTCTGATATGTTAGCATACAGAGGGGAGGTCACTGGAGTAGGTGATGACTAGCTAAAAGAAAGAATAACCCGAGCAGGAAATAAAGAAAGAACAGATATTAACATGTTAGGCAAGTCCTTACAGGCCATTGAGGGAGGTCTGGGTGGGATATGAAACCATGAGAAAGTTTGCAGAAAAACAGTGACATGTTCTGATTGATCATTTTAAACGAGAATTTCAGTTATTCAAATAAGAATAGAGAATCTGGTTCCAGGGGCAAAAGCAGGAAGGCAGTGTTTAAATCTTTCCTAATCACCTAGCTGAGAACTTAGATTGTTTTAGATGTTGTCTGTCATGAAAATGCTGAAGAGTGGCAAGATTCTGTGTATTTTTTGAAGGTAGAATGTACAGAGCTTCTAGGCTGTGAACACGTGGAGACCGGGGAAAGTGGGTGCTCAAGAAAGGTCTGGAAGCTCCTTCCCCCATCCACATGCCCTGCCCTGTGTATCTCAACCACCTGGCTGTTCCTGGGTTATATCATTTTATAGTAAACCAGTAATTCAGTAAGTGAAATCTATCCCTGAGTTCTGTGAGCTGGCCCAGCAAATTAAGAGAAGCCATGGTGGGGGGGTGGTCATTGGGATCTCTGATCTATCACTAGTAGGTCAGAAGCATAGGTGACAACTGGGTTTAGACTGGCATCTGAAGTTTGGGGGGGGCAGTTTTTCCAGACTGAGCCCTTAACTTGTGGAATCTGACACTATCTCTGAGTAGATAGTCAGGAGTGAATTGAAATTGTAGGACACCCAGCAGGTGTCACGGAGATTTGCTTCATCTGGAGGAATCCCTCCCCCCCACATTCAGTGATCATAAGTGTCAGAAGTAAAGTGTTTTACATAAAAGTAAAGGAGAAACACATGGGAAAAAGAAGACTCTAAGTTTTTCTGTTTTAGAGGGAGAAAATTTTTTAAAATGTGGAGTAAATTCAGAACATTTCAAGGAAGTATGTACTACTCTTTCTAAACCACTGTCCTAAAAGAAATCAAGAGGTGATTTGAGGAAAAGAGATTATATAAATAAGCAAGTCTGAGATTGCTGGATGAGGATGTATTGGATAAAAATATATTCGTAAGGGGATTTCCAGTCATGGCTCAGCAGAAACAAATCATGAGAACACAGGTTGGATCCCTGGCCTTGCTCAGTGGGTTAAGGATCCAGCATTGTTATGAGGAGTGGTGCAGGTAGCAGATGCAGTTCAGATCCTGTGTTGCTGTGGTTATAGTGTAGGCTGACAGCTACAGCTCTGATCTGACCCATAGCCTGGGAACTTCCATATGCCATGGGTGCAGCCCTAAAAAAGACGAGATAGATAGATGGATAGATAGATAGATAGGCAGGCAGACAAACAGACAGACAGGACATAAAGTTTCTAATTCTCACTTGTCTTAGATTCTGTTTCTCCTAGAATGCAGGGTTTCAAGGTAGGCAAGAATGGGGAGTAAAAGCCTGCAATATTTGAAATGGCCTTCACCACCTAGAAAAGGAATTAAGAAATCCACCTTTGGATTGGGTAGACATTTATTCACCCTTTTTTCCCCCCTCAGAATCTCTGTCTCAGGGGTTCTTTTGCAAAAGCATCAGTGAAGATTATTCTCTGTATTTTGGGACCTGACCTTTGTTATTGTTGCAAATTTTCTCTGTTTACATAGAAGAAAAGAGTTGTAAATTTTTATCTGCTAGCTAGTCACCATCATAAATCAGAAGATATTTTTGAAGAATTTTCCCTTTTCTAGATTTTCAGTCTCAACTATTACTTAGAGAAAAAAATGCTTTTATTAAATAACTATACAAACAACCTATTTTATCTTAATGCGAGAATGGTATGGTCATTAACTAAAGTGCTGTACTAACATTGAGTTTTGCACATTTATATTCTGGCTAATGTTACCAGACAAATGATCTATGAAAAAATAGTTATCATATCTTTTTTTTAATTTTAAATTAATTTGAAATTTTAGATAATTTAGGTAGAGTATAGGATTTTTTTTCTTCTGTAGTATTATGGAAGCTAAGTAAACATATAATATTATTAGAATGATAGAAACGTTTTCTTAATTTCGTTATTAATCAGAATAGATTTTCAGAATTTAGGATGTACTTAAGCTATCTATAATTTATATCCTAATTATTTGCAATGCCTATATATATATGCACATACATACACATAGGTATGTATCAAGTAAAAACTGTGCATTTCTTCCTTATAACACTTGCATAAATTAAAATTATTTCTTTTTCATGTAAAAACCTGGGTTTTATTTCTCTTTCTTGGATAAAGCTGGGTATGCTTACTAGCTGGATTTCCTTGTTATTTAAGAATATTCATCTTCCCTCAAGTTGACCTCTGAATACTGTTAGGAAATGATGAAAACAATGAAATCTGGACATACTTATTAATAATAGTTACCAGAAAATACTTATTAAACATATTAAATATATACTTCTCTCTACGTTCTGCCTTTAAAAACATAAAGGGTAACTTTCAGCATTTTGGAATATCTGTGAAAGAACTAGTTGACAAACGATTATTTAGGATTTAAATTGCTTTAAATGCTTACTCTTAAGAGCCCGCAAATAAAATGTTAAAGGCTGATTTTTTTGTGCATGTGTATATAAATATATATTTTAATAACATGAAAACAATAGTATGCTATAGAGGAAACACTTGTCTCTAGTAAATAATGAAAAGCTATTCTTGAGATATTACAAAAGTGAATGGAAGAAATCAATGAATTGTTTAGACAAAGAATAAAGAAAATCTCCTGAACTAAGATAATCAATCACCACAGAGTCTTGATGAAACGATTTCATTACTTGCAAAACACAGTGGTTTTCTTTGTACAAAAAATCCTTTGGGAAGATTCTAATGATTAATTATACAAATAACTTTTCTCTTTTGTAAAAGGAGTTTCAAATAACATTTCAAATACAAAATGAAGTAAATTTTATCAGATCTGTATGCAGTGTTTTGCATTTGAATGTCATTAGGAGGTCTTGAAATAAACTTAACAAGAATATTCTTGAGAACATTCTATTTGTGTGATGGTGTTTATACACTAATGGAACTTCTTTATGGTATCAATAAATAGGAAATATCTAAAAAGAAAAACAAACATAAAAAGAGCACTAAATCAAAAATTGTCTATTGTGCAATTAATTAGGAAATAAGATAATTTACACATGGAATAGCAAAAAAATGGTGTTTTATAAGAGCTTGATTAGAGTACATAGATAATGAATCTAGGATGATAATTTTTATCTATGCTCTAACTGCAGAAATCAATTACTATCCATCATTTAACAAATGTTTACCCTTTAATCCAGTTAAAGATACATCATTCATTCAGCATTCAATTATTTGTCCATTCAAATATTTATTGTCTATTTATAAGTTGTCAGGCACTGGGGTTACATTGGCAAACCCAGATACTGACTGACATTATGGAATGTATTTATAAAGTAGTGAGTAAAACCTTCAAAGGATTGCATTATAAACGTAAAATTACAACTCAGTCGAGTAACTAATAAATATTTGCTATAGAAAAAGTTTTATGATGAAGAAGCTGGTAATACTTGATCTAAAAAGAAGAATTACCAGAAATTAATGAATAAACACCATATATATACATATATATATACACACATATACATATATATACACACACACACAGAGAAACATAAATATGTGTACACACAACTCTGTATAATGAACATCATTTAAACTTCTACTTTTACATTCAATTTATATTTAAATTTAAGCTCCATACTTTTATGTGTGTGATGAAGATCATGTTTTTGCACATGTCTTAGATTAGGCTACTACAACAAATTACCATAGGCTGGATGACTTAAACAGCAAACATTAATTTCTCACAGTTTGGAGGCTGGAAGTCCGAGATGGGCTAACTATATGTTTGGGTCCTTGGTAAGGGCTCTCTTACTGGTTTATAGAGAACCATCTTCTCCCTGTGTGGAGGAAAAAGAACTAGCTAAGTCTCTGAATTCTTATAAGGTCACATATCCAATTATTTTTTGTTTCTTAATACAGGAAGATGCAAGAATCTGAGGGTAGTGAAATTTTTTCTTAGGTATGCATCTTCCTTAGCGGTAGCAGTACTACCTCTATGGATAAGTTACGCTGCAAAATAATGACTATACTACAAATCAACTATTAAAAAGAAGTGTAAAACACATTATTATACCTTAAATTTTTGAAGAAACTACCTGCAAAAGGATTCTTGCAAAAGAGCAAAAGAGGCTTCTGAGATAAAATGAGTCCTCCAGATTTAAAAAATTTTTCCATCAAAGTTATAGGCTTTTAAAATAAAAGAACAAATCTGTTCTGCATTCAAATGTCTAGGTAGTTGAGTAAGCTCATTTGTTCTGAATCCTGGGAAGCCGCAACCCTCTATATCCTTCTTTGCCTCTATTTTACCTGAAAGCATTATCTTATTTTTCTTACAGCACTTTTTTAGAAATGTCTCGCATCATTTCAATTTTCCTTGAGAATTTGTCCTGGAAATCATGCTGTTCCAACTCCAATAGGGGTGTCTCTTTCAAGAATGACTGAAATTCACCCTTGAAAGAAACAGCATGTTAGTAATGCTGGTAGAGTTTCTCCAGCTTAATTAAATATCATCAAGCACTAAAAAAAAAAAAGAAAAGAAAAGAAAACGAAAAAGTTAGAAGGAGGGAAAGGAAGAGGAGGGGATAAGATTATTGGTGTGAGGCTTGTGGAGAGGCATATAAGGGATGGTATCCTCTGTTTAGTTCTTGCTATTCTTGTTCCATGTTGGTGAGCCTGAGACCCTTGCGACTTGCTGCAGTTTCAGTTAGCTGAAGATCTGGACATTGACAGGAGAAGAGAATAAGTCTAAACTAAACTAGCACCACTGTTTTTACCTGTCACATTTTAATATCATTATTATTATTTTTCTGGCCACACCTGCAGCATGTGGGAGTTCCTAGGCCAGGGGTGGAACCCGTGCCACAGAGCAGTAACCAGAGCCTCAGTAGTGACGACTGGAAATAGGGCTGTACTTTCCTACTTTCTCTATTTTAATCTAAGCTGAGCCACCAGGGAACTCCCTCTGTCACCTTATTTGTGTGACTAATGACCTCCAAATCTTGCCTACATTTCTATTTTGGCCAACACTGTTTAGGAAGACAGGACAGAGTGTACTGTGCAGTTCCCATTTTAACCAAAGGGGCATAGCACAGTCTATTCCTTGTCAACCCGGCAGTTATACACATCCTTTGAAACCCTATTTCTCATTCACAACATTTTACTGTATTTGGCATTCTCAAACAAATCTTTTACCTGTATTTAACTCTGAAATAAGAAATTAGCAACATAAGCTTTTCTCTTACATGACATAACTGTTCCTCATACATCCAAACACGTACTAACACATACTAACCTTGCTTCCAAAAAGGATATATCACTTTATCCATCACTGGGTCTTGTTGATGTCTTTTCCAGCCAAGTCACACTTCCCTGTGATGCTCTCTAACTGAAATACTGAGAGACAAGTTTAAGCACTAATAACACTCTGTTTGTGGAAGACAATTCAGTGTCTACTAGGAAACTAGAGCAATCCATAAGCTTTTACTGAAAAGGATAATACTTGTAGAAGGCAGAGAGTTTTGCTCCAAATTCCAAAGAAACGCAGTCATTCACCTAAAGGTGATTATAAGACCTCCTCTTGAAACTACTGTGTCTTTTCTGTTGTGTCTTTACACAATTAGAAAATGCAGGTAAGTCTTTTGTTTTTTAACTGAAAGCCCAGATTCAACTAATACTTATTCAAGCAAGGGCCTCATGGCATGATAATTTGCCTTGAATCTTATGCATTGAAAAATATATGTATGCTGCTCAAATTCTTTACACTTAAAATTAAATGATAATAGATTTCATTTTTATTTGAAATATTTTATTTTTCAGTATTTTTATTATTAGTAGTAGGTTAAAGTAATAACAGTGATCATGTATTGAATTATTCTAAGGAGGCAAATACTAGTTTTTTTTCATTTTATACACAAAATTTTTTTTCAAATGTGAAGAAGTTTTCCAGGCAACTCACAGCTGATGGAGTGATCCAGAAGAATATTTTCAATGTCTGCATGGAGAAGAGCATGTGTCAGGCCCCGACAGCTACATCACCTCAACTTTCACTTCATTTACAACGTCAACATGCCATCCATCATTGAGCGAGGCTAGAAAAGCCCTCTACAGGGGCCGTCTCCTGACTCCACCAGGGTAGACCTGGAGAATTGTCATTCCTAATCCTTTGTAATTTGCCCAGTTGTAGTGGTACAGCCTCCATAGCTTTTCTTGAAAGTATTTTTCTCTCTGGATTAGAGAAATATGCAAATAGGGCTGTACTTTCCTACTTTCTCTATTTTAATCTAAGCTGTAAAAGATGCTAATATGTTGGTTTTCCAGTAAAAACACTGCCATGTCCTGAAAAAATAAAAAAGGTGGTGAGCAGGTAATTTGTTTGAGGTAAGACAGGTCATAAATGAAAATGACATTATACATTAGAGTTTGGCATGTGAAACATTCAGAAAAAGTTGTGGGTTTTTTTGTCAGATTTCACTTGAGTTGGTGGTAAACATATTGACAGGGTAGAAAAAGGGGGTGTTTATATTTGATTTAAAATTAAAGAAATGTGAGTAAAATTTGGCAGGACAATTACTAAGCTACTGAACTTAATACTTCTGTTGCTGTCAAGGCACAATTTTCTGAGATGATACTTCATTGTCAACAACTGTGTATACGGCCTTTACTGAAGTTGCCCTCTGTGAGGACCTTCAGAATGTCTGTCATGTGGTTGCCCCACTCACCAACCTTCAGGTTTTAGTTTCTGTTTTTCCACTTCCGATCAACAGTCTGCATATGCTGAGTTAAAGTTTAATGCCAGAAAAATGAATATGATTTAAAAAAAACCCAATTACTGGCAATTTACTTTTCTATTTGAAAGAAACTGAGCCTGCCTTATCATTTTCTAATTTATTAAAGCAAAATTTATTCCAATACCTTAGAAAGATAATGTAAACACCTTCTCTTTTGGTAAATTGTATCCTGTGATCTGAGTGATTCCACGTTAAATGAACTGAAGCCAGTTAATCTTTTACCCGTTTCTACATGATTTACAGTGATGTCTCTGTGTGTAACTACAGGCAAATAAAATAAATGAAGTTAACTTGGATTGATATAACGGTGAACTAGAAGCTGAGATGAATTCTTGTTTCTAGTTATAGATCTTTACGAACAACTTACCTGGATGAAAACGACAGAACCACCATGTGTACCCTTTGAATTTCCATACATCTAATTTCCTTTGACAAAATCTTTACGTAATACAGGAATCTCACGTATCAGTGCTGATACAAAGCATCAAATGATTGTTGCTATTCCTTTAAGTCATCTAAAGAAGCAAGGATACTTTGTTAGTGGTCTATAAAATATAATAATGCACAGGCATCTTTGAAAAATACTTTTACTTTATTAATTGGTTTTTATTTTGCATTACTTATTTGTTAAGGAAAATACAAAAAATAAAAAATAATCTTTTGTACTTTTTCTGAATTATAATCTTTTGTGGTGCTGAACTAAGAAAGGTAGAGAAATTACTTTTCAGAGAAGACCAAAAATGACTAAACTTTCTATTGCTTAATTACTGATATTTCCACTCCAAAGTTATCCCATCAGGTTATCACAATTACAGATGTCCATTTTCTTTGATAGTGATTTAGGGACAACTTACAGATAATAACTGTCATTTTTCTCCATACATATTAAGCCTATTTGCATTGGGAGTTGTAGACTTGTGTCTAACCAAATCTCAAAATCACGAGGGCAAAAGAGGTGGGTTTGTTATCCACTTTGATTGTAATTAAAATTAGACTTTATTTCCCTTTTCCTTTTTTCAGCCTCCTATACTATAACATAGGTGGTTTAAAAGGTGTATTCGCCAAATATTAGAGGACACAATGAACTTCTTTGCAGAACAATGACTCACAGATTTTGGAAAACCTTTGGTTTCTAAATAAGACAATCTGGGGGTTGGGGGGATGCACTGAGGGTTTGGGACGGAAATGCTGTCACATTGAGTTGTGATGATTTTTGTACACATACAATTGTAATAAAATTCATTAAACAACAGAAAAACAAAAGAAGTGAATGAGAAAGACCATGAAACATCCTCCCAGTAAAACCAGCCAGGCTGGGAGTTCCCATCGAAGCGCAGCAGAAACAAATTCGACTAGGAACCATGAAATTGCAGATTCAGTCCCTGGCCTTGCTCAGTGGGTTAAAGATCCGACTTTGCTATGAGCTGTGACGTAGGTCGCAGATGTGGCTCGGATCTGGCATTGCTGTGGCTTTGGCATAGGCTGGCAGCAAGAGCTCTGATTAGACCCCTAGCCTGGGAACCTCCATATGCCGCGGGTGTGGCCCTAAAAAAAGACAGAAGATAAAAACAAACAAAAAATACCAGTCAGGCTACTAAATTCATGTTTGGGACTTGAAGAAGTAATTATGGCACTGTTTATCACTGAATGTAATTAAGTCATGAATCTAATATGACAATCAAAACTGAAACATAATTTATATTATATAAAGTGATATTATTCCTAGTACAATCGCTTTGTGAAATAATCTGAAATTATTGGGAAGATAACAAAGAAATAATATATTTGAGTGGCTTTAAGTCTCCATTAATGGAATTAAGAACGATAAGGAGATATGACATAAAATGCTTTATATTAAAGTTATTGCTAGTGAGTATTAAGAAAAAGACATTGCTTAAGAGTACATGTTAGATGCACTCAAGCCTTATATTTTGAGGTTTAATTTCGATAATATATATGTTTACACCAAACAAAATCTTCCTAGCAACAATAATACTCTTGCTATTGCAATTTAGGAAAAGATGATTTTCTTTTGAGGGGTATAAACCTTTTTAGCTAATTGCCTGATTTTCTTATTGAGATGCATGTTTTTATAATATGGCTTTGATAATTTAAGGAAATACAAGAGACAGTTGAAAATAACAGGCTAAACCCCCTCAATGATGATAGTGCAAGAGAAATACAATTTTGTAATTTCTCTTATTAAAATCAAATTCCTTTCTAATGAGACATTGAAGTGTATAATAGAAAGGAAAGACATTGGCTTTAGACAGAGCTCTTTACATCTCTTACTCAAAATTGCTACAAAAAATGTTTGAAGAGTTTATTTACAAACTCAATGTAATTCTGTGGTCAAAAGACATTCTTTCTATAGATCTTCCATATTGTGATAAAAGAAATTCACAGTGTAACACCAGACATGTTCTTATTAGGATCAGCTGCAAAACTGACATATTGCCAAATTTGATAAAGCTCTCCCTAGGAAAGATTAGACTTATCATTAATTAATTTCAACTGAATCCAAGCATATAAATCCATGTTTAGCAACATAGGTGAATTTACATTGGCTTTTCAATTTAAGGATTAGAATGATACACCTAGTAATTATAGCCATGGGTTGAAATTTTCTACATTTATAGAAAACAAATTCAAATGTATTAATCCATATGTATTAATCCATATGTGAAATCTGTTAACTTACAGTGTCAAACCAATAATTTTTTTTCCATTTCATAGGACTGTGTGGAATTCCACCTGCTACAGGAAATCCTTATTTTTAAAAATTAGATGGGTATTCTAAGTATCTTGGTTTTATTTCTGTTCTTTGTAAACTCAACAGCTGTGGCATCAAAAAGATAGGCTCCCACAAAGTAGTTTTAAGTAAGTTATCTATTAAATATCAATGAAGACATGCATTATTTAGCCCTATAATCATAAATGACGATTTTTTTCCTTTAGTAACTACTCCTAGGAAAATAAGCAATCTGTGGCACATTTGATGTCATCTTAACAGAGGTGTGGAATTTCATTAGCTGTGGGGTATATCTAATGCACTCATTTATCAAAGTCTGCAGAGTCAGAGACTACATGTTACCCTAGCTGGAAGTGCCCTTACTTATAAAGGAATACAATTGGTGAAATAGTTGAGCAGAGTTACCTTAACCAGGGTTTGAGGAATTCATTTCACATTAAGATGATTTTAAGGAAATAATGTTATACAAAAGTCAAGTCAAATTAGAACGATTTTTTAAAATAACTAATGAATTACTGATGTCCTTTAATGTGTTGTATGATGGTAATTCCCTCGTTAACACTCACCTGGGAAAGCACTTAGTATGAAAATGCTGTTTGGAGAAGAGCAAGTGTTCAGTACAGAATCCCCTTACAGAAAAACATATTTAGTATCCCACAAAGAGTGACATTTTTTAAAAGCATTCTTAGCCCAGGATCCCATGGTTGTCTGCATATGCTTCTCTCCACGTGTCCATTTTACTGGCAATTCCAAGGCAAAGTACTCTTTTCCAATGTGACATTCAATATTTTATTTGGTATCTGCAGCCTTCTGGTATCACTGAACCATACACTGTACCCACCACAGACCCCGTTTGGTGTTGCTGTGGCTGTGGCATAGGCCAGCAGCTACAACTCTAATTGGACCCCTAGCTTGGGAACTTCTATATTCTGTGGGTGTGGCCCTAAAAAAGGCAACAACAACAAAAAAGAGTGTGTATATGTGTTTATGTACAAATGTATATGTTTATATTGTAAAAATATAATATGTGCATGTCTGCATATATTATATACATATACATGCATATATACTTAGAATGCAAAGTGCTATCTGCAAATTTATTAGATAATGTTAAACTTATAGAAATGAATAGAAGATCACAGAATAACACTAAAAAAGGATTTTTCTTATTTTAATTTTCTGTGATAGTAAATGCTAACGAGTTAGTATTAAACTGGACACATCACTTAAAAAGATTTAGGAACCTGTTAAATAGATTTTATTCATTAGTCATTGAATTCAGATATTTGTTTCAGGAGGGCCGGTTTCTGTTTGTTTGTTTCTTTTTTTTTTTTTTTTAATTTATAACAACAGTGAAGGCTAGAAGAAAAGCTTGTGTAATTCATTATATTTTAATGGCTATGAATAAAAATTCAAGAACTGACAGAATCAATACATTAAACTTAATTAAATCGTTGATACATGATCCTTAGCACTCTCTGGATTAGTGCCAGTTTCTCAGACGAAAGAAAAAAAAAAAAAACCAGTAATTGTAAGCTAATGTGGTATTTGTCTTCATGTAACTTGATGATTAGTTATACTAAAAGAGGTCAAGTATCCTTTTAATATAGGCATAGATTACATATATTAAGAACAAGACATATAATCCAAAAGCATGTTAAAGCGTAACTGAAAGCTGAAAATGCTTGAAAATGTTCAAAGCAGCTGTTTCATAGTTGCAATTTAATTTTGCTTATTACCCAAAGATTTTTATCAAAGAAAAGAAGGGTAAAAATATTGTCAGAAAAAAAATCAGTAAAATCAGAGTAATTAGGATTAATTCTGTATTTTAAATATTTTCCTTAGATCTCATTTGTTGTAAAACAGATTATTTTGTGGGGAAATAAAATAAAACAGAATGTACATTCACTGTTGATAAAATATAACTAAAATTTTGTTGGACTATCCATTCTCATCTATTCAACATTTTCATAAAAGGAACCCTCTGGCATACACAATAGGAATAATTACTCCAGGAATTTTTAATCATTGACTTACTTGAAGATGATTTCTAATATAAAACTTCTATTACATCTATTCACAAAAGCAAAATTGAGTGACAAAATTTTCAAGCAAAATTTAAAAACAGAAAAGAAACTTTATTTTATAAATTGGAACATTTTAAGATCATGGAATAGTAATAGTTTATAATTTCTTAACCTAGTGAGTAGATGAACTAATTTGAAAAGTCAAATTTAGCAGAGAGATGAATTTTCAGCCTCATAGAAGTGGTAACTACAGGCTCTAACAAAAATGGGCAAAACTTCTGGGGGAGAAAAAAATTAATTACTCACTTTCAGGTGTTACAAGGTAGGCAAACGAGTCATATGAAAGTAGTATGGTTTTGCTTAATTTGCCTTCACTAGAACCTGAACTGCTTTAGCCTTAGGCATCGTACCCTGTCTACATGATTGAATAATATTCTGAAATAGCCTATTATTTGATCTGGAAAAGAAACACAAAAATTGCTCTTTTTTTTGAAAATGAAACTTTTTCAATGGATGAAAACTGTTTAAAGAAATATTTACCTGTAAATCAAGATTTACCCTGATGAGTGAGATTAGTGTATTTTAGAAGCATTAGAGAACCAAGAAGAACATTTGGCAATTGATGTGGGTAAAAGGGTAGGAAGAATTAAAAGAATTGGTAAGAGAAAAAGTTATACCAAAAGAGAGGAGTTACAGAAAAAAGAGTGCGAACACAAGAATGAGTGCTAGTGACAGTAACTCTTAGTCTACTGGTTGAGTAGACAAAGAAGGCAATGAGGCAGTGAGAAGTTTGCCCCAAATCATACCTAAGGTGTTTACCTCAATAAACCTGTCTATATGTTACTTAACATTTTTCGGTCACAGTAAAATACAATATAGACAAACTTGGCATTATTTTTCTAGTGTTCTACTTGGTTAAAAATTCAAATTATGGAAAATATGTGTTGAATTTGAAAGCAAATACTTGAGATTCTCAATTGCTCCCCCTCAAAAATAAAGCCTTTAATTATGTAGAACACAAATACTTATTAAGTTTTTACAAATGTGCCATAAAACTTTTACTTCATAGATACCATGACAGTTTATTTAATGTATAAATTTAGCTATCTACAGTATCCAATTATTTAATCAACCTGTTATCTAGATATTGCTGTGAAGGTATTCTCAAAATGTGATTAAAGCACATAATCAGTTGATTTTAAGAAAGTCGACCTGAGGTCAGAAGATTACTTTAATTTGGGCATGTGTTTCCATAACACACTATTTCCAGTAGTAAAAAGGAAACTTATGATCCATGGCATGTTGTGGCAATAGAAATGTACAGAATATTGCCATTGAATAATCCTAATCAAATACCTATAGACAAATATTCTGCATTACCACTTATTTGCTACTCTAGAATAGTTTAGTCATAATAAGGAGTATAATTGGTGGCTGCTTCCTTACTGCACTGAGAAAGTGGGGAAAGAAAAGAATGAATTTAGGGATCCAAATTTCAATCTCAAACTCTACATAGATTACTTGAAGCTTTCTTTAAGCTCCTTGACAAAAGCCTTTATCTTCTGTAGCAGCAGTCCTATATACATACATACATACACACACACAGACACACATTTATACACACACACACACACACACACACACACACACACATATATATATGCATGTATGTGTATATGTATATAGTCTTTTTTCTTTTTAGGGCTGTACATTCAGCATATGGAGGTTCCCAGGCCAGGGGTCAACTTGGAGCTGTAGCTGCCAGCCTATGCCACAGCAACGTGGGATCTGAGCCATGTCTGCGAACTATACCACAGCTCACAGCAACACCAGATCCTTAACCCACTGAGCAAGGCCAGGGATCAAACCCAGGTCCTCATGGATACTACTGGGTTCATCAACCACTAAGCCATGATGGGAACTCCCAATATTTCTGAAAACCAGATTCAAAGTCTCATACTTTGAGTAACTGGATTACAACACAAATTTCTGAGCCCATAGTTGGGAAGAAATAGGATCCTGAAAACTGGAAATAAAGTTGTAAAAATTAATATGGGGGATAATCCTGAGGAATTTAGAGGCATCGATCCCTTAAATTCTGATGAGTATTGTTTGCCCTTTTGCCCATGCCTGAGGGGTTTAGTCATCCTTTGCCTGAGGAACTTGTAAAGGCCTTCCCTGAAATAGCTGCCTTGCAAGGTACTGCTGATACTCCTCAGGATTTACCCTTACTGCTGTCTTTGCTTTTAGACCTATAACTAGATTCATGTTCCATCATGGTCAAAAGACTGAGGTACAAAGTGTGATTTTGCTATTTGTAATTTTAGCTAATATTCAAATTCTCAAATTCAAGCAAGCATTCAACTGTAATTTGTTGAGTTTAGGAATTTAGATATTTTTCTACTTATCTGCTTGCTTCTATTTTTTTTCTATTTTGTTTATTTTCATTTTTCAGCTGCACTTGTGGCATATAGAAGTTCCCAAGCCAGGGATCAAATCCAAGCCTCAGTTGTGACCCATGCCAGAGCTGTGGCAATGCCAGATCCTTAACCTACTGCCCCACCGTGGGAACTCCAGCTTGTTTCTGTTCTTAGTTCAAGATTAACTTGAATGTTAAACTCATTCTAATACGCATTTAAATATTTTTCCCAGATGAACATAAGATATAGTGGTCTTTTAAGATTTTCATGGGCTGCTATTATAAATGAATTCATCTATATATCAGTGGGATGTTATACAATCTCAATTTCTGTCATGTGTGGGAGAGGAGGAGGCTAACATTACCTTAGCTCAAATAGAATACCATATGGAACACCTAGTCCAAGATTTGTTTAATTTGAGGGAGCCAAGTACTTCGGTGTTGTTTGTAATGTGTAAAATGACTCTATGATTATGGTTACAGATGGACTAGTATTATTAACAGTTTTTGTAATGAAAAAAGTTTTCCTCTATTTTTTTATTGGATCTTCAGTGATAAGATATAAAAGACTGAATCATGCACACATTGCTAAATTCTTCTAGAGGTTACAGTTATATATTTCAAGAGTGGGAAAAGTTGTCACCTCTTAATTTGTTTCTTCAAAATGATATCTGAAATCAGATCTTTTAAAGGATCCCAGGAAACAACTCTGAAATATTTCTGATTTTCTTTGAAATTTTTCTTCCACTGTCTTGCCTCGTCCTCAGTTTTAACTTCCACTTTTTCCTGCCTATATGTCAGCACATCTATTGTATCACAATACGTGAAGTTCTAGTTGTGCAGAATTTAAATATATATTATCAAAATAGTCACATTTATTATTTGGATCTTTTCAAAAATGAGGGATGAGAATGAACTCAGGGCACGCTTATTTGAAGTGTTGTATTAAAGGAAAGTTAGATGTTCCCTTGCCCTTCCATACATGGTGAATTAGTCACAGTTCTCTGATAAATCAAAGCTCCTTTTGATCTGCAAGATATTAGCAAAGGCATAAGGGTAAGAGTGCATTTGAACAAACATGTAGTTGTCAAGCATTCATTTTGGTGATTACAACAGACTGACATGAAATTCTTTGAGATTCTGCTCTGCTTACCTTTTGTGAATGTAGAGTGCTTGGGGTTGTGACAAGTGTCTATTACATAAATAAGCTGATGGATGAGGGCAGGAGGTTGTTGACAGGGGAGGATAGTTATTCTGTGACATAATCTTCTTAGAAGTAACTATTATACTTAGAGCTGATGCTTGGAGTGGTCCAGTTATGTTTATTTCAAATGTGTTCTGCTCATGGTCAAAACTACTTCAATTAACTGAGATCACATAACAGAAATAATAAGAAAATTTCTTTAGCATTATTATAAAATATAGTAACATGATTGGGGTTATTTTATCTACACAACTAGAATCCTCATAAAAGAATTAGATGAAATTTTGCTATAAATTGAGAAGTGTCATAAGATATATTTATCTTGCCCTAATTCATTTATTGGAAACTATCTTTTATTTTTGCTCCCTTTCCCAAATCTTTTTCTGAAGTTACTGCAAAAGACAATCAAAAACTAAATAAAAAACAAACCAAAACCCACCCTTTGGCAATGCATTACCTATATGCTTTTTAAAAAATTCATTGGCTTCTAAAGCCCCAAGTTAACTCAAATTCCTAAGATATGGAAGCTTTACTCCCAAGACATTTTCATGTTTCTTTTTTTTCCCCACAGCACCATATTTTATTCTTATGGATTTAGGTAGTTTAACCAAGTCAGTATTACACACATGTATTTTTAAAGGTCAATTTACATATCATCAAAACAATGAATATCCTTCCTACACAAGAAAACAAATAATCTCTCCAGTATAGTTCACCTCAGGATTCATTTAAGTAAGCTCATTTCACATTTCTTCTAAGTGATTATCTGTAGTAGCAAAGTTAGACATCAATTTCTTATTCACTGCCTATTTTGAGAGAAATTACCCGTACTATTTGTTGAAGGAGTTAACCAAGTAGGATATGATTTTTCTAGGTTATCTTATCTGAACTACAAATGATTGTTCCAGAGTGAGTTATGCTACCAGAAAAAGGCCAGACACTGAACACATTTTTTTCTCTTGTAAATTTGGTTTCGATATGGACAGCTGAGTCCATTAAGTAGTACTGAGGACTTAAGCTTTGACATTAGAGAGACTCGATAAGTATGGGTCCTTACTGGTTCACGTGCAATCTAAAACCATAGTCTTCAATAGAAGGAGCAGGAATACAGAGAAATGAAACATAAATCCTAAGAAAAATGGTAACTGAGACAGTGGTTGTATGATTGGGTCCCAATTTTCATGAAATCTAATTTTACTTCTTGTTTTTTTTGGATAACTGATTTTAATAATTTTCTATTTCAAGGAGCTCAAAATTCATTGGATAAAATTCTTCTATGGCTGTGTTTACTCACACTCTGTTATTCTTCAGCTTCTGAATTATGTACTACCTAAGTAAATACTGATTAAAATTTTCATTTTTTTTGTTCAGTTGTTTATTGCTTTCAATGCAATGTATTTACTTTTGTTCTCCTTTAGATGTGTGTTTCATAAGAAACTCTCTGTTTACTTTGTAACTCCATTATTATGGGTAGCATTATGTATATACTGGTTATATATACTATAGATATAAATAATATATAATATAAATAAATTATAATTATGTATTAATGATAAAACATATATATATATTACTTAGATTAAAAAATATAATAGGATTGGCAAAACATGCATAACAGAGCATTTCAAAGGACAAGGATGAAGTTTTTCTTTAGTGCTGTCACTTTCAAATATGTTGTCATATTTAAGCATTTGCATGAAAACACCATTTCAAATTTAATTGGTTATCTTGCTAAGATAAGGAGGAAGGAATTTCACTCTCACTCATGTGCCTAAAATACTTAAAAAATGAAGTCTCATAGAGGAAAAACATCTATTTTCACCTGAATGTATTAGATATAACATTTAACCTTACGTGAGGAACACAGTCTGTGGATTAACTATGTATTTTTCTTGCTGATGACACTATCTGTCTTCATAGAACCTGATTCAATTTGCAAGAGACACTTAAAATGAGTGTCTCTTACAGAATCACAAATGCACAGGTAGTAAAGAGAAAACCTGAGTAAGACTTTTCGTTCTTTCCGTAAAGGAGGCATCCCCTCAATAGGACAGGACAAGCCTGTTGTAGAACAGCACATCAGACGAGCACTAGCAAACATCCTATTTTGCATTCTGAAATCTTATTTAGACTCACTGTCCTTACAATTTGTTAGGTGAAGTATAATAAAGCTCCCAAATGGAATGTGCCACCTTTGATGTATGCCGCACTTTACATAATATAGAAATAACTTATGATTCTACAGAGTAATAAATATATCAGCAAGAGAATTGTGATATGCATGAGGCTCCCGAAATGAAGTTGTCTATCCTTCTGTTAGGAAGTGTTGAGTCAGACATCCACTTTTCAAATACTACTGAGGGGAATGTTGAACCACATGATGTTAACAGTTTTATAGTGACTAAAACTGGATGAGAAACCACAGTGAAACTAGTCAATTTGAGTTTCAAATAGTTTTGTGAAAAGTTGAAAAAAAATCACCTGAATAAGTGCACTTTTGTACAAAAATACTTTTGTACTTTTATGATCCCAAACAGAATAAGTGAGAGCAAATATTTCAACAATGAAAAAATCAGACATTACTGCAAAAAGCAAAATGTAAACTACAATTTTAAATGATATACAGAAATGCTTTAAAAATAATGCTAAGATCATAAGATGATGTGCTATGATACACAATTTATAAAAATATACGTTTTGATCTTATGTAAAATTTTGGAAAAATACCACCAATTTAAAAATATGACATATTTTTCATTACTAAAGGGTAACATATATTTTAGCCAAACATTGTGACTATGAAATAACAACCCTAACAGTTATCTATAAATTAAAATTGTAGAGAAATTCCCATTAAGAAAGAGCAACAGTTTTTATAGCATTTGGGACAACAGTGTTCAAGATTTAATCTCTGATAAAGTTATTAATATGAGTATTTGGAAAAAAATGCAAATATCTATCTGTACTCCTATCCCAGAGGTTAATTTAGTTCTCACAGACTTCGTATGAAATCTACTTACCTTTCTTCATCTCTAGGTCCTTAATCATTATAAAGCTGTGACAGCCCAGGAAGATCTCTTCTGTGGAAGTCAGACATGAGGTTCACCCAGAACATTGCAGGGTATTTATTGATGATACCTTCAGAACCCCAAAGGTCTCTCAGAATCTTCTGTGGGTCATTAGGCTCAAAGGTGCTTTAAGAAGAACATTGTTATATCATTTCCATATAAGAAGCAGGCAGTGAAAACTGCAATGTTTTAATTGCCAAAAGGGAGATTGAGATACATTTACTCTTTTTTTTAATATATAGAGACAGACCTGGTTTCCAGAATTCTTCTTGATATAGAAGGAAAAATTGAGGTGACAATAATATATCCTGGGAATAAAAAAGAGAGGTTAAGAAGAGGTCAGATTCAAAGCACAAAGTATGAAAAATTCAAGGTGCCATCACTGGCCTTGGAGTAGAGCAAGATACATGCCAAGAACTGTGGGCAGTCTTTAGCAGGTGAAAGTAGACTGCAGGCTGACAGCTAACAGCTTTAAGAGACTGAATTTGACCAACAATCTGAATGAGCTTGGAGGAGAGTCTTTCTCAGACCTTCCAGATAACAACACAGACTGGCTGATAGTTTGATTTAAGACATGTTTGACCGCAAGTGGAGAACTCTGGCGACTCAGATTTCTGACTGAGGGAACTGTAAGCTAATAAATGGACAGGGGTTTAAGGTGTAAAGTCTGTGGTAAATTTTCACTGCAACAGAAAATTAATACACTGATGTAAGTGCATGTCCGCACTGAAGATCATGGAAGCTTCCTCACTGGACATTTAAGAACCAGACAATTTCTGTTGTGAGGTAGCCATCAAAAACATTTGCTTTTTCCTTTTTTTTTTTGGCTTTTTGCCTTTTATAGGGCCATACTCATGGCATATGGAGGTTCCCAGGCTAGGGGTCTAACAGGAGCTGTAGCCACTGGCCTATGCCACAGCCACAGCAATGTGGGATCCGAGCCGCGTCTGCAACCTACACCACAGCTCACGGCAATGCCAGATCCTTAACCCACTGAGCAAGGCCAGGGATCGAACCCGCAACCTCATGATTCACAGTTGGATTCGTTAACCACTAAACCATGATGGTAACTCCACATTTTCTTTTTCTTTGTGAACAATGACTACGTTAAAGTGAAATCATGATCTTAGCTGACATCTGAATAATGGCATTAGGAAAATTAATACAAATGTCCAGGATTTGAGGGCGGTACTTTTAATGAGCAGGACATCTCCTTTTTAGAGTGGCTGGAGCAGCACCGATAGTGCCAGGAGTAGCATCACTAAAGCAGCTACAACAGTACTTTCGTCAGACCTACATATTAGCTCTCAGTTCCATTCCATACAAAAAAGAGGGTAGGACATCCTGGGCTAGAAGGAAGCACAACAGAACTTCAACACCCACCTAAGGAACCCTCTCTCAAATACCAATAAATGTCAGACTTTTTTCCTTGCCTGTAACATTATCCACATTATAAGTAGACTGGCAATCTACCTCTCCCCAGCCCCCCCCCAAAAGCATGTAAATGTTTTATAATTCTATTTACATGTAATATGTCAAATGAATGTTTACTATGTGATAAAACCCAGTCATTTTTATTCTGATTTTCATTTCATTTATGGAACCTATATGAACCAAATGGATGTGGCTGCTTCTCTGTCAATATACCACATGGAACGATAAATCGTTAACAGTTAAAAGCTATAGTAAAAAACAACTAGCTTGACTTCCTCTACTTATCAGACAGCAACAGCTAGAGCAAAAAGATGTGCCCTTTCCAATTTAGGCATGATGTTCTCTAGACAGTGAGAGTGACTTTGAAGCATAAAAAGTAGTTAACCTTCTTGGCATGATGCTGTAAAAGGTGTCTTCTTATATCTATCTGCTTCCAGAATCATTTGGATCAAAGAACAGTGCCACTAGCTTGGTTTTTTCTTGAGATTCACACTTCCATTTCCTGGGAAGTAGCAACATGCTGCTTATTTTGAATCAATTAATTGTTTTGTCTGTTGCCATAGAGTTGTGCTCCTGTTGTACTCCCAGAAATAAACTTGGACAAGTAGTTTCAGAACAATGGACGTTTTTAGCTTAAAGCAGTTATGATCACATCCTTATGCTTAGTAACACTTCCAGATTCTCATTAGCTTCTTTCCTCATTAAAATGACAGCATCTCAAAAATATTAGAAAATAGATGTTGTAGGATTACACTAAACATTCAACTAAGGAAGCAGGGAAGGTGACATTGCTTAATTATCAGACCAAGGAAAAAATGAAAATTTAAACACATACACTCGATAAACAGATTTTAAAAATCTGTTTTTTAAACAGACACAAAAATCGTTTTTAGATATTCAGCACAATTTTGGGCTGAATGATGGAATTTCTGCATCACACTGTCCAGAAACTGATACTGAAAAATTGTCATGCCTGAAAGAATGGAAAAAATAGTTGCCAAGACTCTTAAAAAATAGCTCAAAAATGCTCTCAAATTGCCCTCTTATTGATTGTTAACAGAGATCCCTTTAGCATGTCTGACTCAGAATGAATGACTTTGTTATATTCTTGTTAATGAGTGTATTTTTTTATGTAGTTGGGGGAGAGAGGACTCTTGGCAATGAGCACTCGAGAGCAGATGAAGAGTACAGCACCTTATGCACTTGCAGCTGGAGTGGATAAGATTATTTTGTTTGATACGACCTTTTATTTAAATCTGGCTTGCGGTTTTACATTTTCCTTTGTTAAGTGATATATTGAATTTTAAGAAATTAAAAAAAACAGTTCGATGAACAAAATAAGAAGCAATGCTGGCATAACTTTCTCACTGCCAAAGTTAGCAGCAACCTGCTGCAACGATTCAGAATGACACACAACACTGAGATCAGTCATCAAGACAAACCCAGGCACTAGGTTGTGGAAGCTGAACATTCGGCAATGGAATGGACACTGAGGCAAAACAGGGTGATTAAGATAGTTAAAGAGAAATCATGAAGAACCCTGGATCTAAGTACTCAGGATTTGTTTAGGAAAGGACAGGAATCTATTTCTAGGGCAAACAACAAAGCCATACACAAGATGTTTGTCATTTATCAGGCTGGTAAAAATCTAAATATGCTGTAAACAGAATCTACTAGTGTTGGTAAGATGACACTTTAATATAGCATTGGTAGAAATGTAAACTTCTAAGCACCATGAATGACAAGTTAAATGTTTATCAACAATTTAACAAATACACATTATTTTTCAAAACAATACAGATTCTAGGAAAATTTCCCACTGATATCTTCATATATATGCCTAAAAACAGAGGTGCAAGTGTGGGGAGTGAGTTCCCTCTGTGGCAAGCAGGTTAAGGTTCTCACATTGTCTCCATAGCAGTGCAGGTTTTCTCCTGACCCGGTGCAGTGGGTTAAGGATCTGGCTTTGCCACAGCCGTGGCATAGGTTGTAGCTATAACCTGAATTTTACCCCTGGTCTGGGACTTCCATATGCTGCAGATGTGGCAAAAAGAGAAAAAAAATTGCAAGTGTAATCATTAAATGGTCATTTGTATTAGGTAAAGATTAGAAATTATAAATATTGAATAGAAAACATATTAAAAATGCACATCCATATCAGAGTAAACTTTGAAGTCATTTAAACACTGAGATAGGCCCATAAGTACTTATTGAAAATTCCAAGATACACAATTAGATTAAGCCAATCCAGTTTCAAATGAAGAAGGACACATGCTATATAGGTTGTGAGGTTTAGGTCCTTCCAGAGACTTCTGTCTAATTAGGACAGGGAGGGCAACAGGCACATTGCAAAGAAAGCAAAGTAAACAAATAAAATGTGCATGGCTTCTTGGTGGTGTCATTAAACCTCTGTACTTATTTCAACGTTTTCGTGGGGTGGGAGGTAGAATTCCACTCGTATTTACATTTCTATTAACAAAGACTTTTCCTAAAGTTGATGCAAATATTATCACATTTTTATAGTTAGTATTAGCAAGTTGTTATACATTAATCTCCTTTGAAGGCACAAAGTGAGAGAAAAGTTAGTGTTTTATTGTACCTCCTTTAAGGAATAAAATGGGAATAACATAAATATATGTATATATCTTCTTAAGAAATGTAGCAATATAAACTTAATAGATATTTGTTTTATATAATATCAATAATATATACATATGTTCCATTATATTTCCTAAGAAAATATGTATTCCTTAAAAGGAACAGAATAAATTAATATTAGGGAAAAAAGATTATTTCTACCAATTACCTTAAAATATTTTAAATTTATAAAATTTAACCTAAATCTTACAGTTATAGAGTATGAAATTTTATGTTAGTGGAAATCTTACAATAATAGATTTTAGAGTATGAAATTTGATGTTAGTGGTTTCAAAGTTTTGTTTTTTTATGGGACACCCAGGACCCATGGAAGCTCCCAGACCTATGCCACAGCTGTGGCAATGGTAGATCCTTAACCTGCTGCAGCACCTCTCAAAGTTATTATTACTGTTTTTTGGTTATCGACTATAGAGAAAATTTCCCTCTCTCTACCTCTCTCTCTCTCTCTCTTTTTTTTTTTTTTTTTTTAACAGCTGCACCTATGGCATATGAAAGTTCCTGAGCTAGGGGTTGAATTGGAATTGCAGCTGCAGGCCTACACCACAGCCACGCCAACACCGAGTTGGAGTGGCATCTGCAACCTACACTGCAGCATGTGGCAACATTGGATTCTGAACTCACTGAGCAAGGTCAGGGATCAAACCCACATTCACACAGTGACAACGCGGAGTCCTTAACCTGCTGAATCACAACAGGAATTCCTCGAGAAAAATTCTCTTGATGATCAGAAATAACCTATTTCTTACAATTTTCTGAAAGAGATAACTGTTATATCTCAGAGATGATATGTTGGCTATATATTGTTAAAAGCCTTCATTCTGTTAAGGATTTTAACCTCTAGTATTTCTGTTTCAATTCTTCAGACAGCCATAGATTTAGGTCCTGGTAGAAATGTATGCCTATATTGAGTGTTTGCTTATAGGATTTTTATTTATTTATTTATTTATTTATTTAGTCTTTTTGCCTTATTTGAGCCACGGCATATGGAGGTTCCCAGGCTAGGGGTCTAACAGGAGCTGTAGCTGCTGGCCTTTGCCATAGCCACAGCAACGCGGGATCTGAGCTGCACCTGCAACCTACACCACAGCTCATGGCAACACCGGATCCTTAACCCACTGAGCAAGGCCAGGGATCAAACCCGCAACCTCATGGTTCTGGTCGGATTTGTTAACCACTGAGCCAGGACGGGAACCCCCTGTTTATAGGATTTAATGACATAAGCTGACATAAGGATGTATTGTAGGAGTTAAGATATTATATAAATGTATATTTCATTCCTTCCACAAATATTTTACTAATATCATAGGTGAGATTATAAAGGACACGTTTTACCATAGTAAGGCTCTAAGAAAATAAATCTTGACAATTGGTATAGGTGCAGCATAATTTTCTTCTAGGCAGGTGGTTTGGTTGTCAGACAAGTAATCCCCTAGGTAATCAGAATTGCAAAAGGCATTGATAATCATTTAGATAATATAGTATAATACCAGAAATAAATCTGAGTGAGAAGTCCAGTCATGTAATTCGAATAGCACATAATAGATTTTTTTTAAAAATCCTCCAGGAAAGGATAAATATCCCTTCAGTAGTACGAGTGAAGAAAATATGTCATCTGCCCTTCCATATAACTCTGGTCTTTAAATAGAAAAATTCTTCAAAAGTAATATTAGTAATACTAAACGTTATGTCAAATGGTACAAAATAAGATTTGCAGGAAAATCATTAATAATGCTGCTTCATATCAATTGTTCAAAAAACAGATTTGCAAATTTTTATCATGAACTTGATACTTTTGAGGATTGTGCTTTGAACTTTTGAGGATTATACTTTGAAGACACCATCTAATCAGCTCTCAGCAACAGAAAAAATCATAAAACTGGGGTGAATGCTGCATTGAATGTGCAGGATTAGAGAAGACTGTCACTTGTTGCCTTAAACTTTGTCAGACTAATTCAATACTACTAATTGTATTATCTACCTCTCTGTATTATTTTAATAATGTTTTTCCTAATTGATCCTTTAGGGAACGAGAGAAACAGATTAAACATTTCAATGCTAATGTCTACTGTCAGCTTTTCTTTGTATGTAGAACTTGATGTTAAGTTATTGGACTTAGGAATGTTAATGATCACTTTACCTCGAACCTGCATCCTGAAGGACACTGTGTCAGGTTCTCAACGCGCTGAGCCATAACAGTAACTCTACAAGATCCATTCTTTAAGGGCTGCATTATAATTCTCAAAGAAAAGGTTAACAAATTTCAAAAATGTTTAAGAAAGTATAGGTCACATCCCTGGGTGACAATGAAATTAAGCTGGATACTAACAACAACAAAATATATATATATATATATATATATATATATATGTATCTCCAGCATGAACTGCTTTCAATTCCAGCTGCAGGCCATTTTTTTTTTTTTTGCCTTTTTGTCATTTTATGGCCACACCCGCGGCATGTGGAGGTTCCCAGGCTAGGGGTCTAATCGGAGCTGTGGCCACTGGCCTGCGCCGCAGCCACAGCAACGCAGGATCCCAGCCGCATCTGCAACCTACACTACAGCTCACGGCAACGCCAGATCGTTAACCCACTGAGCAAGGCCAGGGATTGAACCAGGAACCTCATGGTTCCTAGTCGGATTCGTTAACCACTGTGCCACGACGGGAATTCCTTGCAGGCCATTTTGAAATTAAGTATTACAAAATACACTTCATTAAATAATATTTGCTTTAAAATACATGGGATGTAGCGAAAACTATATTCAGAGAACAGATGCTTTACTTCTTAACAGGAAATATAAATTTTTACAAAAATTTGCAATTCAAGTATTTGAAGAACATCAAAATAATATAAGAAAAACAAATGGAAAGAATATTAAAATGAAAACTATTTAGCTGATAAATTATATTCCAGAATGTCCTTTAAAAAAAAAAATCACTGAAATGAATAAAACAACAGTGGATATAATTACAGGGAAAATTGAGAACTTGCTATTGAAAATCATAATGTATTTCCTATCTAATACATATATGTACTTCAGCATATTTAAAGATGATATTAAATATGTAATTTCTTGAAAAGTATAAATGAACAAGTATGATTCGAGGATATAGAAAATTTACATAGATTCTTCCTGATAAATTTTTAGTTTTTCCAAAGACTGAAAAAAAAATGGTCATGGGTTTACAGGATTCTTTTCAGAGTTCATGATAAGTGAAAAAAGTCAAGTAGAGGAAGACAAACACTGTGCACTATAACTTACATAGGGAATCTAACAAATACAACCAGCTAGTGACTATAACAAAAAGGAAACAGACTCACAGATACAGAGAAGAAACTAGTGGTTTCCAGTGGGGAGAGGGAAGGGGAGATGGGTAAGATATGGGTAGGAGATTAAAAGGTACAAATGATTAGTTATAAAATAAGCTACAAGGATATACTGTACAACACGGAGAATATAGCCACTACTTCGGATTAACTATAAATGGAATAGAACTTCTAGAAATTATAAGTCATTTTGGGGTACATTGTAATATGAAACACTGTACATCAACTATATTTCAATAAACATGTATATGGAAAAACAGAAAAAGTAAAATTATTTTCAATCTTATGTTTGGTAAATAGTAGATAATAAAAGCATATTAAAATTGATAATTATTAGAAAACACCAAAGGTTAATGCAGTTAATTACTAGCAAAACAATATAACAATATAATAGTAACATATTAGAATAATATACAACAAAATACAATTATTTCATTTCAGAAATAGAGAAAGCTTGATTGGGAGTGAGCAATAATATTCATCATGTCATTTTTAAAAGGAACTCTATTGAAAATGAAAAATTTATGGAACTAAAATAATATGAAGTAATTAACATTAATGATATATTATTACTGTATATTTGTATACCATATAACCATATACTACTAACAGCACACAATTATATAATATTGGTTATATATTAAAAAGTAGTTTTAAAATTATATATGCAGTGTAATACCTTTTTACATATGCATTGTAAGTAGACATGTTTTACTGGCTGAACCGAGTAAAAGTAATATCAAAGCATACTCATAAGATGAAATAATTTTACATTAAATAAGGCTTTGGCTTAGAAATGTATAAAACTGCATGCCAAACAGCCCTGTTGTTTCACACACACCAAGATTATGAAGACAAACTTTGGTTACTGTGCAGAGAGAAACAGAAGGTGATGGAGCCTGAGACCAGACACGGCTTCACATCTTTTTAAATTCCCAGCCTCTCTCCCTTGATCATAACATCTATAGTACCAAGGTCTTTCAGCCCTTGTAATGACCAAAGGGAAGAAAGTCAGGCAAAGTATAAGAAGGTTTTATCATTATGAATATTCAATATATGCACATATATTGAATGCATATAAAACACAGAGTAATAACGAATATAAGTAATGTCACATTGGCATAAACATATATAACACTGGTATATAATATATATGTGTTTATTTTCATACACTGATATGAATAAAAATTATCTTTGGATTAGATGCTGGAAATAGATGGTTACCCTGATCTATTTAGAATTTTCTAGATTTTGCACTTGTTTTTGTATCTAGTAATTTTATAGTTTAGGGAAGTAACATATTAAAATACAGAGAAGGTTAGAAAAGAGGCATAAAACAAATTTGGGCCATCGAAGAAAAAATATACATTACAGGCAAAATACAAAAATTCATAAATACGGAATATAAGGCAATAGGCAATACGGTAGTAAATAAAATTTCCAGACATGTGAGGCAAGAATAGCATTAGAATAGACTAGAATGGATAAAGATGAAATAATAGGATGACTAGCAAATAGAATTCCACAGACTAGAAATGGAATCAGAAAACGAAGAAATGAGGATGACGAAGGAACAGACATGAATGTGATCAGATAATAAAGATGGTAGAGTGTGCTAGTGCTAGAAATAGAGGTATAGTGCAGAGAAGATTAAATAGTTAAGAAGATATTGGTAAATAATTTCACTTAAAATATTAAAGGAAGTTGAAAAAGGCAGAAATAGTTGTATTTGAAAATATCTTGAGATTATTATATATCTGTGTTAAGTATACCCATCTTTGTACAAAGAGAGGAATGTAAATTGAAACATTTAATCTAAATTATCCTTAAGGACTTTCTAAAAATAATGGTCACAATATAATGTTAAATGATTTTATCAGAGAGTAAAACCAATATTAGTTTTACTTTATTTACAGCATTGATTTGTTTTTGTTTTATATGCATGTGTTCAAATTTAGTTAATGTGTGAATGAAAAAATCATTTTATTTCATCATACTCTGCATATGTTGACCATTTTAAAGAAAATAAAACAACTTTCATATGTACAATAGAAACAAGAAAATGTTATTTATTTTTCTCTAGAAAATAAAAGATACACACGGTGATTTTTTTCTATTTATGCTGTTTTCCCTGATACGCACCTATCTTGTTATACATCGATAGTTTGATGTAAATGCCTGTGACTTACTTTCTACATGCATATATGGAATTCAGTAAATAAACAGAATAGTACAAATAGGATAATATAATAATATCACTAATTATAATAAAACTTTAATAGTTACCATGTGCTAGGCACTAGTCCTACTCTTTTAGATATATTAACTCATTTAATCTTTCACAAAAACCTTATTATGTAGGCACTATTATTATCCACATTTGCAGACATTTAGTCTCGTGTAAACAATGTGCACTTCCAAAGATGATCCGACGTCTGTGGCAGAGATGAAATCTAGGAAGTGCAGCATGGTTACAGACATGGTGCTCTTATATATCAAGTTATATTACCCATTGATGGGTAAAATGAATTCCATTAATATTAATGTATCATTTTATATACCCCTATACCTTCTATTGCTTTAAACAGCTTTGATACAAATATGAATTACATCTGCTTATAGATTTTGGCCAAAAATATTCTCTTCCTATGCTGCCATTTCCCACAAAAGCATTTTTATATTAAAAAAATCAAAATATCTCTCTCCATTTACATTATTATAAAGTTCATTGGATCATGACTTTGTGTAACCATGAACAAAACCATCTCCATTTCCTGAGCTGCTAATTACTTACGGCACATTAAATCAAATCCACTTGGGGAAAGACCACTTATTTAATTAATTTAATTAACAGTAAGACAGAAGAGAGGTTATCATATGATAATCACTCCTTTGGGATATTTTTCTGGCACAATGTACTCCATATTTGAGTGGTTAAAAAAAAAGCCACTCTTTATTAGTTTTATTAAATTGCACCTAAATAATAATATAGTTTAATTTTTTTCTTTTTCAGAAAAATTGGCAATTTTAAGGGCATTTTCAGCTCCTGGGTAAAATGACTGGCATGAAATGGATTCTCAATATCTCTTTGTAGAATTTAATGAATAACTTAATTTTTTTCAAATCTTAATGTTCCTTTTTTAAACTTTAAATTTCCATTTGGTCACTTTTTTTACCCTAATAATTTATGCTTATATTACTGTCTTCTAAATGGAAAGCATTTTATAAAAGCAGATGGATATTAATTCATTAATAATTTTTAATTAAAAAATTAAAGTATAGTTGATTTACAGCTGTGACAATTTCTCCTGTATGGCAAAGTGACCCAGTCATATATACATATGTATTACGTATATATATACACACATATATATATTCTACTAGTATATTTAATTTTTATAGTATCTAGCATAAGCATTGGTTGAATTATTTTATAGTTTATAATTTTTCAGATTATTGATTCTTTGATCATAAACCATTTACTCTTTTGACCGTTGGTGAATAAGACATTTAAAGTATGAAATGTGGCTTTCCTATCATGGTACAGCGGAAACGAATCTGACTAGGAACCATGAGGTTGTGGGTCTGATCCCTGGCCTCACTCAGTGGGTTAAGGATCAGGCATTGCCGTGAGCTGTGGTGTAGGTCACAGATGTAGCTCAGATCTGGCACTGCTGTGGCTGTGATGTAGTCCAGTGGCTACAGCTCTGATTCGAACCTTAGACTGAGAACCTCCATATGCCACAGATGCGGCCCTAAAGAGCAAAAAAATAAAATAAAAATACAGTATGAAATGTTTTTCTAAAATAAAAGGCTAAATATGAATCATTCTTAAAATATTCTTTTGAATATTTCAAAACAATAACAGGTATGTAAGATCTGACCTTTAAGTTAAAATTCCCTGGTATTCAGCAATAAAACACAATGGGATACTAAAAAAACATATGATGTGTCTGAAGCTATATATTCAAACTCAGATTATAAAAACTACTGAGTTTTATATGGGATTCAACTTGCAAGAACAGTTTGAATTGATGGTCAAAATGTTTCAGTGTAATTGAAATCTTAATATGTATTTATACATAATAATGAATTTCTTAATCCCTAAGTATTTCTGACTGTGCAAAGACTTGAAACATGTAAATTATAGTCTAATATAATTCAGCAGTTAAATCAAATGAATAAATAATTAATTAATTAACATGTTCAGTTTTCAGGGCTAGAATGAACAGTCTATAACTCTTAGTTATTCTTAGTCAAATAGCCTGATTCCTTTCTCCATATAATTCCAAATTACTCGGTTAAAATTTTCTATTTTGAGGATCTATTTGACCAATCTAACTAGCATAATTTCAGTTTAAATGTATACATCTAAAATTATAATCCAGGAGTTCAGGTCATGGCTCAGTGGTTAACGAATCTGACTGTGAACCATGAGGTTACGGGTTCAATCCCTGGCCTTGCTCAGTGGGTTAAGGATCTGGCATTGCCGTGAGCTGTGGTGTAGGTTGCAGATGCAGCTTAGATCCCGCGTTACTGTGGCTGTGGCGCAGGCCAGCAGCTACAGCTCCTGTTAGTCCCCTAGCCTGGGAACCTCCATATGCCGCAGTGCGGCCCTAGGTAAGGCATAAAGACAAAATAAAATAAAATAAAATAAAATAAAATTATAATCCAGAACCAAAGGTAATTTCCTCTAATGCTTGTTGAAGTGTGTTTATAGTTTGTACTATTACACAGCAGAAAACGAAGAAAAATTTGTTTGCTAAATGAGTGAATAAATAAATGAATGAATAAACCTGAAACAGAACAGAATCTCTTTTAGGATTACAAATTATATTAAATTAGTAACTAGAAATAATAGAACTTGTTATATCTATGATATTAGAAATTAATCATGTCTAATTTGCTCTCTTTTCCAATCAAAAATTGAAGCCTGGAGAATTTAAATAATGTTTCTTGATCACACAGGGGCCAGAGATTTAGGTCTTGAAAATTTAAATCCAATGTTTCTCCATCCATGTGTAAGTGTGATACCAAAGATTAAATGGTCTTCCATGTGCTTTCATGCTACATCCAGTTCCATGTTTTGGAAACTATTGTTTTCTACTCCAGGTGAGTGTAATCAGGAAGTCCAGGCTTCCCCTTACCCTTCTCCAAGCCCCTATTTCAGGCTACAGTTTCACTTCAGTAAGAGCAGATGGAAGTTTTTCTCATCCCAAACAAGGCCCGTGTTGGAACAGCTTTATTCCACACAGATCTAGCAGAAAATATCTAGGCTCATTCCCCCAACCCGAACCTGTATCCTAGAGAAGAAGCTGTGCCTCAGGAGCAGCAGGCTGAAGTCCTGGGAAATGAATACCCCTGCTCCTGTCTAGCCCCAGTCCATTCATGGAGCAGAAATGAAGAGGGGCAAGCTGAGAAGATCAGAAGCTACCACCTAGCACAGAGCTTGCTGTAGACCACTGATGGTTTTCACTTTGGGAAAAGTCATAGTCTGTTCTTAGTGCAGAGATATTATCCAGTGAGGGAGAGAGGCCATAAGGACAAGGAGCTCCACTGCTCTCCTTGAGGGAACTGATTTTCTATGGAGCACAGCTTGAAGAATATCATGCCTATGAACATAGTTGAAAAGAGTGGAGACATCGTTGGAGAACAATGAAGAGCATTCTGGTGACTCCATGAAACTGAAAGCAACACGCAGATAGCAAAGCGTCCAGAAGTTGAACAGAGACAACCAGGGGAAGACAAGCCCAGGAGAACCCTCCCGGAATTACATTCGACCTTGAGTTGGGGAATTCCATGTGTGGATAGACTGAACCTGTGCAAGTACGATCAGAGAACAGGACAGAGGCAGATTGGAAGCAATCCGTAAGCTGCACACATCTATCAACAAACAGCAAAAACCTCACTGGCACAAGGATCTTAAGCAAAATTTCTGAACAAACAAACAATCTTAAACAAAATTTCTGAAGCTACACTGATCTAGAAGCAAATTCTAAGAAACCAGCTTTAAAAATAAAAATCACATGCTTCCCCAGCTGTCTGGAAGACTGTTTGCATGGCCAAGGGTGTAATCTTCAGAATAAATCAGAAAGAGAACTTACAGGCTATTAGGCTTGGCTGAATGTGGGCAAAAATATAAAAATTCCAAATTGTGATTAACAACCTACCAGTCACACACAGACATACAAGCAGAGAAGCAGGGATATACAATGGATGCTGTGGAAACAAAGATCTTACCTTAGATCATTTAGCCAGTAAGCCATTGATTTACATTCTCCCTTTCAAAGAAAAAAAAATTAATATACCTGTGTCAGTATGAAGCTCACTTATGTGCTTCCCAGCATGTGAAAATCTATAGTTTCATCCAGGTGGTATCATAAGCAGCTCCAAGTGATATCTCTGAGAAACATGCTATTCTCTTTCTTGAGTCCAAATAATGTTCTTCAAAGTAAGAAATTTCTCATACATTTTGGGATCCCAGTGCATATGCTCTGTTCTAAAAACACAAATTTTTAAAAACTGAAAATAAGAAATTCAAAATCACATACAAATAAATCATTTAATATTAGTTATAAAACTTTTAAATTTATTCTAATAAGTTATTTAATGTTATTAGGGTACTTTTCATTTATTCCAAATTAATTTAATAGTAAATGAATAGCTGTACATGATCTATCTATATGTTATTAAATTTTCATATCTTCTTTCAAATAAGTGAATTACCACATGATTTAATAACAGTGATGGGAGAAATTTTCACATCTTGAGATATGGGGAAGTCATTCTGGCTTATACATGACTTGGCTTGAATTTTATGCTAACAACAACAGCCTTTCTTAAGGCCTGCCAAACATGAATTGTACATCTGCTTTAACCATTAAGGAAAAAAAATGCTTTGAAAAATCAAAATAGAGTAACTGCGGTTCAGGCATCCAAAACGGAGCTGGATGTAGTTTCCAATACACTCCTGCATCACTGAGAACTTGAATTTTCTAAACTGTATCAAACTCAAGGATACCACCAGCTTTTCTCAAAACAGTATCTGATAGCAGCGCCAGCTGCAAGCTTAGGGTATCAGGTTCTCCAGTAACTATGCAATCTTTTTGGACCTCAACTGATCCTTACTTAATAAGCACCCTTACTATCTGCCTGCTCCAATTATAATTCTTGGGAAACAACTCATATAACTAACTGTAATCTTGTGGTTTTGATTAGGTACACCTCCCCCATTCTGTAGTTTTGCCAAATACAATTCAAGTGCTTTTTGAATGTCTCCCCAGTTAAAATTCTCAATTTGGCTCGAAGAAACTCTTTTCTATTCCAATTATAGATTGTTTATTGATTATTTCTGTTGACAGCAATATAATGTAGTAGTTAAAACAAAGTGCATTATACTCCTATTACTTTGTTTTAAAACAGTTCTCTCAGCTGCTAGAAATGTAAGCTTAGCTATGTTATATTAGCTCTCTGTCAGAGCCTCTTCACCAATAAAACTTAGATACTATTATGCCTTATTTGGTTGTTGTATTAAATAACATGATATATTAAAAACACTTAAAAGACTTCTTGGCATATTCTAAAAATTCAACGTTTGTTAGCTTTTATTGAAAGTAAAAAGTTATTGATACTTCACTAAGTTTAGTGAAGACAATGAAATAATAATTACATTAAATTCCAAAATTGCCACCTAAATTTTGGTCTAGAAGTATGACTACAAGACTGACATATTTAAAAGATTACCGAATTCAAGATTTAAATATAAGGTATTGCTTTATTGTATTGCTGAAAGTTAAATAGCTTAAAGTTTGAATAGTGCTCACTGAAATAAGAGGAAGTGAAAGTTAAATATACAGGTTCATCAATATCCAGTCATTCCATAACTCATACTCACAAATATTCATCTATTTTTATCAATTACTCTTTAAATTGTAATTATTTTTGCTCTTGAATATTTGAGGTTCTCAGCAAATGCAAGAATCTATAAAAGAACCAAGTGATATAGACCAAAATTCAGGTTGTCTAGTAATATTTCAGGCATTCACTGCAGTTTCCTTGATACCATTTCACTTTCTTAAGAAGCTTATCTATTTAAATATGAATTCATTGTGTAAAATTAACATTAAGAGTCTACATAAATCATACTGAAAAGTTAGTGAAAATGAAATATCACACTAATTTCACATACATTCAGAAAGTATACTATGCTCTTACAACCCCAAACTTTTGGATTTATATAAATAAACTGAATCCGATTACCCCATTGTCACAAGTCTGTATGTAATGGAAATTTCTAACATCAGGGTTTCTTTCACATGCCAAGGAGGAGGTGTTTCTCAAATGAGCTATTCTAAAGCAAGATAAAGAAACAATACTTTCAACCATTTTATGCCACTATGCCACTGTTTTTCAACTTTTTTTTTTTAGACTATACCAGTGTTTTGGTGTGCATACTAATGTTAACTGGCTCTCTGGGAAAACAGTATTAGTTTACAGGATTTGCCATTTTCATGATGCACTTTCTCCCATGATGACTCATTTCTTTCTACCAATGTAATGCCAGTGAATGGAGAGCAGAGAGGAAATGTGCCTAATGCTTGGAGCAGTAGACAGGAACCAGCTCAAGGAACATTCATTCCAGTGGTTTTCAGAGAATGCCTTTTTGGAAAGTATCATAATTTAGGACAGGTTGTAAGGAAGCAATTGTTTAGCTGATTCTGTCTATGCTATATACACAATATATTTAACTTAGTGGATGTCAGGTCTTTGTTTAATTAATACCATGTCCGCTTTTGTCGGAGTAAGAACAGCATTTTAATTTATGTTCACATAAGACTTTTCAGTTTCTAACAGGATGTCTTTGGATTGAGTCTTTCAGGAAGATGAACTCGTAACTCACAGTTATTAAGCTAGTCTCCATTAAACAGAGGTGCTATTGAGGTGCTCCAAAAGGAGCAAATGAGATTTTATCTCCTCTACCTAAGCATTTCCTTTCAATTTTGTTCAGACGAAAAAACAAATAAATAACCTGCTACTTAAAAACTGAAAAGAACAAACATATTAATAGAGCACAGAACTTGATATCACATGGATACGATTTCAAATCCGAGCTGGATAAAATCACATGGACTCAGTGAGTAAATATGACTTCTTTGAGTTGTAAATGTGAAGATTTTATATATATAAAGATTATATATATTATATATATAATCTAGCAAAAAAAAAAAAGGTTAGCAAAATACCCACCACTTTTGCAACAGATTTTAGTTATACCTTGTTACTACTCTTGATAACCGTCAAATGATTATTAAACTATCAGAAGTTTTACTGCTGTGATAACAGATAACAATTATTAAATAGGTCAGATTTGATTTATTTAAACTATAGAGCAATAATTAAGACTTTTTACATGTAGATTTATTTATCTGGAACTATTACAACTGTCCTAAACTGCTCTTAGTTCTCCTCCATAAGGAAACTGCATTTTCCTTGCCCATTCCGTATCCTCATACAAACTAAAACAAACAAAATCTTCTTATCCCATCATCCAATTTTTCTTCTTTAGATTAGAGACCTTATTTTAACATTGAAATTAAAGAACTTCTTTTTTTCTGGCCTATTCATCTCCAACTTCAAATTTTTCATTGTCTCTTGTCAAATAATTTTGTTCTCAACCTATTTCATAAATTGAAAAGTTTATCAAACCCCTTTTCAAGCCTTTCTTTTCATTAATTCAGCAATAAACCCACAGGGTTTTATGAGTGCTAGATGAATTCATGCATGTCAAACAGAACAGTGCCTGACTTACAGAAAAGGCTTAATAAATGTTACCTATTACTAACACATAGTTATTGATTTTCTACTATGTTTTACACTCTGTGAAAGTACTACTGATAAAACAACTAACACAACTGATGTCTACCTCTCCTAAAAAGTACTTACATTCTAAAGTGAAACAAGGAGAAGTAAATAGAAAACTGCTTAGAGGATTCATAATGTTATTATAGAAACAAAGCTTTGAAGATCAAGGAAGAATCCTTGGAAGAATGGGAATCTCAGTAATGCTGGTGAATGTTAAGATTTTCATCCATGTCACTCATAAAATATGCCCTACAAAGGAATGTACTGGATTTTAAAAATGTAGTATTGTCTAGCTCTATTTAAGGTGGATGCAAATTAAAAGTTCAAGTTCTTTTACTGTATCAATAAGGAGAATAAGACTCTTAGAGGCTAAATTATATATCTGTGGTTTCAGATATTTTATTGCTGAAATACAAGTGTAGTTCAACCATTAACCCTTAGAAACTAAAAAAAATTTTTTTTGCACTAAAATAACTTAGTAATCTTGTATTTATGCTTTCTTGTGAGGGAAAACTAGTGAATGGAATGGAAATCTTGGTTAATCCCTTCGACAAATTTCTTTTGAGTATAAACAATGTGTTATAGTTCAAGTAGCAAAAATAAGTAAACCTACAATCTACTTTACTTCTAGCTGCCTAAGTTCACATAGAAGAGGGCAAACAATAATCACAAACCTTAAAAATATGTAGTAAGCCAGAAGGTGATAAGGACCCTGGGGAAAAATAAGATAGATAGGGGAGACAGAGAATGCTAGAATGGAGCTATTATTATTATTAAATAATATCATGACAGAAAGCCTCACTTTTAAAGGTGACATGTGATCAGAGATCTGAGGAAATGGGTAACCAACAAAGAAAAAGGTTTCCAGGCAGGAGGAAGATCAAGGACAAGTACATTGTTTGTAAAGACCTCTAGGTAATTTGAATAAGAGTAATGAGGTCATTATTGCTGCAGTGAAGTGAAAAACGAAGAGATGAGAGAGGAGAAGGGCTGTAGGCAACAATTCTGGAATAGCTTTAGATGAAAGTGAAGAGTCAGAGGACATGTATCAGGAATTAATATCTGATACATGTCCTGGAACCTGGAATATAAACTGGAAAAAAAGAAAAGAGAGGACAAGTTGAATTTTGAAATAAACTAATTATATGTCAGAATATGACATTTCAGTATGAAGTATATAATGATATATAGACATATATATATATATAAAATGATAGTCCATGAAATGACTACATTGCAATAAGAAGAGATTGAAAAATGACCCCTACTAAGTAAATAAGCACCTCATTATAAATACCATCATTACTGAACCATGAATTTTTTTTTAATTTTATAAAAATTTGAAAGGTTAGTTTCCATTTACAATTATTCCCAAATATTAGCTATATTCTCCATGTTGTACAGTACATTCCTGAGCCTATTTCACACCTAACAGTTTATACTTCCCACTACCTTACCCCTAAATTGTGCCTACCCATACCTCTCCCCACTGGTAACCTGCAATTTGTCCTCTATTTCTGTGAGTTTGCTTCTTTCTTGTTATATTCACTAGTTTGTTGTATTGCTTAGATTCTACATATGTGATATCATACAGTATTTATCTTTGTCTGACTTATTTCATTTACCATTGATACCCTCCAAATCTATCCATGTTGTTTCAAATGACAAAATTTCATTACATTTTATTGCTGAGAAGTATCCCATTAATAAATACATCTTATTTATCCATTCATCTGTTGATGGACACATAGGCTATTTCCATATCTAAAGAATTGTAAATAATGTTGCCATGAACATTGGGATGCAAACAATAAATGTTTCATATCAGATGTTTCCATAGCAGTTTGGGCTTGCAATGTTGAAATAACATGCCACTATATCAGAATTATTTTAACCTAATGGAAGTAACCATATAATAGAGTATTAGAAAAAGGGAACCTGTACTCTCAACTGTGAAAACCCCTAAATTTTGATACACATTAAAGAAACACTTGAGTGGTTGAAAGTCAGATTAAAACCTTCAATTGTGATTGAATACACAGAATGAGAAAGAAAAACATTACTCAAGGAATAATGCAAATAAACAGAAAACGGTATTTAGTACAATGAATTAATTGGAACAAAGATGTATTCTAGTCTAGAAGACTGATTTTCATTCAAATTCTTAGAAAAAAAATTAGCATTGGTGTTGAATGTTGCTGTTGAATTATTCCAAAGTATTTTGGCTTTACTGTTGAAGAATGGTAAGAATCAACTTTTCAGGAACTTTAAAACATCTTTTATTAATTTTTGTGCATTAAGGTAGATCTTATATATGAGCAATAGATGATGAGTCTTATGTCAGTTGATGTTTGGAAGTAAATTAAAACTGATTATCTCACCCCACTGGCATGTTTAATTTGAAAGTAAATTTTCTTCAATGATTGAATAAATTTGTTTTAAAAATTATGAATTTTATTTTTTTCCTATATGTGGTGGCATTTTTCTTATGCTAATAAAAGAAAGTGTCATTAATTAACATTTTAATCACTGTAGGTATTTCTGGTAATTGCATGTTTTCAATGCTGTCACATTCTCTTCCAAAAAGATTCCAATTCATAAATATTCAATCACTTGAGTTCATTTTCATCATAAAGGCATCAATCCCTACGTTATTTATAGGAAAAGTAATATAATTACAGCTACTGCTTCAAAACCTAAATGCTTTCAGTTGTTATTATTAGTGCATGGAAGTATGACTAGATGGTTAATACAGGAAAACAAAAGGATACACAGAGAACAACAGCGTATTAAAGGATAGGTCATTCTATAAGACTCAGGAAATTTCCACTTAAATTCTGCAGGTATATGATAAATTTGAAATAAAAAGATGACTAACTGATCTTTGATTTAACCAGCACAAACATGCTATTATTCTTTATTAAAAAATACCTATTTCAAGGCCACTTCTGTTTTATAATACCAGTTATGAAATTAGTTGAGTATTTTTTGGGTGTTAGCAATCTGATGGCCCTTGAAAAGTAGTTCTTAACCCAGGTACAAAAGAAATGCTCTCAGCAATTCTGAATTAGTTGACTAGTGTGGAATTCAGAAATGTTTCTTTTAAATGATTATACTAGGTGACTCAAATTGAGATGTCTATGTGCATTCATTGAGAAACACTGCCCTGGAAGAACTTCTTTTCTTTCTTTTTTTGGCTTCAATGTCCTCTTACAAAGTATGTCTTCATGTTTGGTATAAAACTGCTTGGAACATCTAGATTTCATTTTTAAGACTCATATTTTGCTTCATTGAGGTTTGTTCCTACATCTGGATATATGTTTAAAATACAACAACAACAACAACAAAAGACAAACCGTATGGTGATTCTTCGCTTCCTCTGACTTTCTATATAACTTTACACTATTTATTCCAGGTGTAATTAAAGCATTTGTATTACTTTTTTTAGTCACAAACACATCAATTTTCTCTTTGTTTGGTGATATCAAAGAAAAAATCACATTCACTTAGTAATTAAAGTAGTAAAAATGAGATAATTTATTCAGGACTATTGCTATAGGGAAAAGAGACAGCCTAGAACAGCACCCGTTTTCAAATACAGCAAGGTCAAGGGGGATTTATAACCAAGGAGTAGGGAGGGGGTCAGTGGATGGAAAATTACCAGGAAGAAGCCTCAGGGGTGAGGGCGTATTCTGATATCATGGACTTGATGGGATTTAAGCTAATGGCAGAATAAGGTGAGCTGAGGTAGAGCATGAGGAATCTGATGAGATCTGGTGAGTGGGGATTCTTGCTAGTAGACCTACCAGAATTTTTATTAACACTGGGTGATGTGAAGATGAAGACTATGCCGGTAATTGTGTATAAAGCAAAAACCATCATAAAGATAGGTATTTTGCCACTGAGATTTTCAAATTCATGATTGCACGTCCTACTGTCTATCCCCAGTAAAACAGTATATTTCTTACTTTGAACTCATTTCTTATAATGACACATCTAAATGGAATAATATTGGCCCTCCTGATTAGCATATGTTATTTTTCCTTTGTCTGTATTGTATTTGGAAGGGAGGCACTGTGTTCAGGACACATAAAAGAAATGAGATGTTAAGCTCTCCTGCATTTAGAGTGGAATCTATATAATTAACTTGTAATTCATCTGTATAGATATTTGTCTCCTCTTCCTTACTACTGATTCATTGAATCATTCATGTCAGCATAAACTAAAAAATATTAATTTTACACTTTGAGTTATGATCCAATCGTTCTTTGTTTATTTTCTTGCTTGTTCAAATTGTTTCACCTTTGGTCTTTGGGGATGCTTTCATTTGGCTCCTCTGCCACTTTTATACACTCTCATGTAAGTCTGTTCACTGGTTGGTTTTAAGTACTTTGTTTTCTGGCATGAAATGGTACCCCAGGCTTATCCTGCATATGTCTAGCACCAATTCTAGAAGCAATCATTTCTTCAAGAGAAATTCATATTTTTATTGGGAGATGGTATTAGTCCAAAAGCTGAGCACTGGATATGTTTACTGGACAAGAGCAAGCGATCCAAAAGCAATCTAGTGAATAGAGTTTTCAGACATAGACTTTAAAACAGTATCTTGAACAGGTTTGGGAAATATAAACAAAAAATTAAGAAATTATGGCCAAGAACTAAAAATCATAGGGTATGTACTTAAATTTTGAATACTTGGTGGTTACCAAGATTTTGCAATCATATTAGCAATCAAGTTAAACATGTTAAATGAAATAAACGCTGACTACATTCAAACTTGACATTAGTGAATGCACTTAATATTCTGAAGTATCTGACATGTTGCTTGTAATACCACAGTTGAAGCACATTTTGTTTTATATTGTCTGATATCCAATGTGAAATAGTTTCTTCATTGAACAAATATATTGGGAATCTACTGTGCTATTAGAATTTAAGTTCTAAATGAATACTTCATTCTTATACTTACTAATTTAGGTAAATTACTTCTAAAACTTCACATAACTTTTAACATAATGCGGCATTTGAAAGTCAATTTTTTTCTTGGAGTCAGTGTGGATTTTAAAACTTGAATGGAAGTGGGAGGCTAGACAGGGTAAGAAGTTGGTTCCTTATTATAATTTTTAATTTCCTGATGTCATGCAACTTAGCTATTCAGACACCTACTTAGTCCTTTTAGAACTTTTTTCTGATCATCTGAGTGCCCCAAAATTTAGCCCGGAAACTTCAGTTTGAATCATTATGTAAAGTGCTTTATGAGAGAATATAACCTTATGTCCTCCTGATGGAAACAGAAATTGAAAGAGGCAATCCCGAATTAATGATTCCACCTCCAAAGAGTCTCAAGTGTGAACAGCTCACAAGGGACAGTTATAAATTTTATTCTATCCACATCTACTCTTGACTCTCAACCAGTGTCAAATAAGGGTTATGAAAGCATGTTTTTCTCTCTTCCTGACAATTTAAAACCAGAACAATTGTGTTTTATTTAATGGAAAGACGCAAAAAAATTATAAAGATTAATCTGTAAATTAAGAGTTATTAATAATGATAGGTAGAAGAAATACAGATTTTATCATATATTCAAATGATTTAATTAAAATTATGTACATTTACCATGATATAAGATGAGAATATGTATTATTTCTGACAGGCAAATATACAACCTGAAATGCCCAGTTGTGTGATAATGATATATAGTGAGGTACACACTCTTTACAGAGAAATTTTATGGAAATCATTAAAGACTTATAGTTAGAGGATGCTCAAAAAAGTTATTGGGTACTAACGATAAAAGTTATATTTGCTAGATAAAGATTATACCTCTTATTAGTAAGGAAACTAGTTCACACTTTTTGGTTTGATAATATTTTCCCTTTTTCCTATCTTTCTAACCATGAGGACATTTCTATTAGGGCCTATATAAGTGGCTAAATACACGCCCTAATCATACGAATAACACAAAAATTACAGAAAGTTATAGAAAGGTTGACTAAATCACCATTCCATTCTCTGTATCTTTTACTTTTCCCCGGGTCTTTTAATACCTGTCTCTGGGATGGAAAGAAAATAGTTTCTTGGCTATACACAAGATACAGAGTCTAGTTTTATGATTTTAATTATAGGTAGTATCTACCTATCTATCCATCAATCTAATAATCTATCTTTACATGCACACACATATATGCATATATATTTGTTTTATTTTTCTATTCATAGCTAAAATGTACAGTTGATAACCAAATCTACAATTAAGTCACTGTCTAAATGTCTACATAGTTATTGATAGAAGATTCTTGTGTTGACTAAAGAAGATTCAGTGAAATCTTGCCATTGTGTTTACATTTTTTGCACAGTCTGTGATGCAAAACACTCCTGGATCCTTTTTGCTGCTTTTCAGGCACTGCATTTTTGGACCCTTTCAATTGCTAATGTGTTTGTCAACTTCACAAGATATTGTTCTCTCTCAGAACAGACCATGACAATTAGTTTGTCTTTTCACCATTCCTGATGAGCTCCAACACCATGATAGCGCTAAAAAATTACCACTTTCTATTCCTCACATATTAAAGAAGCATTTACTAGAAATAAAAAGAGTCCTTTTATTTATTCTAAGGTTTGATTCGTTCGCTCTAATCTTCAGTACAAAAGAGAAGGCAGTGTTCTCTCCAGAATTATAGTGAGTGTAAACGCAACGGAGGTAAAAACCTCCAAATTATCTTCCTTTCCTTAATATTAAATAGTAAACTTATGCTATGAGGAGATATAAACTTAACACATAAAATGAAATAAAATTGATAATTTCATGGCTGTTGTAATACCAAGAAATGCACATTTTAAAATTGTATGCTGCTTGTCTAGATTATGGTCCCAAAGTAAGATGTTTTCTTGTATTAATTTATGCATTTTACTTCATGGCCTTATATATATGCACACTTAAATATTACATTGATATACTATGTGGTTAGATTAAATATTGATTAGATTGATAACATTTATAATTTTAAAGATGCTATTATATTTTTTTATCATAAAATGGAAAAAGTAAAACAATGTAGAAAGCATGTTTTACATATTGTTATTTTTAAAAAATACTTTATATGTTGAAATTGTTACTTAATTTACTTAATTTGTAATTATCAGTTCTGAGGTCAGCTGAATCATACCATTTTTATTTAAATATTAAGGTGATAGACCATGAGTTCTAAATTGGTTGAGTCCAATCCCAAACTGTACTTAAATCAGATGGAAATATCTATTTATCACTGAAAATTTAAATTTCCTTGTTGAGGATCAAGGTATATTATATAGTCTTTCTAATTTAAAAAATCCATGTTTGTTTTACATATTATTCATATAATTGGTTTTACATTGTTAAATGATAATTTCTCTCCTATCTAAGAAAAGGAGGGTGGCCCCTGAGTCAAAACTTTTTGGTCACTGTAACACAAAAAGTGTTTTTTATCATATATATATATATATTATTGATGAGATGAAGCTTTCTGGACATGGTAATTCCAAATAATTGAATTATAGCTATAAAGATAAAAACTTCTAAATTTTCATAAGATATACATATGTTTTCAAAGATATTATTCACTCTCTTGAATGGGAAGTATGTTATGATGATTCTTATTTGATTCACACCATATTATTACATTAATGAAAATTGTAACATTTGTCAAATACTTGGAGAGCACTCTTTAAGCACTCGCATTTAATATTTTATAAAATTTTGACAACTTTTTGAGGTAGGTACCAATATCATCCTTGTTTTAGATAAGGAAACAGCAATAGTAGTACTTCCTTCTTGGAAGTAAAAACAAAATGTGCCTCAGAAATGAATTCAAATTTATACTCTGGACTCATTAAAACTACACTCTATCAAGCAATATTCACCACTGTAATACTGTGATAATGTCAGAAACTATTAAGATGTGTGGAATTCTTCCATCTCTATATACAAACAGATCTCACTTTTGGAAATTCTTCCTTCCACTTTAGTGTCATCCAGCTACCCATTAATGACTGATAATTGCCAGCTATCATTTATTTAATACCAGTTATTCTTGAAGTTATGTTGTTTCCCTTATTCTCTACCCACTCTTCTGTATATTACCTAAATTTCACATGCAATTTTGAGTCAAATGAAGTGTCTTGAGATTGATTTAAGAAACTTTGAATGCATAGATTTCAGCACCTCATTTCACAGTTTATTGCTTCCTATAATTATTCACATACATGCAATCTGAGTTGTTGACTTAGCTGAGATTTCTGGATAAAAGAACGTTTCACGATTTATCAGTAACTATCTCAAGTACAACTAATTCATTAGGAATGCTCTATTTTAACATATGGTACATTAATATTTCATAAGACTGTAATTCACTTTTTTCATGTGACCAAAGAGGCAGAATGATGTGGACATAAGCCAAGAAGTGCTGGCATTTGCCACAAGCTGGAGAAAACAAAGCATAGATTATCCCTAGAGCCCCTGGGAGGAGGATCTAATATACCTCCCTGCCCTGCTAATGCCTTTATTTCAGCCAGTGATACTGATTTAGGACTTCCTTCCTCCAGAATTGTGAGCTGTAGATTTTACCACCACATCTGTGGTGCTCTGTTACAACACAACAGCCATAGGAAACTAATATAATCTTTCATTAATTTTCACTATAATGCCTTGATTATCTTAAAGATAATGCCATGCATCCTGATTTATTGTTTCAATGAATATCAGTAAATTATCCTCTTTTAGGTAATGAAATACTTTATGGTATTGATATTGTATATATTAATTATGTGCAATTTATCTGCACTCACAAGAGCCTATTGATATAATGTATTTGCCTTATTTTAACACATTCTTTGTTCTTCATCACTTCCTGAAATGTCATAATTTTATCTGCTTTTAGTTTTACCTTGTTATGAATTTTATCTTGGCACAGGACTTCTGTGAATGAATTCTTTCAACTACAGTTTGTCAGAAAATGTCTTAATTATTTCTTCATTTTTAAGCCATATTATCATTGGGTATCACAATCTGGTTTGTTAGTTACTTTCTTTGTGCAATTTCAAAATACTATTTTGTTTGTTTTCTGTGCCTATTTCTATTAAGAAAGCATCTGTAAATCTTTTTCCCCCCTTTATGAAGATAGAATATTCTTCCTTTGATTAATTTTCCTCTTCTCTTTTTTTTTCTGTGATTTGAAACCACAGGTTCTATTACAGATATATCTTATTGCAATGACTCATTCATGATTTTTTTTGATAATGTGTACTGATCATTTTTTAATTTTTAAAATTCTTAGTCATCAATACTACATTTTTACCCCATTCTCTCTCATATTTTCTTATAGGACTCCTACTATGTTAGAACTTTAAGTTCTATGTCATCTGTCATATGTGAATAATACTCTTTTACATAGTTTCACTTCAAATCTCTATGCTTATTTATAGAACTTTTTACATCTCTTTACCCTAGTGTTGATCTATTATTAAACAAATATTTTGAGCTCATAATTTCAGTCATATTTGCCAGGAAAGAAAACTCTTTTTATTTTTTTTTTAAATTCTTCTATTATCTCCTGAAAATCTATATCTCATCATCTTATTTTAATATATTACTAGTCACAAGTATTTTAACAGCTCTACCTAGAAAACTCTAATATGTTGTTCTAGTCTATTCTCTCTTCATCTGTTTCTATTATTCTTTTTTCTTGGTTTCTAGTCATGTCAACTTATCAGTCAGTATGTCTATTTTATATGGTTGTATAAAAAAACATAAGCTACTGTGTACAGAAAAAAAATAGAGAAAAATTGAGGCTATGAGTAATGCTATTTTATTCTCAGATAGGATTTGGATTTGCTTCTGGGAAGGGAGCTAGAGAGAGAAGAGACCACACCAGATTTTTAATAAATTGAAAATCAGGCTTCAATTTTAATGTTAGCTATATTTTTCTATCCTAGGTCAACCTTATTTCCATACTAGCAATTACTTTGGTGTCCCAAGTAGAAGAAATCTAGTATAAATTATTGTCCCTACTCTCTGGTGAACTGAACTATTGAAACACTAAAGCCTAAACTGACATACATTATATTTAATTCCTCAATCTCTCAGAATGGTTTCTACACAAGATTACAGCTTTTTTTCTCTTTCTCTCTCTTTTTTTTTTTGAATCAGTACATGATTTAAAGAGAAGATAGTTCAGAATGTCATACAAACTTTCCTGTCTCCTTTTCTTTCTAGGACTTTGTTTTCTCAAGATAGGGGTAACTTAGTAGCTTTTTAATTCTAAAAAACAAATTTCCAGACATCTATCATTAGAGAGGGAAAATAAAAGAGAGATTAATTTTTTTAAGTTCTTCTTTGAATATTAATCAGCAATAAAAGAGCTTTCATTCTTGGGAAAGAAATGCAAATGCATTCTTCCAAACATAAAAGCTTCAATTTTAGAGTTATAAAAAAATACATTTAAATTTATATTTTCTAGCATAAATGTTATAAAAATAGAATAGAGAGTGAGGCAGCTATATATTTTCATGCCATTTATTTCCTCATAAATAATACCTATTGAAGAAACATACCTTGACAAGTGAGATATTGAAATCATGAATTCTTTTTAGCAAATTTATTGGACAACTGCAAAGAGCTAACCATTGTGCAATAATCACCAGCCTTGTGCTTCCTAAATTCAGAATTAAGGAGACTACTACATGCACTAGAGGTGACGTGGGTAGATCTAAATCTGAACTATATTTAATATGACAACTCTTGTATTTTTGGACATGAGCTTCGAATGGTTTCAACATTTTAAAAATGTTTGAGAAGGTATTAAGAAGAATCATGAATGAAAATATCATATAAAATTCAAACTTCAGTGACCCTAAATAAAAAAGTCTTATTGGACTGTAGCCATACTCAGTTTTTCACATATTGTCTGTGGTTTCGTTCACATTGCAGTGGCAGAGTTCAGTCATAGAACCCTGAAAGCCTACAAGATGTACTATCTGCTCCATACAGAAAATGTTACCAGTGCCTTACTGGACTACTGATAATGCTTTTTGACCCCAAACAACATGAATTATTTTCTGAAACTTGATTTTCTTTTCAGCATTCAAAGATAAAATTTTTATTTTACAAAGGTTTTTTGAGGAAGCATTTTATATTTGTTTTTTTTGTCACCAGAAAAAAAAAAAAACAAGAACGTATACTTGAACTTCTATTTTCTTTGGCTACAATTGGCAATGAGGCTTTAGATATTGCCATTGTGTAAATAGCACCTTAAAGCTCACCTTTAAAAAATCAAGAGTTTCTAACTTGTAGGAAAAGTTATCATTAAAAATTGTGTCAATGTACCAACTTTAGTTCATTGATTCTCTCAGATTCTTAGTAGCTATTTATTTCTCTCTGATTATGTAACAGCTCTTTAAAATACCTCACCTATTTGAACAAGTAAATTGATTCTTCAGTAACTTAGAAAATGATTTTTTTATTTTCTAAAAAATAAGCCAAGTATAGAAAAATGCCGTGATAATAATTTCCAGAAATAGTTGCAAGTAACCACAGCTTAAGATGGTTTGGGCTAATGGGAAACCAGATAGAAAACTATTTTTTTTCATAGCTTACCTGGTACCCTACAAAAGGTTTTAAAAAAATCTAATTTTCTCTAGTGTGGCGTTAGGTTTGAAAAACTAAATTTGCTGGGCAACTTAAACATTTTCAAGAAGATGATTTGTGAATCAGGTCCAAGTGTTAATCCAAGCTTTAATATTTCTAATTAATTAACCTTGGCTATAGCAGCTATAAACTGCAAAGCAAGGGATTACTGGGTGACTTAGCTGAGAATAAAACAAATCCATTATTTAAACAAAGTATCTTTAAAATGTTTGCCTAAAACCTACAAATGCTTTGAAGCATGTTGATATAAAAATCACTCTCAAAAGCTATTTAATTCCCTTACGATACTAAAACCCACTCAGCTTAAAAAAGAAAAAAATAAAAACAAAATTCAAACTTTAAATACTTAAAGATTAATCCCCTTGTCTTAAAACTCAAATTCTAGTGTTTGAAAAGCAACTGAAGTAGAACACTTATGAAAACCAGAGGAGGCACATTATTTTCTAGAGGAAAAGTATGTTGATTGGGTTGGGATGCTTTCTTCCTATTTTCTACCTACCCTTCCAGAAAATCTTGAATTGGGCAGTGAAATAACTTTATATTTAAATAAAAGAAAATGAATGCAAAAGTCAGAGAAATCTGATTTTATGACACCTTAAAGAAACATTATCTATGATTTTATATTGTCCTGCAATACAATTTCATATATTGGGTTTACCTAAAATAAAGGTAACAAAAATTAAAAATAAAAATGTATACAATCATGTCGATTCTCCTAACATATTTTTTTAAATTACCGATCACATTCTCTAGGTTTGGAGGAGTTTTAGTGCAGTGAAAATGAAACTGAATTCCCATTTTGCCTCTTACTACCACCTCAATATAGCTGTAATCAATTTTAATTGTAGTATTATATTCCTTGTATAATTGTAAATTCGCAAAAATTAAAAAAGTATTGGAAAGGTCCACATTCACCTTTTTTCACATTCATTTTTTATTTTTATTTTTTATTTTTTTTTCTTAGAGATGCACTTGAAGCACATGGAATTTCCCAGGCTAGGGGTGGAATCAGAGCTGCAACTCCCAGCCTATACCACAGCCACAGCAATGCCAGATCTGAGCCACATCTGCAACCTACACTACAGCTGGTGGCAACGCTGGATCCTTAACCCACTGAGCAAGGCCTGGAATCAAACCTGCATCCTCATGGATACCAATTGTATTCTTAACCCGTTGAGCCACAAGAGAAACTTCACATGCAGCTTTTAAATTACTCGCGGTTTACAGGCAGTAACAAACCCTATGCTTTGCAAAATGTATGTATTTTAAATTTCTTAGAGAGTATTAAGAATAAAATGGGAAAATCTGAGTAAAAATGACATAAAATGGGAAAATCTGAGTAAAAATGACATATTAAACACATATTTTTGCTTCTTTCTGAGACATTAAAGCATTGAATATATTTGTAGATTGCAAGCTTATAAAGATGAATCAAACAAAAGAGGGAAAAAAAACAGCAACTAAATTTTGGAGGGCATGGAGCAAATTGATAACTGGTAACTGGGTGGTTCTGTTTGAGAAAAGCAATATTTTATATCTCTTTTTATATGGAACATGCCAGAGAATGATGAATTCTAAGAAGACACTAAAGAGACTCATGTGACTGACATCTTAGAATCCTTCAACTCTTCAATGGTGTGTCACTAAAATAAGACACATTTTTGAAAGCAAAGAGATTCTCTAAATTATATATGCGAAAACATTATCTCTTTCCCATTGTAACACAAAATTGCAAAAATAAGGCTTACTTTTGGAGCCTAAAACATAGAGTTAATGACCTACATGTTGAGCATGGCAGGCCTCTTCTAGTATTCAGATACCAGCATTCTGGTTCGGGACGCTAACATCCAGGTAAGATGGGAACAGTGTTTTCTTAGAAAATTCTATTGTTCTGGTAAGATGGAAAAGAGATATTATCAATGTATATTCTCTAAAGAAACCACTTATCTAGATAATCTAGAATATAACAAAATATTTCACTCTTTCATTAATCTATGAATTATTTCACTAATCATCAATTACTCCCAAATAAAACTTCAAATAACTTTTTAAAAAGGGAAAGAATGTTGGAATCACATAGAATGATTCAACATTGTAACTAGGAAGAACTTCATAATATAATATTTGGGGCCAAAATCTTAGTCTAAGCCAGTTTTCTTGAATAAGGTATAGTTTTTTTTATCTTTTATGATGTTTGCATATAAAAATTATTGACCAAAAAATTAAATATTTAAGTTATTAAAATTTCATTAAAAATTTACTATCTCTTTCTAATTAGTCTGTTTACTTTATCTGGCTCAAAAATATAACATTGTTTACTCTCCCTGTATTTTTACATGTGTAATTAATCATTTTTAAATATAAGGTACTAAAGTGTCCACTGGAATTATGTGAAAATAATGATGATATTTTCTGAGGGATATTTCCAGAGAGAGGCAATGTATCCATGAAGAGAAAACAGAATACCACAAAAAGGAGGATGAAATTAATAAATAAGTGCTCTCAGAAAACACAAATATGTATCAGAAATGACTAAAATAATCAAATAAAATGGAAGATAAAGATAAATATCTTGTAAAACATTGAATCAAAAGACAATAATTGGAATCTATGGGGGAAAGAAGTCAGAAATAGTTTCCAGAAGATAACAACATGCAACTAGCTATGAGTTCTAGGAAAAGAAGAGGGGATAATTAAAGGATTATCATCACTCAAAAAGAGTTAAAAACTGGAGGACAATAACTTTACAAACTGAAAGAGTTCACTCAATACCCAATACAACCTATTAAAAAATATGTACAAGTTGCATTATTATGTGATTATAACTATGGAAACAAGGCCACTGCAAGATTTCTATGAAAATAAAAGTGATACTCAGAGGATTAATAAAGTACCAGTTAACTTCACACATACACGTGTGCACACACGCAGAGAAATGTAAAACTTGTGTCACATTTCTGAAGAGAAATGACTGCTAATCTATGCCTGTACATATCATATCAACAAAATATGAGGGCAGAATTTGTACACAAAATATAAAACTGGCTAACCATTCGTCTTATATAAAACTTCTAAAGTAACATAATGGAATATAACCACAAAAGGAGATAGGAAGCCAGGGAACAACAAAAAATGTGATATCCTACAAAACAGGAGATCCTACAAAAACAACGATGTGAAGGATTTACCAGAATGATGATGAAGTGAGATCCAAGACATATGCAATGGTAGGACAACAATTACAGGTTATAATAGTGGATTGAAAAGATAGCTATGTTAAAGATTCTTACTGCAGAAGCATCTCCTCTAATTTCTCACTTATTTAAATCCAGCTTAAGGAAATTCATACTTATTAAGGGAAGAAACTAAATATTTTACTGTAAAAACTGGCTCCCCAAACTATTAAAGTATCACTAAATTGATTACTTTCTCAAGGGATTATAAATCAGATATATTTTAATCTTGGTTAGGTTTTTCTTGTTATAGTTACAAATCGAGCTCAGTATATAAATATATAAACTTTATATAAATAGGGTGTTCTACAACGATTTCTCACAATGTTAACAAGCAATGAAACACTTAAGTACTGGTTTGTCATAAGTTTACTACTTTTTAAAAACTTTTAAAAAACATTTTATGGCCACACTCATGGCATATGGTAGTTCTGGGTCCAGGGACTGAATCCAAGCCACAGCTGTGACCTATACTGCAGCTGTAGAAATGCTTTTGATCTTTTAACCCACTGTGCCGGACCAGGGATCTAACCTTCACCTCTGCAGTGACCCAAGCTACTGCAGCTGGATTCTTAACCCACTGTGACATGGCAGGAACTCTTAAAATTTACTTCTATTTAGTAGTTTTAACTATTTGAAAGAATCAATTGAAGAAGTTCCTCTTTTAGGGTTTTATGCATTTCAGTATTTTAGATGATTTTGTAAAACTGCTTGCTATTATCATTATTCTTTAAAGTCTAGAAATCTGAGCAAATGTATTAACTTAAGGGGGCTTATATGAGGCGGATGAAAAAGTACCAGTTTCCTGGGATTTAATCATACCCACTTAATCTCTCTTTCTGAGAACATACCATAATATCTGCACATTAAATACTCCAGGGATTTTGATTCACACATAAATTTCAGGTTAATTTCTTTAAGAAATGATTGTTAGCATGTTTTTTTGCATTAAGTTTATTCTTCAAAAATAGGATAATTGTATAAAATGCCATAAGAGCACAGAACACGGAGCCAATTATAATTACTCATTAAACACAGGGTGATTATGTAAGTTAAATAAATAGATTGGATAGAATACAACTGGAAATTTGTGGAGATCAGAGAAAACTGGTGAGAAAATGCCCTATCAAAAGAGAATAATGTATTGCTAGCTGATGGATGCCAATGAGAAGCTGATCTTAGAGTTACCAGATCTTATTTTTCAAATGGTGATAAAAATAGACATTTTAAAATTTAAAGTCTCTTGACTTTTAAATGTAGGTAGTCACTCTTTTTTTTTTCACATTGAAAGTCATCAACATGGACACCAAATACAACGATTTGTGAGTTGCCTCTATATAGCAGGCTGATAATTTGTGACTGTTTATATCTTGCCATTTACCTATGACAGGTAAGATGCTAATTGTATCTTAAAATTTATTTACTTTGCTTATTGTCCATCCTTTGTAGTTTAAAAAAAAAAAAGCAAAACACACCAACTCTCCTTAATTTTCCTTTGAGGGGTTGCATTTTAATGAATGTATAACCATGTTTTCTATTCCCCCAATCATTTATAAGCAGGAACTTTTGCAATTAGAGGAAAAAGTTGAAATTCTAATAAATAGAATCTCTGATCTTCTGAGTGACTGTGTAACAAACAGGACTTACTTGGGACCACAAAACTCTTAGGCGTGCAATTTGTGGTACTGAAGGACCAAGCTCTTTGTCAATAGGTAATATCTAATCAGGAAAAACTAAGATTAGAGATTCAAAGTATTACCAAAAGTGGAGTCTGGTTGCTCACCACTCTGAAGCCAACCAAGAAGGAGGCAAGCTTGATGGAAAGGAAAGTTTGCTTTATTTTGGCACTGACCTCATAGTGGGCGGCAGGTGCCGGTGGCGGGCAGACTTCCGTCTAAAGGCTGACTCCACACCCTCACTCCAACTGATATAAGTGGGCAAGAGCTTTGGAGTTCTCCCTATGATGCCAAAGGATCGACAGCATCTTCGGAGTGTGGGGACGCAGGTTCAGTCCCAGGCCTGGGGCACAGTAGGTTAAGGATCTGGCATTGCTGCAGCTGTGGCTTAGGTCACAACAGTGGCTCAAATCTGATCCCTGGCCTGGGAGCTCCATATGTTTCAGGGCAGCCAAAAAAGAAAAAGAAAAAAAGAAACAGCACAGTCAGCTCTGACAATCATCTTGAAATTGGTTATGTAGTGGCCTGACCAGAGTCATTCTGATTGTTTTAACCACAGTTTATCTTCAGTTACAGGGCTTGTTTGTTCCCATTTCCTTGAGGCCAGTTCTTGGAATTGTGGCACCTTATGTCATAGCTATAGTCTGTTCATTATGTAGTTAACTTCTTCCGTCTGGTGGGGGTTTCAGTTTCTGCAAGATATGGCTCAGAATATTATCCATTGCCCTTGAGAAGGAACTAATGGTCCTCGACTTTGCCTATTGACTAAACTTTTACTGTTTTGCTCTGTTTGTTTACCTTTGCTTCTGTATTTTCTTACTTCTCTGGTTAAACTTATTCGTTGGCTAAAGGTTTTCTACAGACAAAAAACAGGCAAAGGGAAGACCATATGGTTCTGTTCTTTTTCAAAAGTACTTCCAATTCACTACAAGAACATTCTAGAAATAGAAGCCTGGGAACTATGATAATTTTATCTATTTCTTCTTACACTGCTTACTTTCCCAATCCTGACCTTCACCCTGCCTCCAGCCTCTCATTGAAAAGGCATAATAATTAAGTAGGAGTGATAATATAGACTCAGTATTGTCAAACTTAATATTCTATTAACACATCTACTAACATAAAGATGCTGTAGAGCCTAATCCAACTATTTATTCAATCCTCTCTTCCCATTCAACCCCAATGAAAGATAAATTTCATGAGGGAAGAACACAGATTAAACTCTGCTCCCAGGTACAGAGAAAGGAGCCTATAACAGAGCAGATGATAGACACCTATTTGTTTAAAGATGGTGTAACTGTACATATAGCAATACATATTGGATTCTTTTGGGTTTTCAAAATATTTGGGTTTATGTTGTATAGACATGTTTAAACATTTTTAAAAGCTTGTATTGGAAACTAAAGCACCAATAGCAATAAATTATTGTTTATTGACTGCCTATATGTGTCAACAATGTGTGATGTGCTATAAAGGTAGATTTTTTTTTTAAAAACCATCACCCTCATAAGATTATCATCATTTTGGGGGCACTGATGAATCTAACATTCATCAAGCACAATGTGATACCCACTACAATAAGAACCAGAGATGACAAGGTGGATGGTATACCTAAACCAGGGTTGAGGGGCCAAGGATTTCGTGGAGGATACCACTTTTAAACTAAGACTTGGAAGATGAGTAGTAATTAGCTAAGGGAATGTTCTGGTCCTTAAAGTTAACAAGGAAGGAAAGAGAAGCAATGAGGGTCTGGGTTGTTTTAATAACTCTGTGAGCCATGAGTTTGATCTTTACCCTTGGAGAGACTATCTGAGTGCAATACAGATGATCAATGAAAGACTGTGTTATACCAAGTTATATTGTAATACCAGAGAGGTTGTATTGAGGTCATTAGGATGGATGCTATTCCAATAACAGGGGAGAGATTGTTTTGATACAAAATCACCAGAAAAGAAGTAATGGTATGATGAAATCTGGAGATATTTGTACACTTGAAGCTGCTATGTGCTAGGCAGAGTTGAATATCAATGATTCATAGGGTTTAATATTTAAAATTGATAGAATTTCTTGATTTATTGGCAGACTTGAAGAGTTAAAAGGAACCAACTATGACATTGATGTTTCTGGCTGGTAGCTACTGGTAGTGATGCGATTACAGAGAATGTTTTCTCATTAATAAAGCCTTTAAAGGGTAACTCTTTGTTTGTTATCTTAAATTTTCCAGTGTTGAAACTAATAAACTGACAAGACATTCACACTTTTCTTCCCTGTAAAATATTTGGCTTCTCCCTATTGAGTTTCTTCTGGTTTCATATTTGTAGAAGTGTGTCTGTTTGCCAAGAAATGTAATGTGGTTTGAAGAACTCTCTTACCTTGTTTAGGTAAGACCTACTTGTTAAAGAATAAATTCAAGAATTATTGTTACATGCACACACATAGAAGACAGTAGTTGGTAACATGTGGAAAATGGGTAATGATATCACATTTATTTTAAAAGATGTATTTTTCAATAAAATATTTATGGGAGACATTTTTCTATGTCACCTGTCATTTTCAAAGCTACTGACCAAAATATAGTCCATAAGGAAGAACACGTTATTAGAAAGGACAATAATATATGTATTCATAGATTTATATTCACCTACCCTATGTTAATTTTTAATTTCTCTAGCCTAGGGGTGAAATGGCTACTTCAGGTAATATTATCTTAGAAATATAAATTAAATAAATGTTAGGACAGATAGAGATTCTGTATTTTCTTTGATTTTAAAACATATTAAAAACAGGGAGATTTCATAGCATTGTAAAATCCATACTAAAAATATTTCAAATATATACTAATTTTAACAGCTTAATGTTTTGCCTAATAGAATTTAGCTTATTATAAGTAATTTAGTTTCTATAACAGTCCGTTATAACACAGAACCAAAAATGGTATCACTTATTTGCTGGAACTTGCTCAGTGTTATAGTTAAAGCTCTATGTATCTGTCAAGTTGTTTTTCCCTCACTGGAGATCCTGTCAGAAATAATCATTTCATGGTCTCACATTCACAAAGGTGCAAGCCTCAGATATTCGTGCCTTTTTTATGTCAAAAATGGTGCAGACATGAAATGTTTAATAAAATGACGATGGACCCACAAGTAAGTCCCTTCTTTTTGTTTTCTGTGTTTTGTTCTGTTGTATTTTTTCAAGAGTAGGTTCTGAAATACAGATAAACTGTAGGTTTTACAAGGTGTGGCCAGGATAATATATTATGCTACTAATGTGTACTTATAAAACATGAAGTTAAATAAGAAAAACTTCTGTTACATCATTGGACATTTTTTAGCTAGCATCCCTAATACAAAGTTATTGAAAATGTTTATAGGAGCTAACAGCTTCAAGATTTTGTTTAAATAAGAAATTTAGCATAGATTTACTATCTTCATTCTTGTCATAAAGAGAGAATGACAATAATGTTCTTATGATTCAATGCAAAAACACTGAAATATTCACATACTAGAGAAACAATTCTTTTATATATTATTATAGGTCATACATAGCTTAAGTAAACCATTAAAAGAAATCACAGAGATTTTTTGGAGATTAAATGCCATTTTACAGTATTCAAAGTCTTGTATCCTACAGAATTCCTTCATTAGCATTTGCAAGGATTATAAATTATATAAAATTGTACTATAATTTTATCTGGTTTTTTTTGGTAGATGCAAAAGAAGAAATATAAATATTTAAAAAATATATATTTCTTATCTTGATGCTATATCTTCCACGAGCATTCTATAAGCTTCAGAATCAAGGCCAAATACTAAAATTTTATTTGTTAGAAAAATGGAACATGATATTTTAGATATACAAGATAATCCCCAACATACTCATTCCAAAAAATACTGATAAAACTTCCAGTGGTGCAACATTCAAATTAGTATGAAAATGATATAATCTTATTGAGAAAAATTCTAATTTCTATGTTAATTTCAGGAGATTGCACAACAGATGTTCATTTAGGATACAGCCTTAATGGGAAATATAAAGACATCTACTAGAGCATTTTATCCTGCTACAGACTCCTAAAATATTTGTTAAAAACACTGACAGCTTGATTCTGTAGTGCTGGAATTTGCTTCTGGAGCTTCAGAATGGTGCCAGAACTTATTTTTAAATTAATTAATTAATTAATTTAGTCCTTTATTTTTAGCAAGCTTCTCAGTCCTTGCTAAATCTAATGATCAATTCAGTTTGAGAACTACTGTTTTAAATAGTAAAAGAAATTTCCTGGTGTTTGTTCAAAATATCAATTTTTTTCCTCTAGGTAATCGCCTTTATTCTAGCCCACTGGAGTGGATAAAATGACCAGATAACTGGAACTAAAAAAAATGTCAGAAAAGGGTTTTAGGTGTAGCACTCAGGGCTAGTTTGCTCCCTGGGTAATAACTTATCCAGTAATTAGAGTGCTTGGTTTCCTATTTTGACTTCACTCGTGGTTAACTCTGAGTTTAAATAAGGTACCCAACCTCACTAAACCTCATTTTCGTTATCCTTAAGAATTATAAAGATATTAATCAGTTGGGAAGAGACAACAGATCAATACATGTTATAATATTTAGAATAGTGTGTGGTATATTGAGTTTATTTTTTATAAACCTTTATAATTTTTACTTTATTATTACTATTATTATTTAATGTTACATTAGAAAGCATACTCACTAACCTAGAATATCCCTATGGGGAAAAAAAAAGACAATTCCTTGGTCTATTCAAAATCCCACAATATAAAAGTAATATCAAAGCATGATCATATAATGAAACAAGAGTGATTATCTTGGTTGGAATAAGTTACAGGCATACAGGTAATCTCATATAAAAGCAAAAATAAGCAACCAAACCAAATAAAACAAGAACAAAAAATTTCCCTGGTCACACATTGCTTTCCCAATGAAACATATGCATGAACAGAGCAACACTTTTATTTTCTTATTATCAGTTAAAATACAAACATTTTCTTGCCAAGAACAAGTGTTATTTTTCCACATAACATGTTTTAAAATGTGAAGACCTTCAGACAAAAAAATAATAATAAGGTTTGTTGGAGTAAATGCAGGGATAGCCTTTTCTCTATGAAACAAAATGCCCTAAGACTTACAGAATATGTGGCATTGAAATCCAAGTTTCTAACTCCCATTCCAAAACTCTACTACTAAAATTAAAAGAGCAATTTTTAAAAAAAAGGATTTAATTTGATATGCCTTTCATTAAATGTTCTCTTTTTCCATGGTTTCTGTTACTTAATCCAATAAAATTTTAATGTAGGCTTATTGTTTTTTATCACTTACGTACTCCTCCTATCCATATATTATCTCCCACTTACCAACTGCCAATCTTCCACCTCTTCATTTATTTAATATTCACCCTTACATCTGATCTCTTTCAAAATATGTTTTTATGTTACTTAGGAAATTAGATAAAAAAATTATAAGATCTTAAGCAAATGGTTATTATATTAAATTTATCAAAGATAAAAGTAATTTACAACAGATAGGAAAAGTGTCACACGTGTTGAAAGTTTAGTTAAAAATTTTAATGAGTAAAATGTAAAAGTGTAAGGAATCCATTTAGTAGGGTTTATAGGAATTATAGTTTCTGGACCTTTGGTTTATTTTCTAGACATTCTCTGAGCAGAGAGTGAGGCCAAAATTACTATTAGAAAAGTAGAATGTATTTCCCTTGGGGGGATATTTACAGATAGCAGAAAGAATGAAGGAATTCTTGGTGGCACAGTAGATTAAGGAGCCAGCATTGTCACTGCTGTGGTGTGGGTTAGATCCATGGCCTGACTCTGAAAGGCTGGAACAGAGCCATGTGTGATACTGAGGGGCAGGTGCTGGGCCCTGGGGTAACCACTGCAGGGTGCAGAGGCCTAGGTGGGGTCGCTGGGGCAGGGGTGAGGTAGTTATGGGTGCAATAAGACAGCCAAAAAGAAAAAAAAAGGAAAGAAAGAATGTAAAGAATGCAGGTTAGGAAATTAAAACAAAGTGATCATTTATAAAGTAGCCAGTTTTAATGCATACATTAAAAATAGTTGGAGAATATGCTATTCTATAGCAATTTAGGCTATTCTAGTGTAATTATCAAGGAAATACTCCATACCTTTAAAAAGATGTATATAAAATAATTCTGAACGTGTATTAAAGATTTAGAAGCATGCTGGAGTGAAACTGTGTTCTAAAGTCTATTTTCGTTTTCTAGAACTGTCTTTGTGTTTATGCTGGTTTTAAAGTGAGATTTTCCTCATAAGCGAGGCTTGATTATAAGACAAATTTAAAACTATTAAAGTAAAATTAAATTTACTAATATACTGAACTCGTTTGCCAAGATTAAAACTTCTATCACGTACTCATATTAGAGATGGTCCCGAGTTGATCTTTCTTCAAGGGAAAATATCCATTGAAAAATGAGGTAATGTTAATGGATTACGATCACGTGCTAATATATAATCATTACAGAACACTGCTTATAGCACTGGGAGAAAGAATGATGAATAATTATCCAAAAGATCCTGAAGGACTGTATCTTAAAATAAACTGGTCCTGGGATTTTGAGATCTACAATTTTCCCAATGACATTACCAATTTACTTCTACAAATACAAACTAGCTTATTATTCTATATTATTTTGTAAAACTATATTTTATCTTTTATGGACTTCCAAGATGATATCAATTATTTCAATTAAATATATTACTTAGAAAAACATTTTAATTTAATAATATTCCCAGAAAATAGATAACTAGGAAGTCACAATTACATTTTATCAGTTATTTTAACTACAATTTGCCATAGCGGAAAATAGGATACCTTAATAAATCATGGGCATATCATTTTAAATATATTAATAATATATTCCTTTTTTTTTTTTGGTCTTTTGTTGTTTTTTAGGGCCGCACCTGCAGCATGTGGTGGCTCCCAGGCTAGGGGTCTAATCGGAGCCACAACTGCTGGCCTACGCCACAGCCACAGCAATGCAGGATCTGAGCCATGTCTGCTACCTACACTACAGCTCATGGCAACGCCAGATCCTTAACCCACTAAGCAAGGCCAGGGATCGACCCTGCAACCTCAGTTCCTAGTCAGATTCGTTTCCACTGAGCCACGATGGGAACTCCATTAGTAATATATTCTTAATAATATATATCAATACAATAATACATTATTATTGATTATTCTAATATCATTAGTCCACAAACTATTTTATTGGATATCCCACTTTTCTATGTAAGGATTAAAGGAGTAATAAAAACAGATATATATTATTTTCTGATTCGTACATTAGCAATTAAAGTATAAACTTAAGTAAAAATTGGAGTGCAAGCTCACATAATTGAACATTGAAAAGGAACACCTGTTTCAATGTACTTTGTCTTTTTCTTATTATGTAAAACTAATTTTGGCAATCTTCGCATTAGGAAACTATGCTACTTAATATTTATAAATTTTTGTACAATTTGTGGTACAGTTTATCATTTAAAGAGAGTCTCAAAATGCTAATGTTCTGTATTCAAATGTTAACACCTAGATCTGTAATTGTGTTGGATAACTGATATGATCCAGGCGTGATGCTAATGAAATACTTTTAAAAGGTAAGAAAAAGTCCATGGTAAGTGACATACTAAAATATGCTATCACTATCAGACAGAATTGAAGTTGGCACCATATCCTTGCTCCAATTAATTAAAAAAAAATTGTTTAGCAGCTTCTTTGTATTAGTTTGTTTATTTTTTGTTTATTTGTTTTTAGTCATGCCTGCAGAATGTGGAGGTTTACAGGCCAGTGATCCAACCCACACCACAGTAGCAACCCAGGCCACTACAGTGAAAATGCCAGATCCTTAACCTGCTGGGTTACAAGGGAACTCCTTAGTACCTTCTTTTTAAAAAGTTAATTTCTCTTTTCTGCTTTTCTCCTCTATGACTATTTAGAAGGGATGAAGGAAAATGTCCATATATGGCAATGAAATAACTGACTACACCTTAAGACAACTAAGTGCATAATAGCAGTAGAGTCCTTGTCATAAAAATAAATTTAAATCATATTCATCAACCTGTAGTTAAATAGCTTGACTTGTTATATGGTTCATATTGCATTATTTAAGACCTATCCAAGCTATTTCAAAACCAATCAAATAAAATATCAACTTTAAAACTTAGAAATAAATGAAATTTCAATGTGAATCACAAAAGCATATTTCTACATCTGAGAAGTCTTTGCTAATGTCTTACATATGTGACTTGTTCAATTATAATATGGAAAAATACGAACTCAAATACAAATTATGTCTTTCCTCATTTGCAGTATCTGCTTTCACTGATAATGATCTTAGCTGTGTCAAATTGTTCCACAACTGCTAATATTCCATTTTTTACTATGTATTTCTGAGTCGAAGGCACAGAAGCTTTCAAAAAAGGTTTGTGTTATATAGTTTCTTGGAATATTTTTCCAAGATGGATATTACATACTCTGAAACCTGAACCATACTAACTGTCCAGTCACATTCCCCAACATAAAATCTATACTACATGCAAACTAAATTGCTTACCGTTACTCTAAAACACCTCATACATTATCTGTTAAAATATTTTTTCTTGTTTATGGATATCTTTCTTTTTTCTTTCTTTCTTTCTTTCTTTCTTTCTTCCTTCCTTCCTTTTCTTTCTTTCCCTTTCTTTCCTTTTTTTCTCTCCCTTCCTTCCTTCCTTCCTTCCTTCCTTCCTTTCTGTCTTTTCTGTCTCTTCTGTCTTTTCTCTTTTTAGGGCCGCACCTGCGGCATGTGGAAGTTCCCAGGCTAGGGGTCTAATCGGAGCTGTTGCTTCTGGCTTACACCAGTGACCTGCACCACAGCTCACGGCAACACTGGATCCTTAACCCACTGTATCTTGCCTTCTTTATTTTTGCTTATCTATAATAAAACCCACTAATTTTCAAGAAATTTGTGAGTATTCAACTTGAAATCTTTCTTAATGCACACCCTATCCTTAAACAGCATCAGAACTTCTCTTTTTATCACCAATATTTATTTTCAAATGCTTATTACCATGCCTATGGAATTACTCATTTTTTCTCAAATTCTTATCACTGCTCATGATAACATATTTTCAGTGCACTCTTCTACACCTAAGCTTCTTCAGAGCAGGGACTGCAGTTTATTCATAAAATAATAAAATATTTTCTTAATACATTATTCATAATATCGTGAATAACATAAACAAAAGAGAGAGTGAGCTAAATAATTTATTTAAAGGACAGTATTTAGCTGTTTTTTTTCCTATTCTCCACATAAATAATCATAAAGATTGCATCTTTTCTGATATCTAGCTATAAAAATGCCAAATCCTGGGTCTTTGACTATTAGAAACATGACACAAAGTTTAAAAGTAGAAGACTGAGCACATATTCTGGAACAAAAGCTGTATATATCCTTAATGTCTTGGAAACGTTGGCATATTTATATTCTTCATACTGTTAAGTGATACCCTTTGGAGCTCTGTGGCATATTTCATACTTCTCACTTTACCAGAACTATTGATTATCAATGAATCTCATTTCAAATGCTTATTCTTACTTACTTTATCATTGCAGTCATGCAAAATTCTAACTATATCAACTACTTGCTTAAAATACATAATTGTTTATCTGGCAATCTCACTCCTGGGCATATATCCAGATGGAACTATAATTCAAAAAGATACATGCATGCCTACGTTCACTGCAGCACTATTCACAATAGCCCAGACATGGCGACAACCTAAATGTCCATCGACAGATTAATGTATTAAGAAGATACAGGACAAATATAAAATGAAATACTACTCAGTCACAAAAAAGATATAAATACTGCCATTTGCAGCAACATGGATGCAACTAGAAATTCTCATTCTAAATGCAGTAAGAAAAGACAAATACCATATGATGTCACTTACAAGTGGAATCTAAAATATGGCACAAATGAACCTATATACAAAACAGTAACAGACTCACAGGCATGGGGAACAGACTTGTGATTGCTAAGGGGAAGAGAAGGGGAGTGGTATCAATGAGGAATATGGGGTAGGTAGATGCAAACTATTTTATTTAGAATGAATAAGCAATGAGGTTCTACTGTACAACACAGGGAATTATATCCAATGTCTTGGGATGTAACATGATGGAAGACACTATGAAATAAAGAATATATACATCTGTGTGTATATATGTGTGTGGGTGTATAGTGCTTGTATATGTGTGTGTGTATCTGGGTCAGTATGCTATACCGCAGAAATTGGTACAACAATGTATATAAACTACAATTAATTTTAAATAAAAGGAAATGTAATTGTTCATCTTGACAGAAGAACTAAGCTAAGGTAGCCCCTTAGTGGTGCATTTATCAAATACAAATCATAACACTCAGATCCACAAATTTACTTTTTTTCAGTACAACAGTAACAGTAAAGGCTTCTGCTGGCCTCAAGGTTGTAAAGACATGTCACTTCTAATGTCCCCATTGCATGTGCCTTTGGGGAATCCTGCATGTTTTTCCTATTTGCAAAAAGAGACCTCAGATCTGTGCACTAACCAGGCCCACAGAGAGGCTGTAACTGAGGGGAGCCTGGTTTCACTGGTTTCTGGGTGATAAATCTGGGGAAGTCAAGGTCCCTTGGGATGGACTTTGAATGATGGGAGACTGAAAAAAAAGTGCTGGTTTGTGAATTTTTACATAGCATATACGGCTTGTGTAAAGTATGTTGAGAGGCCTCTGTCCCTGTGTGCTGAGAGTAATATTTTATCACTGTGATTGTTTAGAGTCAATGGGTTATGATGATGATAAAGAGTAGTCCATCCTTATTACCTGGAAGTGAGGCAGAAGGACACCAGTCCCATCACTGATGGACCACACAAGAGACTAAACCATTCTGATTCTGATTCAAACCGTGCACATTCTGATTGTGAACCTGTGATCATCCAGGTAACTGGCTCCTAATATTTACTCTCCCATTTCCCTCAGCTCATACTCCTTTTACCCTTACTTTCTCCTGGGATTACTCTTCCTAATAGGGAATTATGTATAATATTTTGCTTCAGCATCTGTTTTCTAGAAAACCTAGACCAAAGTGTCAACCATATCACCTGTGCAACCCTGAACACTTTTATAGCTTCAAGAACTACTCTTCTTCAAATTTACAGTCTTCCCATTAACAGTGAATGAACTGCTTTTCTAAGACTGCATTTTTCCTATTTTGATACTTCCTTATCTCCCGCTGGAATTCACTGGTTTACCTTCCCCAAAGCAGAACAATCTATTGAACAAATAACTTGGCTAAATATATAGCAGGAACATATATAATAGGAAGAGAGGAGTAGGATAGATCAGTGATTCATTCGTATAGCATACAAAATGTATGATGATTTGCTTTGTCTCACTGTAAATTTAGGAAAGATCTTGAAGACAGGACAATGTAAAGTATTCAAATTTTTAAAAATGAGGTGACAGAGTGACAAATAAAAAACAGAACACAACATCCAAGAGCTGTGGTAAAACAGACATGGATTTCACATACAAAAGAAGAAGAAAGAATAATGCAGAGAAAATACTGAAATACTGCAAAATTAAGAAAAAAACATAATTAGCTCATAGAATGTTAAATGGCATAACTACTAAATGTGAATTATACATGAATGCGACGTTCAAGAATCAGTTTGTAAGGTGTCATTTTTTTGCAATTCATGTAGACATACAACCCAATATAAATAAAATTAGAAAATTATTATTTTTGTTGTTGGTGGTGGTAGTGGTAGAAATTAACAGGATGGTTCTAAAATGTATGTAAGAGCAAAGGACCTTGAGTAGTCAAATAATTTTGAAAAAAAAAAAATTGGAAGGCTTGTACCACCTAGTTTAGTATTGCAAAACAAAGCCACAATCCATCTGAAAGATTCAGTAAACACAACAGTGTAGTACTGGCATAAAGACAGACATATAGATCAATTAAACAGAAGAGAGAGTTCAAATACAGATGCACACATAAACGGTCAATTTTTTTTACAGAGGTGCCAGGGCCACTCAGTATTAAAAAGATACTCTTTGAGATAAATAATGTGGAGAAAAAAATTGGATATCCATATATAAAATGATAACCTTCAACCCACACCTCATTATACATAAAAATTAACTCAAAATGAATTAAAGTCCAAAATGTAAAACCTGAAGCTGTAAAATTTTCTTTTAGAAAGTATAGGAAAAACCTTTGTGACACAGAGGCAAAGATTTTTCAAATAAGTCATCAAATATCCAAACCATTAGATAAAATGATATGTCACTGAAATTAAAAATGTGCTGCTTGCACTACAGTCTATTAAAACAAGGAAAAGACAAGCAACAGGATGGAAGAAAATGTTTTCAAAAGAAATAACACAACACATAAATGATAAATGTCTAGTATCTATAGAATATAAAGGATGCTCAGAATGCGATAGAGAACGTATGACCAAAAATTTTGAGGAAACAATTTACCTTAAAAGATATAAAGACAGAAAATTAGCACATGAAAAGATTCTTAACACGTAACTGGTTTGGAAAATTCAAATTTAAATCACAGTGGGATACAACTACAAACATATTAGAGTGACTGAACTTAAACCACCAAAAATAGTCTAAGTAACCAACTAAGTAGAACTTGCATACAATGCTGACAGGAATTTTAAATGGCACTGACTGTGAAAAAAAATTAAGTCGTTTTTTATAAAACTAAATAAGTACCATATGACCCAACTATTCCACGCCTAGGTGCTCTACCTAAGAAAGGGCTGGGGGGCCACCTTCCCACTGTGGCTCAGTGGAAGCAAATCTGACTAATATCCATGAGGACACAGGTTCCATCCCTGGCCTTGCTCAGTGGGTTAAGGATTCGGTGTTGCCATGCACTGTAGTGTAGTGTAGATTGCAGATGCGGCTCAGATGTGGCGTTGCTGTTGCTGGGGTGTAGGCCAGCAGCTATAGGAACTGGTGGACCCTTAGTCTGGGTACCTCCATATGCCTCAGGTGCAGTCCTAAAAAGACCAAAAAAAAAAGAGAGAGCGAGCGAGCGAGCCGGGGGAAATATACCTAGATATATATAATTCTATATTTATATTATATAATTATATTATATATATATATTATATTATATAAATATATAACTATACAATTATATTATGTATATTATATATATCACATATATCACATATATATCATATTATATATATCATATTATATATTATATATCATATTATATATATCATATATTATATATATATTATATATATATCATCTAGTCCCATTTTTCTCAGAAATTATTTAAACAAGTTTTTAGCAGTCATATTGTGGTAAGTAGATCAACCATAACTGCAGTATTTCTAGTCTGCATTTTTATCTGGAAACATATCCAAAAGAGTTAACTCTGAGATATGATATCAACAAGAGGATCAATTAAGAATGCCACAGTAATTATTATTAAGGGAACACTGTGCATGAATGTAGAGATCTAAAGTAGATAGATAGATAGATAGACAGATAGATAGGTAGATAGATAGATACAGTTTTTGGAATTCTTTAATAAACTTCCGCTTCCTCTTTACTTAAGCCAAAATGATTATATGGTTAATATATAGTCTTGGAGAAAAGTTTGATTCAGTAAAGAATTATGTTTTCCTTAAGCTGGCCAGATCTGCAGTATTCTATATTAATCAAGCTGGGATCACACTATACCAGTGCCAGTCGACCTTGTGAACAGTTTGGGTCAGGACCTTAACTACACATTGAGGTAGTTAAGCTTATACGCTTGCTAAAAGTTCAATTCAACTCAATGCCTTATCTAAATCTCATATTCCTAAAGAGCTCTGCTCTCCCATGGGAACCATAAAACCTGCCTTCTTGCTTGTTTATTAACTTAGAGGTATATTTTCTCTCTTTTTTAAAGTTATTGCTGTGCATCTCCAGACTTTCTACCATAAGATCTTAGTGTCTGCTCTCAGTCAATGTCCTCTCTTTTATTCCAGTAGAGAGAGTAATTTATGCTTATTTTCATGGAAGAGATTCAGTTAGCAGAGTTGTGGATGTTTACTTTCATTTTCCTGCAGCACTACTAAATACCCAACCTTTTCACAGATATTGAGAGGATGATCCTTTTTAACTTTACACATTATCAAATTAATTATAGGTTCCTATTTCCATGATGTTAATCTTATTTATTCCAAGTAATTTTGTCAGTCCTTTCAACAAATTCTACCAATGTGCCACATTTATTTTTGACTTTTTACATAAGTATATATAATATGAAGGAATGAAAAAAGGCTCACATCAATTCATTGAGGGGGGCTGAACATACAACAACTTTTAGGTAGAAAATAGATAAAGATGAGAAAATGGCACAAGTTTTCACAATTTTTCCACAAACTGTATAGAGACATCAATCTGGGCAACTCAAGATTTGTATGCCTTAATTCCTGATAAACACCTATACTGGACACTGATTGTCCAAGGTAGGTGTTTAAGATAGAAAATTATATGACTAAGTATGGGGGGGCTCATTTTATTTTCTAACTTTTATGGTTTAAAACCTGATATGAGAGGATAATTGAGTCAAAGTACACAGTCCATGATGCGTGTACTCTTCAAACATCTCATTTTCTCCAAATATGTGGGCTCTTAATTGAATTCACTTCCAAATCATTATATCAATTTCTATAAGAAAATACTTTTTAATAACAAAAGTTGATAGAATTGTGTCAATGCTCAAATATGATTTATCTATTTAACTACTAACTATGAACATGAGGTACTTATAATCTGTTCTCTTATTATTATGGTTATGGAGGCAAAGTTACAGTAAACTATATCTAGGTTCTATTATTAATGATACAGGGTCAGGCTATTATTCTCTTAAAAACTGTTTTCAAGAGATGATATTTTTAAATTGCTGTTTTTATAATTTAGCTTTTTTGTGGAATACAGGCATGTCTTTTCTACATTCTGTTAGTATGAAGTCTGACATTTGTTACGTTTAAAAAACATGATGAAGTTTATTATTGACTTATTATCACCATCAAGTAATTTCCTCACAGGGAGCAGTAAAACTCCTCTTTCGTATCTATTACATTCAACTGAGTCAATAACAGGCATTTCCCAGCTACTTTTACAAATACTAAATCTAGTAAGAGCAAGTAAATGTTCTAAATGTCATGATCACTGTATATATACTTTAATCATGCCTTCAAACATCCTTCTAGTTTTCAGACTAGTTTATTTCCACTGAAAAAATTCATGTGCCTAGAATTAGCCAGTGCAATAAATTGAACTGGCCCCTCTTGGCTCATAAAATATTTACCATGTCCTAAAATGTCAAAATAATTTAGCCTAGTGTTTTCAAAAACTATCATTTATTATGCTGTTAGAGGTGAAAAATTGGGTTTCTTCCTTGAAGCAGATGATAAAAACAAACTGATGTTTTAGAATTTATGTATTTTAAAATCCATGAAATCAAGTTTCATTTCACATTTTCTGTATATAACATAATGTCTTCTGTATTAATAAAAATTTATCTGACACACTTCTCATCCCTAAAAAGTAAAGTAAAACTTCGTCAAAATGTTAAGCTTTGCTCAAGAGAAGTCATTCTAATTTGCAACAATTCCACATTCTCTTGCATTTATTACCATTCCCTCCACATCCAGAAGGCCATGTGCAGTGATTCTATGCCATGGTGGGGAATAAACTTTTTCTTTCACTCCACCAGCATTTCACATATATTTTCTTTCTTTAACCCACTTATTTATAATAGGGTTGAAGGAAGAATGGCTTCTCAGATATCAAAAGGCAGTGAAGCAGCTAACATAGAATTTCATAAGGTTTTTGCTGGGTGGCAGAGCAGCATTAGCTGCATAAGTAGAAGCATCGCTGGGTGCACTTGGCTTTTATCACTAATTCCAGGGCACAGTTCTCTGGTGCATGACCAGTTTTGTAATCAGGAGACAACAGAGAAGCTGCATAATGATGATTTTAATGATCATTTTTGGATAGTGAAGAACTAATGGTTACTATCTCAATGTTTAATGACAAAAATAAATGATTGTGCATACTTCTAGAAATGTATTTGAAATTCAGGTTTCAGGTCTTTCTAATGAGTAAATCAGGCAATACTTTGGTATTACAGAAGGTACATGAGGAAGAGTTTTTCAGATATGTCTTCAAAATGAAGAAGAATCTTGTACAGAAAATAAATGATAAATCATTTTAATACTAGGATTAACTTCAATCAAATGTATGTACATGCTTTTATCTGTGTACATTTGTAATTTTATTTTCACTGTACAGAATGTACTTTTGTTTTTAAAGAGAAAGACAGTTCTTACATGGCACTGATAACTTTAAAAAATAATTAACTATAAAAACTCACTCAGGTTGCAAATCAAAATATTTATAATTGTTAAAATTACAGCTTCAAAAAACTGTTTTATTTCAACATGATAAATTTATTTCAGCAATAAAATTAGATATTAATTCTAATTGTACATTTAAAGTAATTACATAGTTAAATATTTTTGAGTAAAAATATTTCTTGAAACTTCTAATTTGACACATCATTTTATTTATTTGTTTTTGTCTGTCAAATATCATTTTAAACTAACAATTTCATGAGTAAGTTTTTAAAGTTATTTTCACTGAGTCTGCATATTTGTGATGGTTAGATTGTCTATACATACAGGATCGAAATTCCATCACCTGCTGTCCATAATCTCATTAGTAGTTAGATTTGTGGGTATTACTTACAGATCTAACAAAAATTAGTCCAGTGATCTTGAGTACGATATGTAATTTGAGTCTCAATTTTCTTATCCCTTAATCAATGGTGTAGAAATATATGAAAAACATAGAACCTGCAGACTCTCCTAGTTCTATACTTCTGCAATTATTTATGTCCATGAATGTCGTGTGTATTAGAATTTAGATCTAAAACACACATATTCTGTCTGGTTTCTTATTTTACTTTGAAATTTCATGTTGCTATTTAAAAACCAGAAGTACACAGTGTAACTAACAAATAAGAAGAAATTAGTTAACAACAGGAACTTCGTTTAAAAAATAAGACAGAAATGAAGTTATATTATTTGAAAAGGCTTTTCTTTCTTTCTCCAATCACATGCACACACACACACCCCACATACATATAAATATGTGCCTTCATAAAATACACCCGTCTAAGCCTATCTCTCACTGTCGATTTTACTTTGTGTCTAAGGCAAGAACTCTGAAGTATAAAAGCTAAAAGGTATTTTTTTAATTTATTTCGCTACCATTTTTTCTTGTTCTCTTATAGTTCTTCAAGATTTAAAAAATGTTAAGGGGCCATATTGCAGGCATTGGAAAAAAGAGAGCACTTCTATTTTAGTAGCCTCAGAAAAATTAGTAATCTTTATATTCCTTCTTATAAACCCTATCCAAAGCTCTCAGTGTTAATTTCTGTATCAGAAACTCCTACAACACTATATATTTCCAACTGTAGATATTTTTATCTTGATGCTATGTCTTTGCTCACTCTCCTTCAAATTTTCCCTCACAATTTCCAATGTCTTCTAACACCAATGTTATACAGTATTTTGTGGTTTAATTTTTTACTATAGTTACAGTACTACATGCAACATGATTTTTTAAATATCAAATAATTACCGTACAATTTTGTCACAAAAATCAAGATTTCCAGCCATCATCCATCCTCTCCTTAATCTGCATCTCCAATAACCCTTTTAATTATTTCTAAGTCTTTACTGCTTGTCTCCTACGGCAGACTTTTAATTTTTCGCCATTACCTATTCTTCCCTTACTATATTTAGCAATAGGACTCTATGCAAAGCTAGAAGCCTCCCTTCCCAGCCTGTCTTATTGCCAGATGTGGCCATGTGACTGAATTCAAGCCAGTGGTAGAGAAGCGGCTTCTGGTTACAAATTTTAAAAACTAACACTTCATTGGTGCAGGTTTGAACCCTAGTGTGGGAACTTCCACATGCTGTGGATATGGCCAAAAAACAAATTAACAAGAATAAACATTTTAATTAAGATGATGGTCTTCTCCTTGCTCTCTTTCTTCATTCTCAAGGAAATCAAATGCAGTGCTGGAAAACCAGCCTCTTTTCAAGCAGGTAAGATGCTCTGGAGGAGAGCAAAGTAGTGAGAATGAAGAAACCCAAGTGCCTGGGTATCTTCATGGAAAGTAACCAGTTATGGAGCCTGACTGTGCAACTACAATAGATTGTTCTGGGAAACAGAAATATACTTCTTAAGTACATTTAAGTGTCTGAAATGTGAAGTTTTATTATAATAAAAAATAGCCTGTATCCTTTTTAATGCAGAAACTGGTATTTCATTTTTTAAATTTTAAGGCATTTTATTCAATGTACAGAATCATTAACTATTATTATATAATAAAATAAAACTAACACAGCATTGTTTTACTCTGATAGCCAAGGATTGCTTACTGTGGCAATTAATGTGTTACTTAAGAGTTTCGGACTAGAACCCATAAAATATTTCTTCTGCCCTTCCGGATTATAAAAAGTCTCAATTTACTGAAAGGAAAGATCAAAACCTAGCTGGAAAACCATCTTTGAGATCATCACTGTAGACTGAGTCCTTTTCAGAAAATCTTTTGCTGCATAAACATGAACTGCATGTCTTCAGAGGTTTGGTTGGACACTAGTTTCTTAGTTCACTGACAGAAGTTATAAAAGAACCTTAGTTCACTGAAACAAGTTATAAAAGAAGTAAAGATCTCAAAACTTCTCAAATACCTTAAGTACAGAGAGACAAAATGGTGTGCTATTTTCAAATTATAAACTTACCAATTAAATCTTCATTAACACCAAGGGAAGAATTTAGAGCTGTGGTTTCTCCTACCATTCTCCAGCTTCCTGGCCTCACACTGTGGCTGGTTGCATACAACTGAGATGTTGCTGTAAAAAAAGAACCAAATTGGTTAAACAGCCAAGTAGTGAACTGTAGGAAAATATTGCCTGTGATGACCTAAGCCAGAGATTCTGAGCTTTGAGGTAAATGAAGTAGAGGACTCTCGTGAGTTTCTCCTGTTGAAGGAGTGGGTATGGTGTGTTTAAAGCAAAGAGAGTGCATTTAGACACTGACTGGCAGGAGAGTGGATTGCGAAGGACAACGCTAAGTGTTCCCAATATCCATTTTCTTTCCTTCTAAAGTAATAGGAACACTCATGTAATAGCAGGTATACAGCCACCCAGATGGAAACTATATTGTCCAGCCTCTCTCCCACCCAGATGTGACCATGAGATTAATTTTCCATCTGCTGGAGTGTGAGTTAAATTCTCAGGTCATGTTGCTGAAAAAGGACGATACCTGCCGTCCACATTCTCACTTCCCCATCCATGTGTTAGTACGTGGAGGGGTAGTGCTGTCCAGTTAGCTCTGATCAAATAGATTGGGTAGCATCCCCTGAAGACTGAAGAAAAAGATAAAAGGGACCTGGGTCCTTTGAAGACTGTGCAGAGTAAAACCTCTTACCTAGTTTATTTCACCTTATAAAAGTAAATCTTTATTTTATCTGAACCACTACAAATATTTATGGTATTCTGGCATGAATTCTTACTAATACATAGATGATTTTCTAAGTATTATGCTTAAACAGGTTTTTTTTTTTTTTTTTGCTTATAAGCTTGAGATATATTTCTCTTTATCTTTTCCTTCGATAGATAAGGACATAACTGACATATTTTTTTCATCCCTTCCCACTACTTCAAGGGTTAACTCTACAGTTGAAAAAATTACGTTGGTATTTCTATTTCATATTCCATTACCCATAACATTATTTCTACTATTTTATATGTTAGCAACATTAGTCTTCTCTAACTTCCATCGACCTTTCCTCCCAAATTTCAAGTTCCCAGACTTATCAACTATGTCTTTTATATCTTCAGTGATGATGGCAACTCTTATTTTCTTTGTAACATTACTTAAATTGATTCTCAGCATTGAAAGTAATTACTAAGTTTTAGAATCCTATGGCTATCTAAGTATATTCATTTTTGAGAAAAACATTGTGCTGGCATTGGATTTCTCTCATGCACGAGTATAATGTCACAATCCCAGTGCCACTCAAGAAATAGATTTTTTTTTCCCTTAGAGATCTCCATCTTGATGAAATCCATTCAGTTGATTCATTGTAATGCAAACTTCTCTAGATTTTTAGTATATATAATTTCATGGGAATCCCAGTTATTCCTGTTCTGAGTTGGACCATTCTTTCCTTAGTCTTTGCCCTTGTTTTATTCCTTAGTCCCACTGGGAAGGGGAGTCAGAACCTGAAGATAAGTGGAAGTAGTGGAGATAAGTGGAAATAGAATTATCAATCAACATTACTTTCTCTTAAATTGAAGCAGCTTTCCAATATTTTTTTAATAGCTAGTTGAAGAAATTATTTAACAGTTTGATTCTTGTTCTATAAGATTTATCATCTCTTTTGTTTTTTAATAACTCTTTGGACTATTTAACTTGTATCTTTTAAAATGGTGTACCAATATGTATTTTGACATAAATGAAATATTTATTTAATTTTTTTTTCATTGACTCTGTTTAGACATTAAAATCCTTTCTATTTTAACTCCTATACCATTCAGCTCTGGAATACTTTTTACTACTATATTTCTGATATTTTTTTCTCCTCATTTTATTTCAATGACTTGAGATGCTTGATGTTTAGCTCTGATCCCGTCTGCTACCTGAAATCACACCTGACAAGTGTAACCTGCCTTAGTTGGTTTTAGCCTCTGAACATTAATACCATTTAAAATTAGCATATGAGGTTTGATATGGCTATGAATCTCTAGAGAGGTGTAGCTGCACACTTAACATTTCTGACTGTAGTTTCCCATAGTAGATTTACCTCCATAACCTAATTACAAAATCCTTATAGCATTTCTAATATTCAACTCCTATGCTTATTTTGTCATTTCTTCTGCTAAATCTTTCATAATACATAGTGATTAACCGAATACAGACAATTAAAAATAACTACATTACAGTTGATATAAATGGATTATGACTCTATTTATTATACTGGACCTGCACAAGTATAAGAAATGTTTGGAGTTCTCTGGTGGACTAGTGGTTAAGGATGGCATTGTCAATGCTGTGGCTTGGGTTAGCTCCCTGGCCCTGGAACTTCCACATGTTGTGCACTCTTCCAAAAAAAAAAAAAAAAAGAAACAAAGAAATTTCACTTAGTGTATCTTTGATCTAGGAAGTGTGCTAAACACAAATGTTAATAGTATGTTGAACAACTACCTTTCTTTTGTACAGCTAGCACTCTCATTTTCTCATTATACATCTGGTTATCTTCTATACATCCTTCAATATATTTCATTAATTTTTCAAAATGCACATACAGATTTTCTCTGTTAAGACATCACCATTGAAATAACTTTTTACCACTCAGTTTATTAGCATTGTTGTTTTGCTTATTAAATCCATCCCTTTGAGTACAAAGGGTAGTTGTAGGGTGGCTACTTGGTCTACTTTGTCCTTAACCCTTTAGTACCACTTAGTACCATTAGACACATTAGCAGCAAATCAATATACGCTTCTTGAATGAAATCAATTTAATAAACAGAAAATGATTTAGCAAACAATAAGCATAGCATGGCTTATTAATTGTGAAAATACCATATTTTGAACGCTCCCGTTTATTCCATACAATCTCCACTGATTTTACAGAGCTCATTTTTCAGGCTACATGCTCCTCTTGCCTCTGCAGCCAATGTCATCTTACCTGAGTACAGACTAAACTCATTCAGGTCAGTGTTAATAAGTTCTACCTTTGGTCCTGTGTATTAGCCTCCTAGGGCTGTCATAACAAATTACCAAAAACTGAGGATTTTACCTCTCCTAGTTCTTGAGCCAAAAATCTGAAATCAAGGTTTTGGCAGGGATGTCTTCTTTCCAGATGGTCTGGGGAGAATCTGTTCTTTGCCTCTTAAGACTTTCCAGTGGCTGTCAGCATTCCTTCACTTGGTTACATCGCTCCTCCAGTCTTTGCTTCCATGGTCACACTACCTCTTGATCTTCTTTTTCTTTGGGTCTGTTATAAGAAAACTTACCACTTAATTTAGGGATCACCTAATAATCCAGATTAATCTCTTCATCCCAAAACCAATAATTATATCAGCAAAGACTCTTTTTCCAAATAAAGTAACATTAACAGACTCCAGGGATTTGGGTGTGAATATGCCTTTTTTTTTTTTTTTTTGTCTTTTTGCCCTAACTAGGGCCAGACCCGTGGCATATCGAGGTTCCCAGGCCAGGGGTCCAATTGGAGCTGTAGCTGCCGGCCGATGCCACAACCACAGCCACAGCAGTGTGGGATCCAAGTAGCATCTGCAGCCTACATCACAGCTCACAGCAATGGCCGGATCCTTAACCCACTGAGCAAGGCCAGGGCTCGAACCCACAACCTCATGGTTCCCAGTCAGATCTGTTAACCACTGAGCCACAACGGCATCTCCTGAATATGCCTTTTTTAAGGACCACTATGCAACCACCTCACTCTGACCATTTACTAAGCATTCTCATCTTTGGTAAATACACTGATGGATGTTCACGCCCTTCATCAACACTGGAAATCGACAGGAATGCAACACTCTTTTAAAGGGAATTCAAAGGGTTTTTAAAATTTCTTTCTATACCCATTTACTGCACTGTCAGAGATCAAAACTCTTCTTGGGTCCACCTCCCTACTGCCCCTCTGGAACTCAAGGGACAGGGACCTAAGAGAACATGAAGCTCATGAATCTCCTGCTATCATCTATACCATAAGCAATATACTGTCTAAATCCATTTTGTCTCATTGTTTCCATAGTGACCAAGTCTACAGAAGTGTGGCGAGCCAACCTAGCAGCTGCCACCACATTGCTGCTTAGGAGTCACTTAATACCGGAGATGTGGTTCTTCTTTATGCTATTATTCAGATACCCAGATTTCTTCCATAGTGTTGCTGTACAATATTCTAAGATCTAAGAGCTCCTCACTAGACTGTTTTATTCAATTGGCATATCACAATAAAGGAAAAGAATAGGAGGGGGAAGTCCAGAAGCAAATTTTGAAAATAAGTATATCATTTCCAAGAGAATTGTATTGACCAAGTTACTGTGGTCTCACTTGCATATATGGGAAAGGGGATATATTGTCTAGTGATATCTGTGACAAAGAAGAAAGAGATTTATAAGTACTAGCAGTCTCTCTCACAGCAACTATTAGATATTATCAGACATATCCTCTTCCAAGTGTTTTAGGTCGTATAATTTGCCAATTTTATGGTAAAAGCTCACTTAACTGTCTATAACTATGTTTTTGATGCAATATCAAGATTCCACATGTCTTAACTATCTTAATCTTTTAAATCTTGTCTTATTTTTTGAGATCATTCAACCTCAGTCCTAAACTTTAATAATTCTTAAACTCCAATAGCATTTTTAATCCATAGATTCTATTATATTTTCACCTTCTTTATCCTCCCTCGCCTTTGCAACCTCCTTCAGCTACTGGCACATTTCTCTGCTCCCTATTAGAACTGTTTAAAAAATAATTTCTTAAGCTCATTGCACAGCCTTACTCTCTTTTTAAGATCCATCTTAATCTATGCCAACCTCATATATGTTCACTTTATGCTCATTCCACTACATGATATTTTTGTTAAGATTATAAGTAATGTCCACACTGGAAATCCCATGGCTATTTCTCAGTTCTAACATTACTCAAACTTCTAGCAACATTTGGAATTACTCTTCATTTCCTTCTCCTTGTATTACTGTCTTCGCCTACTTTCTGAGACACTGAGCATTCTCCATATTTTCTTTCTTTAGTGACCATTTATTTCCAGCCTACATAGCTGATTTTCCCTGTATCACTAACATCTAAATACTGGATAGCATAGGATTATACTTTTGCTCTATTCTCTTTCCTCGCTACAGTTATTTACTGGCCCTCTTACCTAATCTTGGGGTTTCAAATATGCTATGTCCATGCTGATTATTTGCAAATTTATATCTCAAGCCCAAACCACTCTCCTGATTCTTACTCATAAAAACAGCATCTTCAGTTAGTATCTGTCCTTGAGGGTATAATGGACATGACTCAGACAGAAATGCTGGGCCTCTTCCCAAACCTGCTCTCCTGCACTTTTTCAAATCCATATGACCACTCCTTTATTCCAGTTTTCGAAGTTTGAATCATGACGTTATCTTTGACTATATTCTCTATTCTCTTTCTCCCACATCACACATCCCATTTAAAAGCAAATCCTCTTATCAACATCTTAAATATATTTTCCAGTATTAAACTACTATTTTCCTAACTATATTGCCAGTATTCTAGTCCAGAATATTGGCAAGAACCCAATATTCTGGTTCTTATCTGGATAACTGAAATTACTCCTTAATAAGCATAAGATAGATCTTTTCACTTTTCTGTTCAAAATCCACCACTGGAGTCCCATTTTATTAAATACTATTTTATGTAATTAATGTTATTCAATAAACGATATTCCACAAATAATCCTAGTACAGTCCTACAAATCTCATTATAATCCCACAATTATTTGTCTGACACCATATCTATTTATGGTGACTCATACACTCCTCAAGCCATCTTGCTCTAGCCTATGACTTATTGTTCCTTGACCATACCAGTCAATCTACTCTCCAGAGTCTTGGCTCTTTCCTCCTTCTAGAACAATATTTCTTCAACTAGTTGCATTTCTCATAACCTCTGTTAGGTCTTTGCTTAAATGTCAACTCTCAGTGATGCTTTCTCTGACATCCTGTTTAAGTTTTAGTTCACTTCTAGGCACATTTTTTCCCCGTTTCACTGCCTTGTTTTTTTATCTATAGCAACAACAACTATCTGGATTACATATGATGTATTTGCTGGGTATTGACATCACATATTAGAAAGAAACCTGCATAATTTCGGAAATATTAGAAAGAAACCTGCATAATTTCGGAAATATGTTTCCTTTACTTCTGTACTGATATATACACTTTGCTCACTCAATATCTATTGAATGGAAGGATATTCTAAATGCTCAGAATATATTTATTTGAAAAGTATTTTCCATTCACTTTAATTTACTTCTTGAATATAAAATATTCACTCTAAAGAAGGAAATACATAAGTCATTAACAAAAATAGGAATATAACCTTTGAGTTAGTGCATTTTAATTAGAGTTGAGAAATAAATGAAAGACCTCTAAGTGAACTTACACATTTCTAAAGATAATTTTTTGCAAGCCTACAACATTGCTTTAACTGTAATAGATTTCACAATTACAAATAATTGAGATTTATCTTAAACAACTTATTATTCTCATGGCTATATATCTTTTTTTTGTAAAATGTATACAGTTTTTGCTTCTATGGTATTTTTTTTTAAAAAACTCTATTTAGCCTATCAGTGAAATCCAGGGAAAACATGTTCAGAATACTTTAGGTATGACAAATGTGCAATATTAATCACCACTTTACGAAATTTTAAAAAGTGAAACTAAATTATGAGGGAAAGAAAATAATAAACAGTACACTGGAATTCAGATTTTATAAAACATTGGAGGTAAATTAGATGAATCTGACAAGTGTACAAACTTTCATCATTCATTATATAAAGCATATCTACATATAAAACACATTAGTTTGTTTTTCTTAAAGTCATCAGTTTCATAGTGTTTAAAGGCAATTTTATTTTAAACAGTATATTTTAATTCATATATTTGTGATCTCTAGCTTTATGAACAAATATAATAAAGTATAGAGTTGAAGGAATATCTAATTATCTAAACCCTAAACAAATAACATGCTAATTTTAAGTGAAGGCTTTAATGCTTATTCCTCTCTAAAGATGTATGCAAGTGTTGGTGAAGTTTTTGCCTATATAGCACATATAACTGTCTATGAAATCCTTAATCATTACTCATGTTGGTTACTAAATTTTAACAAATATGACCTCTACCCTTTTACCCATTCGGGATTTTTTTGGCCATACCCACAGCGTGTTGAAATTCCCTGGCCAGGGATGGAACCCATTCAGAGCAGCGAACTGATCCACTGCAATGGCAACGCCAGATGCTTAACTCACTGCACCACAAGGGAACTCCCCCTACTCCATACTTTTATACCATGAAATACCTTCCTTATGGAAATATTTTTGCTTGTGAAAAAATTTTGGTGAAACTTCAGAATACATAAACATGATGAAAAAACTTTCTCCCTTCTGAGAGAATCCGCCCCAACTAAAACCCTTCTGAGAAAATCTGGTGCACTCCAAGTCCTAGAGCTTTCATGAGGAACCTAAGCTGGTTTGTTTATTGAAGATAACTTCACCCTTTCTTTCCTTAAGAATAAAAACCTGGCAAAAGTAGTTGCCTTTCTGGAGTTTGTAATTGGGTTCCTCAGTGAAGGAGTCAATGATCTTTGGACTGACTTGCTATAGTGACCTGTAAAATCAAAGTGAATTGAGAAGTTTGAAAACCAAAGCTATTTTCAAGTTTCAGTTTTGAAAGAATATTGGCATGGGCCCTTGAAGAGTAATACTGATCTTCAAAGAGAGTAAGGATCAGTGGTATAGGAAGAGTCAGAAATAACACCCTGTAGAGCCACTTGGAGGAAATATGTAGTGGCCTGATTTTCCATTTTCTACTTGGCCTTGCTAAACTTCCTAAACTTGAGGTTTATGAGATTCCTTTGTATTTTACAATATACATTCCTCTTTAATAGGGCAAATTTGAGGGTATTTTTATTCCTCAATTAAGAATCTGACAAAAATTGTGACTGACTTTAAGTTGTAACTTGAAGAAAGAATCTCCATCCTCATTGCCTAACTTAGTGCCAGACAGCAGATGTGATAAACCCTGTGAAATCAATGAATGAAAGAATGTATCAGTGGTGTACCAAGCATTCTCAGTGACATATTGGTGCTAAAAACAATTCATATACCTCATAAAATTCACTAGCTTTGTTTTTCTGTCTGATGATACTGAAGAGTCTTCATAAAAGATGCTAAAACTAACCACATCCTGTAAATTCAAAGGGAGGGTTTCTCTCTCTCTCTTTCTCGCTCTCTCTTTCCTTTCCCTTCCCTTCCCCTCCCCTCTCCTCCCCTCCCTTTTCTTTCTTTCTCTCTTTCTTTTCTTCCTTCCTTCCTTCCTTCCTTCCTCTCTCTCTCTCTCCCCCTCCCTCCCTCTCTCTCTCTCTCTCTCTCCCTCCCTCTCTCTCTCTCTCTCTCTCTCCCTCCCTCTCTCTGTCTCTCTTTCTAAGTTTCTTTTAGCTCTGTTGCCATCTTGTGGCAAGGCTGCAACAGACTCCAAGTTTACCTACTCAGCCCTCATGTCTTCCTGACCCAGTTTTTCTTTGCCACACATTTTCCCTGAGAATAAGTCCTAATAGTGCCTGACTGCAAGGTTTATCCAACAAGCTTCTTGCTTTTTACTCTGAAGTTGTCCTGTTGATGTTAAAGGGAGAGATACAGAGGTTCTCTCAGACCTCATTTATTTATCTGGCTCACCTGAACACACCTGAATTTCTACGCCTTTACTGAGGAGAACTCCACTGTTGTATTTGACTGTTGCTTCCCAGCCAGGTGCCTGGGAAATCAAGATAGTAATTCCTAGGGGTTTTGGAATCAAACACATTAAGCTGAACCTCAACTCTGATTCTTTTTGTTTACAAATAGCTTAAACCACATTTTTAATAAAATGGTCAGCAATAACTATTTATATGATTGTAGAATGTACTCACTAAATGGTAGCTCTTGTGAGCTATACTTTCCAAATGAATATAAGTATTACAATGCCATGTTAATGTTGTAACACTGTATTAAAATAATACAAATATTAATAACAGAAGTAATCCTACGTAGAGATGACTTATGTGTATACCAGCAAAAATATTTTTTGAGCTAATAAAAAAAAAATTGCAGGGGGAGCAGTAATAGAGCCTGAGCTACGCTTTAATAAAGCATACATAAGTTTTATCTGAAATTTGTGTATCCTTTGTGGAAATAGTGCATTTACAGTTAATGACTTACAAGTTCACAACAGTTTTAGGAGATGATTATCTTTATACCTATATGAAGCAGCCTCTAGAAAGAAGAGGTATGATTTAATGAAAGGGACTTTGTTCTGGTATTTGTAAGACTTGACCTTCTATCTCATTTACAATCTTATGCTAACTTTCATAAGATAATTAGCCTCTTTGATCTGTGAAGTACATATATCATGTTAAAAATAGAAATATGTGGGATCCAAAATAGCAGCTGACCTATGAAAGCTTTACCTTCTTTTCATATAAAAATCTGGGATATAAGAGAAGAATTAGAATGCAATATATTTTGATCCCCCCAATGTACTGTATGCTATTCATTTTGATATGAATAACAAACCTTTTTGTAGTTTCAGACAATGTCTTTTGGGATATACTCTATGATGCTCATGTAAAATATCCTGCAGATGCTTTATTCCTTTAACATTTGCAAAATTTGTATTTCATCCTCATGAGTCTTCTGTTTTGTTTAAGGCCGGATAGGGTAAATGTTGGTGCAAACTAATTAGCATCAAAAAATACCAAGTTGATCAGATAGTAATTCAAAAGCAAATACACATGGTCTCGTTATAGAGTTACCTAGATTTTACTTTAATGCTTAATAGATGAAAAACATATTCTTCAAGTATATGTTCAGACTGGCTTTCTTAACTCTGTTTAGAATTATACCATTCTTTTATTTTTAATAATTCTTATACTTAATACATTTATTTCATATATTGCTGGTAACTTTCACTTGATTTGGAAGTATTCTCTGGTTTCTGTTTTCTAAATAAAAAAATATTTTCTAGGTAAAAATATTTTATTATTAAAGTGCTTGAAATACAAGTAACTATTAGCAGCTATGTATTTTCATTGCAACAATGTCATTAATATCAGATCGATAAAAGGACAAGAATAAAACAATATTATTATGGAAATATCAATATGAAAATAGCATTTCCTTAATATTTTGGCTCTTGTGAGTTTGTCACCAAAAACAACAGATATTTCTAATTTCACATGTCACCAGGAAACAATGTCATTGAAAACCAAGCTAAAATACATTACTGTGTTGTATCTTTAAAACCAATTCTTTTCACTAATATCTGCACATATATCCTGATGGCGTAGAGACAAGAGCTTTTCAAGTGGTACTGTTATTTTACGGAATGGAAAAGAACTGTCAATCCTAGAGTTCCAAATTTGAATACTGGTCTTGTTAATTAACAGCTGCATAAATTTCAGGTATCATTACTACTCCTAAATCTCTGTGACCTCATCTAGAAAAGTAGGTTATGTCCACCTCAATAACTTGTTTATATAAAATGCCTACTACATTACCTAGTAAATAATAAGTGATCAATATTTTTAGACAGTAGCAATAATACATTTTACTTATTTGATTTTACAGAAAAATAATATAACTAAATAAATCAGAAAACCTGGAAAGAAATTTTAAAAATATTTTTATTATTGTAGCAGCACTGTTAATATATGCTTCTATTTTTTCCCCTCTGCATATTGTACTTAGTTGTAAATACGGTATAAAATAGAATTTATAGACATTTAAATTTTATTTATATTAGAAATATTTCTCCATGCTTGGACCTGGCTATAATTTTCATAGTCGTATAGTGTTTATTAGATGCAGAGGTAAAAATTGCACTTAAGTGATGTGAAAAGGGAGTGATTTGTACACAGGCATTTAGCACCAAACACAAATGCACACGAATACACATGCAAGCAAACATAAATAAAAATGACCAAAGGGATATTAAAAACAGTTGATAGTCATCAGAAAAAGCCTGAATATGGCATCACATGATCTGAAAAATTCCTGTCAGACATACTGAAGATAGACTTATTGATGAGGTTGTTGTGATATATTAAGAACTAATACAGAAATACAATCAAGAAACTGCAACTCCCTAATTTGGAGGGTAAAGAGTGATAGAAGCTAGAACATTGGATAGGCAGGGCTACCTCATTTGGAAGTGCTTTTAATGTGATGGAGCCACAGATTTCAAAAAGGACCCTGCTGCTTGGATATCTATGCCTAAGTACAGACACACTAGACAGAAAAGACCTGTTGCCAGAAAGGGACGTTGACCTTAATTGGCCCTAACACTGTGGTTTATCTTGAACTAACAGAGCACATTGCTGACTTGGTAGTACTTTTCCATGACATGGTAGAACCATGACATGCTGTTGCCAATCTCAGCAAAGGCACAGAAATAAAAAACCCCAGTACTGAGACCAGACATAGTCGCATCTTGTTGCTACCCAAACAGAAAACTGGTTTAGAAAAAAAACAGTCCTTAGAGTAGTAGATTCAATAAATACAAAAAAATAATCAAGCAGAAAGTTCCATGGAATCACCTCTCATATCAATTTATATGCTGAATCACAGAAATTGTAATATTTGCATAATTTAGTGTTTCAGCTAAAACTATAAGCATTTTGTTTGTTTAGCACAATTTAATAATGAAAGCAAGCAATAAAATTGATGCATCATTTATATATAAATATCTGATGAGGCAAGTCTTAATTCACTGATAAATACAAGGAAACAAGTGGGCCCTATAAAGATATGAAATAAACAGATTAGGTGGACTGCATTTTGAATCATGAATATATTAGACAGATTCAAAGAACATGGTCACATTACTTCAATTCAAATAGAGATTTTGTGATTATTAAATCCTAGAATTCTCCAATAATATTAATGATTCTTTTGATATAATTCCCTAATAATTTAGGAGATCCAAACTAAATATATGCATATAAATATGCATGTATTCATCACATATTTATATTTAATCAGGGTTCCCAGAAGTTCTTATGAAACAGTTACCTCAACTTTTATATACACTACAGCTTAAATATATTCATAAACAATGTTTCATATAATAAAAAGTTTTTGTGCAACCAATACATAGTTCAGGGTGACTTATGAGTTTTCAAGGGTATGAGACAGAAAGTGGAGAGGGGAAAATTTTCCTTAAAGAATTTTTACGTAAGAGCACATAACTTAGATATTCTTAAGAAGGCGGTGTATGCCACACCTCCCCATAAACTATCCACCTGATCCAATCAAAATTAATACCTTCAGTGACTGTTGTTGGTTTCCTAGCGCAGTCCTAACAAAAAGCTAACTGGCAGCTTAAAAAGCAAGAGAATTTATTATCTCAAAGTTTTGGAGGCTATAAGTCTGAAATCAATTATCAGCAGGGTTGTTTCCTTCTGAGGGCTCTGAGTGAGCAAAGACAAGGTCATGTTTAACTGTACAAAATGAGTATAAGTTAAGCCCAAATAGTACAAAGCTGGTTTCAATCTGGGCATTGCATAACAAAAGTCTAAAGCATAAAAATACTGATGTTTACATGTGCTTCAGTTAGAATGAAGACTACTGGATTATTCATCAGGAAATAAATTACCAGAAGAAAAACACTAACATTTTTACAGATCCCAGTAGAGCTGCTGATTTAAATCCATTTAGTAAAGTAATTTTTTATTATAGTAATGTGGACAGAATTTGATATTACCTTTTATTTAGGAGATTCCAAAAATTTTATTTCTTAAAGTTTCTACAATTTCCTAATGTGGGCACACTCCATTTTTTCAAGGATTTTTTAAGGCTTTAATTGCCTTAAAAGTCCTTCTTGTAAAAGTTCTAAAGGCCACATTCTATTAAAATATTTTAATATATTTTACTGTGTTTGCTAATAAAATTGAAATTCAGATATTTAAGTATCTTTCACAGAGAAACTGAGATGTGTCCATTGAAGCATTATAAAAATTTACTTATACTTTGTAAAGAAGTGGCCTACCAAAATAGCTATCTGAATTTATTGATTACATATTTCTGTTCAGTATAACTGATGACCTTGACATAATGCCAAATTGGCATTAAAAATAATGGTTGAGCAACTAAAATCTAGAGTAATTTGGCCTAAAAAACCTCGTACTGGAGCTCATGACTAAATGAACTGTTGTTGAGTGCATTAACTAAAAACATATGTATTAGTACAATGATTGTAATAATCATGTACTAAGTTATGTAGTAGTTTCACAAGTACTAAATACTATACATAGACAACCTTCTATATCCAATAATAAACTTTTCAAGATCCCCTTCCCAAACTTAAATTTACATGAAGAAATATATTAACCACAGCACAACTGACATATATTTATTTTTTTTAACTCTGACAAATCCCTTGTTTAATAGTTTAGAATTTATAAGGTCACCATATAAGGTGAGGCTTTGCTTGTTCATGTATTAATTCTTCTTACACAGTTGATAACTACCACCTTTGAAAAATTTAAATCATGGTTTTTAAAAATTGTGTCCCTTACCCATTTGTTAAATTTTATTTTTTCTCTCTCTCTCTTTTTTATTTTTGGCTATGCCACAGCCGTTACCAAAGTCACAGCATGACAATGCTGGATCCTTTACCCTCTGAGCCACCAGGGAAATCCTGAACTTCACTTTCTTAGAGATGCTGTTCAAAACATTATTTATAAGTGATTACTCATTCCCCAGAACTAAATTACTCTTACTTCCCTCTTTTATATTTTGTACTACACATATTGTATACTATTTCTATACCCCAGTGTTTGTTCTATACCGGATCTTAATCATTTGTCTAATTATATGAAATTTTAGGGTTCTCAAAACAGATTTCTGAGTATAACTTGGGTTATGGGAAGGCACATAATTGTGCTTAAGATTAATGTTGTTATAAATTAATGTTTCAAACTACACATTGTTCTTATAAAACGTATTCATAAGTTTATCTCATGAATTAAGTTGTTTATAAATTCAATTTAATATATGCTAACAAATTAGAATTACAAATATCAGTGGCTGAGTACAAACTGTAACCCTCGTTTATGGCTTTGAAAATTGTAGATGTTTAAAAAATAAATTACTTAAAGACACTCTATCTGATATAGATCATGAGATAATCCAGTTTTGAATTTTCTTTCTGTGCTTTTTAAAATTTTTGCCCTATGGTCCTAGGTCTATCTTTTTCATAGGAAATCATTCATGGCAGGAACTTTTAAAATTCTCTATATCTCTTTTGAGTTTTTGATGGCAAAACATTCCCACTCTGATGGTAAAGTTTTACTAATGAGTCAGTCCTTTGAAAGAACAGTACAAGATAATAAAAAATATTAAATCATTAAAATTATACTGATTTTATCAAGTATATATTATTCAGTGTAGATTTTTGTGCCTTGTTGATGTAAAGGACTACAGCTTTGTTTTCAATACTAGTTCGGGTAAGGGAAAATTATAGTGTATATAGGTATAAAGTAAGTGTATATAGGTATAAAGTAATTGTATAATAACGGACCATAAAATATGTGACAAGTAAAATTAGCATATCAGCCTTAAATTTTAAACATAATGATCAATGTTTTTCAATCTATTGACTACTTTAAGTACTTATTTTACTAGCCCTGAGTTTAATTTCAGCTTTATAGTCGAGATAAAATGGCAAAAATAACAAGCTATAGTTAGTGTTTTAGCAACAGAATTTATTTAACTATAACTTAATAGTTTTCTTATCCCCAAACTTCTCCCAAATTGCTTGTTTCATAAAATTATATTTATTCACTACGTGAAACTTAACAAATGTTAGTTGAAAATATTAAATCAGTTTTAGTTGCAAAATTATGATTTGTACATCAATACATTTTTGTAGATTATAAAAATGCTTATAATTTACTACTACTATCACTGTCCTGTTACATTAGAGTTTTACCATTTTGAAAAACGGTAAATATTAAAAGCTTTCCGGTTCTTTCTATATCCTTTAGGTGTATGGTTTAATTTCAGAAACTATTTGTCTTTTTCCTCAGGATTAGAGAAAGAAAATATATGACAATAAACAATACATTCATTTCTTTCAATGTTCCCAAAATGTCCATTCAACTTTAATTGTTTCTATTAATAAAATTAAATAATGCTTATGTTCTCAAATAACGGTTTATTTCATCATGTCGGTATTCAAATTTAAAAACAAGAATAAATTACAATATTTATTTGCTCTTTTTAATCTTAACTTGTCTTCATTTATTATTTATGCTTTTAATTTTAGAATTTGAACACAGAATTTCTTAGTCAAGGTATTTGTTTTTTCCCAGAAGATATTATATGTTCTTATTTAGTGCTACCATCAAAATGCTCTAATTTTCTATATAAAGCAACTATTGTATCATTATTTCTTCTTATTCTTCATCACATTTTTTGTTTTTTACTTAGGCAAGGGTTTTGAGGATTCTTTTTTTATGCTTATGACGTGTTTTTAAAGACAAAACAATTCAAATTTGTTTTCCATCTAACTGAAGTAATTTAATTCTTCCACCTTTCTAAATTTATTAAGTTCTGTCAATTTGGGATTATAAATACACTCTAATATGTTATTTTGATTTGTCTTAATAAGGCATTTTACTTTCTTTGTTGTAAAAATACACAGGCTTTTAATTTACCACAGGTAACTCTACTGGTCACATAAATGTATTTATGGATCAGAATTCTAATACTAATATGTTTTATCATTTTCTTAAAATACTGAATAGGATATTTTAATGCCCTGAAAATAATTATCTTATTTGCCCTTATTATCTACCTTAAAGAATATCCTGAGTGTCTATTCTGAAAATTTACATTTTAGAAGATTTCTGAATTGGATCCTAAGGGAATGCTTTTCTCTGCAATTACCCTTGTTTATCATCCCTTTGATTTTATTTAACACATTATCTGACAACAAGAAAAGATCCATGACCTTAATCTTGCTGATCCTCCTATATCCATTAGGCAAATGCCTAATTTAACAAATGAGTCTTCCACTTTGCCCTAAAACCAGCAAAAAACTCATTTTCCCTAAAACTAATCAATGAAGCAAGTGTATAAAATCAGATTTTTTTTTTTGGAGGGGAAAAAACATAACAAAGAAAAAGAAAAAGGAAAAACAATCACTTAAGAGCAGTATTTAAACATGAAAATCACACGAAAAAGCTATGAAACTAGATTCTATAAATACTCTGGACGATATTAGAGCATCAGCAAAGCAGCTCCTTAGGAATGCCTCCACTTATTGCCTGAATCTTATTTTTGTTATTTGAAGACTGACAAGCCGTAGGGTAATAAAATGGCATTCCTTTACATTTGCAATTGGCCTACAATATTGTCTATCATACATTTTTCATAAATATATGTTAAATTAATATGACATAACCTCACCTTGATATTACATGCATGATGAATGCTTAAATACAAATAAAAACTTTCTTGCTCCTACTATTAATTTTAAAAATCCAGGGAACGTTTGCTCTGGTTATATCTTGCATAAGAACCACATTTTAATATATCTCTGTATTCTGTAAATAAGCAGTGACTTCATGCATTTACATATAACCTAATTTTTCAGAGACATAAATTTAAACGATGACATTAGCATATCACTGAAACACTGTGAAAAAACTCACACTGAATATCACAGGAAGGTGATCAAGTCATGAGTCTAACTTCTCATGAAATGTTTTGTTAAAGATTACAAAGATTCATATAAAAGGCATATACAAATTACTATTAAATAAGTAAAAACATAGTTTCAATAATAAAACACATTTTCTAGAACTTCTAGAAATTCATAGACTAAAACAGCACTAATAATTTACTTATATTTTGTCAATTTATATATATCTTCTATATTCTCTCAATTAACCATTTTTAATCCTCATTAAATAATCATTTTAATCCACATTCAATAATTTTTTTTTGTCTTTTTGCCTTAATCTAGAGCCACACCCGCGGCATATGGAGGTTCCCAGGCTAGGGGTCTAACAGGAGCTGTAGCTGCCGGCCTTCGCCACAGCCACAGCAACGCGGGATCTGAGCCGTGTCTGCAACCTACACCATAGCTCAAGGCAATGCTGGATCCTTCACCCACTGAGCAAGGCCAGGAACCCGCAACCTCCTGGTTCTTAGTCGGATTCGTTAACCACTGAGCCACCAGGGGAACTCGACATTCAATAATCATTTTTAATCCTTTTAATCCTTATTTCTTTCATCAAGCCCTTTCCTATATTCATCAGGCATTTTTGGTTGTCAAGCAATAAAGGATGAGAGGACATTTATTTTACTGATACACATTAAAAAAATGAAAAACAACTTCTTTGACCAGACTAAACTTCACCAACAATTAAAAATAGCCAGAAAACACACCTACTGGGATGAGGAGGCACTGGGATATATTGAGTCTTACGGAGATTGGAACTGGAAATTTATTCATCATTCAAAGCAGCTCCATGGAGTAGGCTATTGTTTAAACTACATACTTCCCTACCAAATATAGTATTAAGAACAATAACCATAAAAACTGTAACAATCACAAGTAGTAATTTACAGATTTCTACTATGAACTTCATCTTTATGTGAAGCTTTCTGCATTTTCATGCCCCACGCCATATCAAAACAAAACAGCAATTACAAGAGCAACTCACTTTTCTTTTGAATTTCATTTTGATGCCTGGGAAAAAACTCAGATTGATCTCTTTCTTTCCATTTAAGTTTCCATTATCCTTGCTGGGCAAGGATCTTGCAACACAGCACTAAATTCATTTGCCAACCTATGTATTGCCTGGTCAGGCCACTTGTGATAATTCACTGTGAATATGATGAAAGGGCCATGTGGTAGGGAAAATCCCAGGGCAATGCACAAAATGGATTTACAAAAGATTTAAATCAATATTTGCCTCCCACCAGAGCCCAGGCTTTAAAATGTATGTTATGCTTTGATTCTGTGAATGGTACTTTCATTCACACTCAAGTTTCCACCTAACAAATTGGAAAAACGTGACTCCTAAAACTATTATCTTGAACTCTTTCAAACAATACCCCTTTATATATTCCAAAAGTCTGGGTTTAGGTGCTTTTATAATACATTATTTATAAACATTTTGAAAGTCTAATTTTTTGTACTCATCTCCTTACATTCACTTCTCTCAGTAGACTGCTTTTCGAAGGGAGTTAATGTTATATTTATGCTTTGTTTATCTTTATCTACAATACTTAGCTCAGATCTGGTTTACAGGCAGTTGTTATTTAAATGTTTGACAAATAAAATTTAAGAAAAAATGTTTTAAAAGAACTTGTTAAAAATGAGTATTTATTGAGTTGTGATGATCATTTTACAACTACAAATGCAATAAAATTAATTTAAAAAATGAGTATTTAATATACTTACCTTACAATTTTAGAGCTTTCTTCATACATAAGCAGAATTACTCTGATCTTTGAAATATACTGTATAGTCCAGGAACCCTATTAAGCTGATAAGCTGGGAATGATAGCATTTGAAGAGAGACATTTTATGCCCTCTTCAGCCAGCGTTGGGGAGAAAAATAATTTTTCTCTACCCTTCTGGTTTCCTCTGGCTGGTCTAAGAATCAAATTGACATGCTACATTAACAGGAGAAAAATCAAATTTAATTGTGTACATGCAGAAACTCACATACATGAAGGGCTGAAAAACAGAAGGGTAAAATGACATACATATGGGATCCTGAGCTAAAAAGAAAATAGGGGGTCTGGGACTTCCAAAGACAGGAGTGTCATTCACAGAACAAGAAGAAGAAGAACAGATGTCTGGTAATTAGACATTTGATTTTTCATATATATGGGCCAGTCAGATAATATTTATCTCTAGTAGTAACTTGCATCTGGCAAAAGTCCACCAATTTAAATTTTTCTGGGTAGTTAAAGGAAAGGCAAAGATTTCTCTCGAGGCTTCAGTGTCTCCACCATTTTCTGCTCAAAATAATCCTCATGCAAAAGTGGTACACTGTGGGGAAGCTCATTTTGAACCCCTTCACCAGTAACTTTGCAACTGTATGCTAAACATATCTTAAGCATTTTCTTTCGTGACTTCCTGAATTGAGGGGGATGACCACTACTAACACGTATCACTTGATGTGGCAAATATTTCTCCTAAGTCAAGCGATTGGCATAAAGTAATGTATTCTATAAGAAATAAAGTAATGCATTCATTTGTATTATTTTTAATATCTGCGCAAATATTCATAAGATTTATTGTCTCCTAGTACAGATGACATAACGTTAAATCTTTATATACAAGGTTTTCATCTACTTATTGCACTACAATTGTATTTTGTCTAATAAACTTAAAAAAATAAATCTACTGATGAGTATTAATGTTCATACATAAGGTCTTTAATGGTTTTATAAATAAAGACTGTAACCTTAAACTTGGCTTTTTCTTTGAAAAACATTTATTTTCTATGACAAATAATTTTTTTAATTTTCCCGTTTATATACTTAAATTTAAGTACTTCTGTGTGTCTGTTTAATTTTCCAATAGATCACAAGTTCTTTGAAGTTGTATATATATTTGAAGTTTTCCATATATTTAATATACGTAAGTTTCATGCCAAATTATCTCTTTATTCTCAGAATATTCAACACAGAATGAGCACACGCTAAATGATGGTCACTAATACTTCTTAAAGAAAAAGAATTGATTCTTAGTAAGTAAACAAATATTTTAAAATGTTGAAATACTATCAACAGTAAAAGATGAGACTAATTGACCAATGAATTAATCTACTGAATATATACTTCAAATGTTAATTACTTTACTAGTCATTGTCAATTTAATCACAAGGGCAAGCTATACACATAAAATCTGATAATCTCAAATGTATATATTAAAATTTATCTTCCAATTTTTGTGTTCCTTGAAGGCAAATAACATTTTTTGTTATAGTTCCACAGACATAGTATACAGAATACCATTGTTAATTTTTTTTTTTTTTTGTCTTTTGTCATTTTAGGGCCGCACCTGCGGCATGTTTAGGTTCCCAGGCTAGGGGTCTAATCGGAGCTACAGCTGCCGGCAGCCACCATGGCCACAGCCACGTCTGCAACCTACCCCACAGCTCACAGCAGTGCCAGATCCTTAACCCACTGAGAGAAGCCAGGGATCGAACCCACAACCTCATGGTTTCTAGTTGGATTCGTTAATCACTGAGCCATGACGGGAACTCCCCATGAAATGTTTTAAGAAACACTTTTCTTTGGATATTTATAAGGATATCACAATAATAAAAATATAAGTTTTTCATATATATACACATGCGTGTGTATATACAATTATCTGTGTTAAAAATCTAACAGAATAAGAAATAAAATTTAACATGGTTTATATAGTTTACTTCTTTAAATTGCTTGAGGTTCCAGCAAACTACTAGAGTCACACTGTCACTGCATCGACTGCTCAAATGTTTTATCCTCTACATTTTAATGCTTAATATTTTAAAAATAAGTGAAACTGCAGGTCTATAATGATTTTCTAGTTTTTAAGTCTGAGATACAAAAATTTAAAAAGCTTAAGTATAGAATATTTTTATTACTTTGAATTATACCGTAAATTCTTTGTAGAACAGAGTTGCCACAAATCATATTTATTATTTGTTTTTCTGTTTATTTAATTTTGGCTGCACCTTGGCATGCGGAAGTTTCTAGTCCAAGGACTGAACTTCTGCAGTAGCGACAGAAGCCACAGCAGTGACAACGCCAGGCTGCACTACCAAGGAACTCCCACAAACCATTATTTAAAAGTCCACCTTCACCATGGTGTTACCACAATATCATTTCTTACTATTCATCAAAAAATATACTATTACAAAAATGATGGGGCCGCATGATAGCCACTTTTAATACAGCCAATATTTGGCACTCATTTCTCTAAATAAATAGTTACACTTATTACTTAGATTTGTTTTTATAGGCCTTTTAGCAATCACCCTTCTCCCAAAATAGGGCTGTTAAAAGAAGAAAATATTCTAAAATTCAGTGACAAAATCGAATTTCATGAGTATTGTTATATCTTCTAATTAATTAAAAAATCATTTTGGAAAGTACATTTAAAAAAGGAAAACTTCTTAGACTGATGTCATACTGAAAACAGTATGTAAGCTAAAAACTTACATAAGGAATTTTGAATGATTACATAAAGCAGCCTGGGTACAGGACATAAATCTTAATAGAATTTAAATTTTAAAATCACGTTAGGTAAAGTAAAAGGAAAATATATTTTTATTAGACATTTATTAAGTAGTTTTTCATTGTAAGTAGTGCAATCTATTTATTTATGTGATTCCTTTAATTGATGCTGTCATCATAGCAATTTTGGAGAAAATATGCATTTAGAACTTTCTAACAGGATGTTACATGAGTGTTATCAGCTTTTTGCAGAGAATTTTGCCACTATTTCTAAGTCTGAGAACAATTAAATAGGGACATGTACCTGATACCCTCTTATGAGAGTTAGGATATCTATGCAGGAAGTACTACAGTGTTATAAAAGAAATTCTGTCAGATGTAGTGAACATCAGTGGTTATCTTTTCAAATGAGCCAAGCTGAAAAAAATTAGGAGAGAGAGAGGTTCCTTTGAAAATAGTTCTGATGTTGCTTCCACCATGTTGGGAGAAGGCCAGAGAGGTACGTCCACCATACCTAAGATCAGGGGTCAGCAGATCACATCAGGAGCATCAGAGCATGTCCTGCTGTTATAGGCTTCAAGTCCCCTTCAAGAAGCTTAAACCTGAAAGCCTCTGGCCATGTCTCATTGTAAAGCCCCTTCCCCCACCTTGACCAGCCTAGTTGAGAAGGGCTGTTCCCCATTCCTCACCCTGCCTCTCTATAACCTGTTCCTCATGCAAATGAAGTATCCTGCTGGAAACCAATCAGAAGATCAAATATGCCCCATATGGAGATCGAACCCCATGCACAGCATGGGGATGTGAAAACAACTGTAAAGTGAGGAGGGCCCTCTTTTTTACCACATGTGTGCATGCTCTCGCTCTCTGAAAACGTACTTTTGCTTTAATAAATTTGTAAAAAGGCCCACTGTTTCAATGCTTTGCTATGGCAGGGCAGGCACTGAGCAAACTGCTGTTCTATCATTTTGGAACAAATTTTATCAGAACCATAAGCAGGAATGTGGGGGCCTAACATAGACTCAGCCTGAGATGGGAAGGCAGCAGGAGACAGAGGGCTGTACTGAAATTAAGCTTCAAATCCAAATAAATAAATAAATAAATAAATAAATAAATAAAAAAGAGGTTGATAGGAGCAAAGAGTTTTTCCTTAGACCAGAGGTAGGTACTGCATTAGAGAAATTTCCTGGAGCTGGAGCTGCCTTAGACGAATAACCTAAGACTTTACCCGGATAGTGAAGTGATGAAGAGGGTAGACTGGTAGAGGCCAGGTGCTGCCAAGAAGAGGCCAGGGGCCTGCTGGAGAAGGAAACAATAGCACAGTCTGGGAAATGCATCTGTGCAAGATTGTGCTCTTATAAAAACACCTTTAATAATTACGTGATATTAAAAAATAAAAGCAAACAGAAAACACAGCATAACAGGTAATATACACTATTTCACTTTCATATTTTTCAAAATTTTTTGAGTATAAAATTCAAATCTAAAACACATCTGAAAGAACCCGAGTACAAGAATTTTATAGACTCATTCTACGAATGGGTAGTTTTGAAAAATAAGATTTTCAACAAAACATGCAGTCCTATCTCTTCTTGTTGTCCGACATTTTGTATTTACCAGGGAATCATAGCCAGGGACACATGATAGAACATGCATCTTATGAATTTAACTAAAACAGCACTTCTTTGTTTCTATTTTAAAATGAATTCCAAGTAACTAGTGAATCAAGGAGGCATACATATTTTTGTGTATTTGACTCACCCTTGTATGAATTAAGCAATATGAGAGATTGGAGATATTTGACATTCAACAATTTTTGAAAAGCTATTTAACTGCTAAAGATTTTATTCTCGGTAAATTTGATCCAGCCAAGCAATGTCCTTTTGACTGTCATATTCTTTATATTTCTGTTCATCAAACTGAATAACTTTTTGCTAACATTATGCCTAATGCAAATCTCCTTAGTTTTTTAATTAAAAAGGAAATAAAACATGCTTTTTTATGCACTGGAATTTCAAATTAGAGTACTTTCTAAGTCATTCTGCTTTCCAAAGCTCTTTTTCTAAATTTCATCTTTGCTAGCCCAAACTGCAATAAAGTTTTTATAGAAAATTTTCTTTGAATAATATATTAAACCCAAACAATTTCATTATTGTACATTTCATGAGCATTCTATCACAACTTTTGCAAAGTGAGTTATTTACCCATAATTTTTCAACTTATGTTTATTATATCACAACAATATATATTCAGGGATGCTTTCCTCAAATTGAGATATCTTTCTTATATATAAGAAACTAGAGAAAATATCACCATTGAGATAATTAAAAAAACATTTTACAAGTCATGGTTCCAATGTATTCTAAAATAGTATGATTATTTTGCCTTCAGAATCTTCATTAAATTATCCTTCATGTGTAAGACTTCACATACTTTTTCCAGAATTTAGTCCATTTTCTTGGAAGGCAGCTATGCTCACCACTACACTGCCAACACAAGTCCATTTTCTTGGACAAAATAAAAAAGAGCTTTGAAAAACACGTTAAAGAATAAGATTTGTTAACTTAATTATGACAGAAGTGGAAATAGTTTGACAAACTCAATTATTTAAAAGTTACTACTTATTTTATATTAGAAAAATAGGAAATGTTCATATGGTCATTGGATTTATCTTCCTTTCTGCACTGTTTAATAAAAATACAGAATCAAATGTTTCACTTAGCAAATATGAGGAAATCTTTACGTGTAAAATGCTGCTCTATTAAAGGTTATAATTATCATGCACTGCTACCATGTAGAGAACATTCACTCTCTCCCTCTCTCTCTCTCTCTCTCTCTCTCTCGTGATTAAAACTGTATACATATTTGTCCAGCGCAATGGAATACGTAACACCAAGGTGAACCCTAATGTTAAACTATGTACTTTAGGTGATAATGATGTATCAACGCAGAGTCATTAATTGTCACAAATGTACCACTCTGGTGGAGGATGTTAATAGTTGGGGAGGTTGCACAGTGTGAGGGCAGGAGATACAGGGAGAAGTGTTTTCACTTGGTTTTGCTGTGAATCTAAAACTTCTCTAAAAAATAAATTATATTAAAATAACTAGTGCAGATGTAGTTTGGCATAGTATAAGTATGAGATGAAGTTAACCATATGAAAATATGTTTCATGTAAAAAATATAATACCTCAATACAAATCTATGCAAATAGATTCCTTTAGATTCCAGCAGGTTCTCTTTTTTTTAATGGAAGCCATATATTAACTTTCAATATTTATATATGACCTAAAATATAAGCAAAATGTGATATGCATTTCCTCTTAAAAATGAAATCCTCCTAATGCTTTCAACAGTGTGTTTTCCAAAGAATATTTTCGCATATGCTCAAGCAGTCATTATATATTCAATTGCAGTTGAGGTTATTCAGTCAGAATAACAACATCTTGTCAGCAACCTTCCTGATCTGTATAAAAGCCAATAAATACTGTATGTAGTGGTATTATCTGAGAAGAGCAATCTTGCCCAGTACACAGAGGGATCATTCCTATCTTCCTTCAAGTGCTTTCATGAAATATTTACGGAGCAAATATACCCGAAGTGGATTTCAGTTTAATATCTACTCTCAGCTGAAGCTGTGTTGAAGCACACATTAGTCTTTCCATGTGGATTCTGAAGGTACGATTTTGGACTGTAATAACAAATCAAGACAGCCATCTATTAATTTGTAATGAACGAGAAAAACAAACACCGACTTAAATTGTTCTAATTAAATATGTAATGGTATATATGTGAAATGCATTTTTATATATTTTAAAGTGAACCCCTATCTCCATACCACAATGGACTCAGTAACACAGTAACTGCAGAGTCTATTTTAGAAATGCAATTGAGATGCAGATTCAAAAATAGGTAAATTAGAACCTTCATTTATGTGAAATTAATCTTGAAATAAAGTATGTAAAAGATAAACTGAACTAGATAACTGAAACTTTTTTACACAGAACTAAGGAAAAAAATATATGTGTATTACTTACACATTTTAATAAACTATTTCTAAACGGAAACAAAAATAAATTTTACACAATTTGGGGCTGCATATTTTAGAGATTCCAATGCCCTTTTTAATTTCCCATAGAAACACTTGAGATCGGTCTAATAAATCCAAAAATATGTTGTAGTTTATGTTGTTTACAACGATGTAATTTTGTCTCCACTACATTAGTGATTATATTTCAGTATTTTATTACCTTCCAGGGATTCCCCACCCTCACCCCTGCAGGGACAGAAACCATGCCACAGCAGTGACCCAAGCCGCTGCAGTGACAACACAGGATTCTTAATTTTTGCCACAAGAGAACTCCACCTTCCAGGGATTTTAGTTTACTTTGAGGAAAAGCAACACATGTCATTCTATCTGTTTTTACTTTTCCATAAAATGTTTCTGCTTACATTTTTACATGTTAAAAAAAAAACCTGCAAAGTACAAAATAGCCTAATTCCAAGATGACAATTCAGCAGGCAAGGCAGCAAATACTCTGGAGCCAAGTATCTCTACTGCCTTGTTACCTAGAGCACATCTAGATTCCATGCTATACCAGTTGTTTTACTCCCTGGCTGTCACTCCATTTGATATCTACTGTTTATGACCTCTTTCAGAAAAGATTACATAAAATGGTTTGAGATAGCAGCATTTTTGTCTAAAATCAACAACTAACCAGCACAGTGGTTTGAGGTTAGACAAGTTATTAAGACTATATTTTATCATCTGTAAAGAGAGTAAAATGGAACTAGATAATAACTCAGATACTCTAGCTATTGGTGTCTGTGAAATATACATTTCCATTCTTTTTCTATCAAGGACATGTTATAATCTTCACCCCTTGTTTCTTCATACTCTCAGACACACTCGCACATAGGCATTTTTATACCTTACATGGTCCTAAACACAACTGATACTTTCAGCCTTTGTAGCACTACACCACCACTGATATATTTCATTTTTGACTTGTTAGAACTCTGGTGAAATATAAAGATAATTCTTAATACCATCATGGCTATACAGAGGGAAAGAATTGGACATATTTTTTAAAGTTATTATTTTACTAATAATTCAAAGGACACAGGCAAGAGCTAAACACAAGCCAAAATTTCGTCTTTTGGAGAAGTCTGAAAACATCAGTTCAGTTGCATATATCTTCCCTTTTGCCTGGCACATATTTTAGTGTGGATTTGCTTGCATGTAATATTGAAGTAGTGTATGTGGAATATTTTTTTTTAAAGAGAAAGAACATTTCTGTTGTTGCACAAGTTCAATTATATCCCATTATTACAAAACTTATCTGATATTCTTCAGCCAGTAATGTTTTCCGGATCCATAAATATCAGGTTTATTTATAAGCTTCCTAGACAGATTAGGCAATATCTGCCAAATGCGCACAAGATAAGGACTCCCTGTTATCCTGCTACTAGTAAATTCTCTGAGTATGTTTGCCAGGATACCTTTTTTCCATGATAAAGATAAAAAATAGATTAAGGGACTTCTGAACCATTTTCTTCCTGTTCACTTTATCAGGAAATAAGACTGGCTTGGGGGCAGGAAGGGGAGTATAAGTATGGATTTTCCAAAGAGACTGAAAATCAAAGAAAGTTCGTATCTTGAATCATGTTCATGAGGATACCCATGACTGCGTAAGGCTCTAGGTTATCAAGTAAACAAGATGACCTATTAAATGGACATCAAATATCAATCCAAGTGCTTGTCAATCATTTCTAAAACAAAGTGTCCCTAACGGCAATCAAGAAGGTTGTCACAAATTCAAAAACACAGAGGCCTTTTACTCAAAAGACACAAATAACCTGACACAGAAAACTGCCAAATCTGCCAGCCATAGAAACCAACACTGAGCTCCCAATACAGTACTCTACCTTGGAGGAACCAGTCACCAGAAGGAGGGTGAATTTTTTTGAACTATGTCTATCATGGCAAGGGATAGTAATTTGCCTTCACTAGGATAACGCCCTTTTGGGATAACGGTTTCCTTTCCTTAGATAACTTTGGTCAGTCAAAAAAAAAAAGTTTTTATCAAATGCTGTATTAACACTAAAGCTATCCCATACATTATATTAATGCATGTACCTGGTACATAGTAATAACGATATATCTACTAAAAATCTTCTAAGCAGCTAGCCTAGTAGAATTATAAAATGACTTATTAAAGGCATTTTACATGTCGACTTGGAATATCACTTTGGCATACTGGAATTTGGACTTTTATGATGCGGTATAGTCTGAACTAGTGGCATTTATAAGGTGTTATTTCTTCCATAGTCAGGACCTAAGATTCAAGGATTGATGTGTTAAAGTGATTTTCTTACAAAATAGCTCATTCTTCTTCTGGTGACTGAGATCTTCCCTCTAAACGCTGTTACTATTCACTGAAGGAAACATTTGTAAAAATGATACTACTGACTGTGCATTTGGGACAGACAAGTGAGACAAAAAAGGATTAAAATGATGCCTAGTGTGTTTGAGTCTCAGGTGACCAAGCAGAACAAACATAAGTGGTCAACAGCACTTAGTTACTTAGGATTTGGGTCTCAATATTCTCATCTGCATTATGAGGCTATTGATAGTTAACATATGTAAGAATGCATCTTATCTTGTAGTTCCTGCTGTGGCTCAGTGGGTTAAAAACTCAACTAGTATCCTTGAGGATATGGGTTCAATCCCAAGCCTCACTCACTGGGTGAAGGACCTGGCATTGCCAGGAGCTGCAGTGTAGGTCACAGATGCGGCTTGGATCCCACTTTCCTGTGGCTGTGGGGTAGGCTGGCAGCTGCAGCTCCAATTCAGTCCCTAGCCTGGGAATTTCCATATGACATGGGTGAAGTTGTAAAAGAAAAAAAATGTATATCTCATCTTGATAGTCAGAAATCTAGATTTTTTTATATGGAAAAGCAGATATCAAGCTCTAGTATACAAAAGAAAGACAAGAACGATCCTATTTTCAAAACAGAGAAGGGGTATCTCTGTGCATCACATGACTTCCTACAGATAAGTCAGTCTATAGAAGAAAGAGATTTACATCTTATTTTTAGTCAGCTGAGAGCAATCTCCACTCTAAATACGTTATAAAACATTTTCATCTATGAGTAAATGGACTGAGTATTTTGTGCAGAAGTCAAAGGACTGTAAACATAAGAGAGATTTACTGCTATTATTTATATTCCAATGAATTTTATTGTACTTTTCTTTGAATATCATCAACTCATGTCTTCTTTTTATTATCTCAGTAGGAAGAGAAATGAGGAGGCAATAGTCTCAGAATTTTAATTTCAAATGTTAAAGCATTTCTGAACTTAACATTTTGTTTCTTCCTTGGTATAGCTTTTGTAATATACTTGTGCATAATACTTAGAATTTTGACAAAAAAAGAGCAAGTTAAATAGAAATAAACCTGGCTTATTTTTTTCAGAATAAACTATAAAATAACCTAAAATACGCAAAGTCCTATCAGTGTTATGATTCCTTTTCTTACTTTTATTTGGAGTCAAAGAAACGTTCTATTCCTTTTACCTCCCTAATATTGTATTGAAATTTCATTTTGAAACCGTTTAAAACTTTTATATTTTGCATATTATTGTTTGTTTTCTAAATTATCTCCTCTATAATTTTAGAAATTTGTTATGGTTATAACTGAAGTCACGAGTTAAAGTAGAACACACTAACAATTTAATGCAGTTTTAGAGCAGACGCCTACTTCGTCTTGATTTAAAGGGGACTTGACTATTAGAACATCTGAGTCAACTCCAAGAATAAGGAAAACTAAGTCCTGAAAGGTTTAGACAATGAAGTACACTGTACCTAGGAGGAAAATTGTCCTAAAATTATAATATAGTTATTGTGGCATATTCTGAATGACATACACAGAAGTCAGAATAATACATCTCCACAATTATGTCTCTGCCTTAAACCTATGGAAATATTACCCCATATGGCTAAAATTAAGCTTCAGATGTGATTAATGATACAGACTTGCTGGATCGTGGGAGGTCTACTCAGTGGAGAACCACACACTTGCCCTGACTGCCAGAGGCCTCCTCCCCACAAAACTCTCAGGAAGGAGTCTGCCACTTAGCAAGGAAACCCAGCACTTCTCAATATCCTACCCCCACCCCCCACTCCAGCTCTAGATCTTTAGAAGAAAAATATTTCTCTTCTAAACTAAAAGTGAAAGGGGCAAGAACAATCTTATTTGATGCTCCTTATTCCTTTGAATGTTGTTATATGAGTTAATAAATTCCCCCTTTTCTAATTTAAGTCATTTTGGTTAGACTTCTGTTTTCTAGCATTAGGTATCTTGAAGAAGGACTATTCACAGAAGCTACACTGGGGAAACTAAATAACGACGTGAATTAGAGAAACCAGTTAGTCTTGGTGAAACACATTACAATGACTCCAATTAAATATTTAAAATATCATCTGCTATGAACATTTGTAGTCTCTTTCATATAAACATATTATTCTCACCAATTTCTCTTTTATAATGAGTACAATAGTGTTAGTTTAGACAGCTATATCTGCTGTTACACATATGGCCACTGCTATAGCACTAGTCCGATCTTACATTTCTGTTATATCTCCCTGTGTCCCACAGAATTAATGCAGTTCTAGAACCATTTCCTGCTATATTACACAATCTTTTCTGACATGTAAAGGATAATTACTATTTTGTGGTATCCTTAAATACTATTTGAAATTTTATTAATGTGGTAATTTTAATAGTGATAGATACTTATAACAGTTCATACAATTTGTCTGCCTGCCCTCTCAGTATTGGATAACTCAAGTGTTGTATTTGTTTTTGAACTGCAAGTATAGTATTTACTCTATTAGATCAGTTAAATCTAGAACATATTGTAAATTCACCATTCTTAAGTCTAATATATAACTGCACCAAAAGAAAATTGTAAACAAATGTATATTTAAATATTTCTCCATGATATAGGCATTACATTTTTCCTTTAATGTATTTTCCCTCTGGGCATCGATCAAACTGTGTAATGCGTTACTAAGCTTCCTACATTTAATACAGTTCTATACTTGTAAAATAATTATCAACATATTTTGATATGTTTATAATATGGGAGATATAATGGGGAATAAAAATGAAAAAAAGTAAAGATACCTTAAAATAATTATAAGGAGGGAAGGACTCCGAGACAACTAGAAATTCCATGGATGCTAAATTTTAGCTGTTTACAAATTTTTTTCAAAATGACTTTGCATCTGTAACCTAAATTTGGGTGGGAAAAAAAGGAAGAAACTTTATAAAGCTGTGAAAGAGAAGGAGAGGGAGAGGGAGCAGACAGATTGAGAGAGAAGAAGGAAACAGAGAAAGGAAGGAAGGAAACTCTTTTTTATCTGATTTCCTGGCTGAAGATTTTAAATAAAATGGTATTATCTTTTCCTATTCATCGCGGTTTACAACTAACTCCCATACAATTAAATTATCTTTAATAATTAAAACTATTTTTATTTGTTTTTATTATATTCTAAATTACCTAATCCGACATGTGCAAATTTAGCTTCCAAATCTATAAAAAAATTTTTTGGTTTTTACTGGTCTAGGTGTATTTCTGTGCTCACAAAGTCAATGCATTCTTCAACTGGGGTACTTTTATAAAAGAAGAGCATATAATTCTTTTAAGTAGTTTTTACACCTGTAATGTTTGTTTATCTCCTTGGAAATTAATGAAGGATTTCTTTCCTCCCAAAATGATGATCATGCAACCTACAGCCTGGGAGAATTATCAATATCTTATCTAAATTAAAATCTAAATTAAATCTTCTCCCTATGATCCACCTCTTTTTTTTTTTTTTTTTTTGGTGAGTATTCAATTACTGTAGTGAAGTTATTGTTCTGAAACTGGATGAACATTAAAAACATTGAAAGAATTACTCAGAACAAAATCATTTAATACTCTATTCAAAGAAAAACATGTAAGAACTGGTGTGGGAACAGAACAAAGGTGAGAATGGAACTTAGAAACTCATGGAAACTGAGCAGCAAATAAAACAGTAAATCAAGAGAATTACAAGGCAATCTGCAAAATGGTAGAAAATATTTGCAATTCATATATTTGATAAGGGTTTAATATCCAAAATTTATAAAGAAATCATATACCTTGATAGCAAAATAATAATAATAACAAAAATCTGATTAAAAAATGGGTAGAGGAACAGAACTGACATTCTTCCAGTGAAGATATACAGATGGCCACCAAATATGTGTAAAGATGCTCAACATCACTAATCATCGAGAAATGCAAATCAAAACCACACACACAAAAAAAACTATCACCTCACACCTTTTAGAATTGCTATTACCAAAAGGCAAGAGATAACAAGTGCTGGTGAGGGTGTGAATAAAAGGGAACATTTGTGCACTGTTGGTAGGGATGTAAATTGGTGCAGACACTGGGGAAAAGAGTATGGAAGTTCTTCAAAAATTAAAAATAGAACTACAATATGGTCTAGCAATTCTACGTTTGGGTAAATACCCAAAGGAAAGGAAAACAGGATCTTGAAGAGATATGTGCATTCCCAGGTCCACTGCAGTGTTAATCACAATAGCCAAAATATGAAAACACCTAAGTGTCTGTCCATCAAAGGGTAATCGGATAAATAAGAAGTGGTATATAGATGCCATATATGGATAGGGCACATGTGTGCATGCGCACACGCGCACACGCACGCACACACACACACACACACACACACACAATGGAATATTATTTAGCCATGAGACATAAGGACATTCTGACACTTGTGATGACGAAGATGGACCTTAAAGGTATTATGCTCTGTAAAACAGATCAGACAGAGAAAGATAAATACCATATGATTTTACAAATATGTGGAATCCAAATGCATAGAAACAGACACTAGAATGGTGGTTTCAAGGGGCTGAGGGAGTTAAGAAACCAGGGAGATTTTGTCGAAGAGTACAAACTCTCAGTTATAAGAGAAATAAGCTCTGGGAAACTAATGTATAATATGGTGAATATAGCTAATGATGTATTTTATATACTTTAAAAGCTTACGGAAGAGTAAATTTTAAATGTACACATCACAAAAAAGAAACGGTTATTATATGAAAGGATGTAGGTGTTAGCTAACACCATAGTAGTGATTATTGTGCAATATGAGTGTTTCAAATCAAACACTCTGTTTTTGATTTGAAACACTCATATTACATTTGTACTCATATTACAAATGTACTCTGTACATTTATACAAGAGTTTATATTTCTCCACCATTACAAGAATGGAGTATTCTAAAACTAGCAGATAACAGAGAACAATTTTAACATTATCTATACATGAATCATGGGATCAAGTACCATTTATGCATGGATATGTAGCTCACTGGCTATATTATCAATAATCAAAAGAAAAAAATAGTTGTAATTTTGTTCAAATCATATCAACATGTGTATATGTTGACATTCGAACAAAATTATATTTATATATATAATTTAAATATATAAATGCACACACACAAACACACACACACACAGATATATATATATATATATATATATATATATATATACACACCCATGATATCTTGTTACAACAAGGATGGATCTTGGGGGCATTATGCTAAATAAATAAGTTAAAAAGATAAAGACATCTTTTATGTTATCTCATTTGCACATAAAATAAAAAAAATCATAAATACAGGGAACAGATTCATGGTTGCCAAAAGCAAGGGATAAGGAGTGAGAAAAGTGGGTGAAATTGATCAAAAAGTACAAAATTGTAATTGTAATGTAAAGCAGGTATATATAACTATACTATATTCTGAATTTGAAAGTTGCTAAGACAGTAGAACTAAAAAGTTTTCATCACAAGAAAAAAATTGTCATTACTTGATATTAACTAATTTATCGTGGCAATCACTTTGTAATAGATAGATACAGCAAATCGCAATGTTACACACCTTAAACTAATACAATGTCAATATGTCCACTATGTCTCAATAAAAAATCGGTGATAACTCACGAATAAGTGACATGATGTGTGCTTTTACTGTGAGTAAAATGATTTAAATAGTTTCAGAATCATGTATTGAGGTAACCCAGCAGAGCTTAAGACTACTTAAGTAATGCATACTTCTGAAGACTCCTTCTACCCATGTGACTCAATTTTAAAATGATCAAAATCTCATTGTCTTTGAAATGAAAAAAAAGTAAAGTTTAACTTTTACAGTTTTTTTTTCTTTTTACTTCTAATTAGTACTTACTGGTGACTCATTTACCTCCTTTTGAATAACAGGTTTTTTTTTTTTTTTTTTGAAATGGTTTTGAATAGCATCAGTCTCTTTCTTCCTTGGAAATTTATCTCTTAGGACAAAAATTTCGCCCTTCTTTATATATTTGTATACAGTCAACTAGTCAACTGACATCTCGATTTCTTTGTTTCCTTTTTTTTCTTTTTCTTCCTTTCTTTTTTTTTTTTTTTTTTTGCTTTTAAGGGCCACACATGTTGCATATGCAGGTTCCCAGGCTAGGATTCCAATGGGAGCTACAGCTACCAGCCTATGCCACAGTCACAACAACGCAGGATCTCAGACGTTTCTATGACCTATACTACAACTCACGACAACCAATGCCGGATCCTAACCCACTGAGTGAGGCCAGGGATCCAACCTGTCACCTCATGGTTACTAGCTGTATTTGTTTCTGCTGCGCACCACAATGGGAACTCCTTAATTTCTATACAAGGAAATTCATGTCAGTAATACACTATGAAATCTATGATAAAGCAATTAGAAATTATGATAAGATTATCAATGGTCTTTTTCATTCTAAATAGTAAATCACTGAATAGCTGTAATACTTCCTCCCACAGTCAGAATATCATACATGCATGTCAATGAAAGCTACCTATATCCCTTCCATTTCTGCAAATTACTGTGAGAAATAAATGTCACTCAATTATAAAAACATATCAGAACTTAAATATAACTGTTTATATTTTTAATAAAAATGAGATCATGATAAGTAATATTTTAATTTTATATAACATGAAATAACAATAAAAGAGAACAGATGAGTTTTAGAGCTATAAAGTTTTTCAATATCCATTATCAAATGATGTTATAATTTCCATAACCTCACACATTAAAATCCTAGTTATAGAATATTTCAATTGCTATTCAATGCAGGATATTCCTAATATTCAAAAACACAGCGAACATTATGCAAACAGTGAAGAATTGTTAACTTTTTCAACTGTTGTTACTGGGATAGTATCAGATGTATATACCATTTCAAGGTTGGAATTGTTTTGTAGAGATTGTGGGTATTTGGAAATCGCATTCTGTGATGCAGCTAAATTGAAATAGACAGCTACATTTCCAACATCTATACAAGTATTAAGAATAGCTAATGATGAAAGGACTTTGCAAACCAGTTCTCCTGCTAAATGGAGAATGCAATGTACTTGGCATCTGTACTTTAAGTAATTTGCAAGAAAACATATTATTTTGCCAGCCATAGATTCTACTATTTCATATTAACATTATAATCTATTAATCAATTTATAGATATAAACACACTATTGTTCAAAAATAAATAAGAATGTAAACACACTAGAATCAATAAATATAATTAAAGCAATATTCATCTACATTCATCTTCCAGCTGTTCAGTGAAATTACTGAAGCATGGCACCAAACAGCTAATATCATACTTAATTTTGCTTATTGAAATAATGAAAGTATGTTAATGACAAAGTATGAAGACATAATAGAAATTAATGTACTGTGAATTAAAATTTTGTTTGGAAATCAAGACAAATACAGTAAAAGCTTAAGTCTTTAAATTAACACTGCATAACATGCATTTAACAACTATTAAATCATTTTTATTAAAGTGTATCTGCAAATTATATGCCATGAAATATGATCAAAACAGACAAAGTCTAGTGTATGGAATTACATTAATTTTAAGCACTATTCAAGTTATTTTGTATAATCACAGAAAATAGGAGTTCAAAAAATCTACATATTTATTTATTCTTTTTAGTGTTTATACCCATGTATCATTTAATCTCATTCTAGTATAATTAATTCCTTTTTTGTTTTATTTGGAAGCACCCATGGCATGTGGAAGAAGTTCTCAAGCCAGGGCTTGAACCCCAGACACAACAGTGACAACACTAAATTCTTAACTGTGCTAGGCCACCAGGGAACTCCTCATTCCAATACAGTTAATTCTTATACCTTATAATTCTTTCATTGATTCAAATGCAAATAAACCCTGAGTATCTTCATATGTAGTATAAACATCATAGACATTATATATTGCATGTATGTACAGAAAAACTTGAGGGGATAGACAATATCATTAGATCTATGACTTATTGATAAAGAATATTAGTTATTACTAATTTCAACACGTCTGAAATATTGTCTAATCTATAAATGTCTTCAAAAATACAATACCATATATGTATAGGCTATCATTTAAAAATGTATTGTTAGCATCATACAAATCTTAAAGGAATAACAAAATTATTTACATAATTTTATCAGAATTCATGATTAAAGATATTAAATACTTTAAAATTGAGTGATTGTGATTATATTTATTTATTTTATTGACATGCAGTTGATTTATGATATCAGTTTCAGATGAACAACATAGCGATTTCATATTTTTATCTATTATACCCCATTTAAAGTTACTGTAAAGTATTGACCATACTTCCCCATACTGTACAACATATTCTTGTAGCTTATTTATTTTATACATGATCATTTGAATCTTTTAATTCCCTACCCCTATGTTACCTCTTCCACACACACCCCTTCACTTTCCAGCCTAGTAACCATTAGTTTGTTTTCTGAGTCTGCTTCTGTATTGTTATTTTCATTTGTTTTATTTTTTAGAGTCCACATATGTGACAACATACATAACATACACTACTTGTCTTTATTTCCCTAAACATAATACCCTCTAGGTCCACTCATGTTGTTGCAAATGGCAGAATTTCATTCTTTTATGGCTGAGTAATACCACACGCACGTGTGCACACATGCACACACAGCCACACACACACATCTTCTTTAAATAATTCATCTATGAATTATGGACAGTTTTTTTCCACCTCTTGGCCATGTAAATAATGCTGCTACAAACACTGGGGTGCATATATTTTTGTAATCTGCCTTCACTGATCAAGATCAAGCTCACTTTAATTGTTCTTGCAAACTGAATACCCTCCAAGCTTCATGTAGCTTAGGCAATATATCATAAGGTTCCTTAAAACACTCCCTCTATAGGGTATAGCTCACTATGGTAATGGTTGCCTAGTTGTTTTCTTGGAACCAGTTGGACTAGTTGAACTTGGAACTAGTTCCCACTCAGCTCAAACAGGTCGAGATCACCAACCATTCAGCCAGAACCACCCTAGTGCCAGGTGGATGGAGGGATGATCTTTTGACAGCAGAGGGCTGAAAACTCCATCCTCAAATCATGCTAACAATGCTGTTTTCTACACACAAGTCCCATGAAGAAGCATGTAACTCAGATAGGCCTGAGCGGAGCAATGGTTCCCTTTGCTTCTTGCCTCCCTTCAATCACTTTCTCCTGTACCTCTGACTATCCTATACACACCCATAAATATCTCAGGCCCCTAGTCCCTAGAATTCTAGAATTCCACAAAAATAAGCAATCCACTTTAAAAATGGCTAAATACTTTAGTGGACACCTCACCAAAGAAGAAACAGAGATATCAAATAAACATGAAAAGATGCTTCACAACATATGTCCTCAGGGAAATGCAAATGAAAACAACATATATATTGTCAATTAATTTATGACAAAGGAGCCAATAATATATCTGTGTGAAAAGAGAGCCTCTTCAGAAAATGATGTTGGGAAAAGCAGACAGCCACATACAGAAGAAAGAAACTTGACCACTATTTTATACATAACATGCTCAAAAATTAACTTAAAAGAGACAAAGACTTGAACATAACTCTTGAAACTGTGAAACTCCTAGAAGAAAACATAGGTGGTAAACTCCTTGACTCAGGTCTTGGTTACGATTTTTTAAATTTGACATCAAAAGAGAAAGCACAAAAAGCAAAAATAAAGGAATGAGATGACATCAAATTAAAAAACTTCTGTACAGCAAAGGAAACCATCAACAAAATTAAACTATCAACAAAATGCAAAGGCAACTTACCAAATGGGAGAAAATATAGGCAGTCATATATCTGATAAGTTGCTAATATACAAAATAAATAAAGAACTTATACAACACAATAGCAAAAAACCCACAAACAATCTGAATAGACATTTTCCAAAGAAAATACACATGGCCAAAAGGTACATGAAAAAAAATTTCAACAACATTAATACAGGGAAATACTAATCAACACTATAGTGACATAGCACCTCACACCAGTTAGAATGGCTGTTATCAAAAAGACATGAAATAACAAGTGCTGATGAGGATTTGGAGAAAAGGGAACACTTGTGGACCGTTGCTGGGAATGTAAATTGGTGCGACCACTATAAAAATAGCTTATAGTTTCCTCAAAAATAAAAATAGAACTACATATGATTTTACTTAGAGGTATTTATCCAAAGAAAACAAAAACACTAACTGAAAAGATATACGCATCCCTATGTTAAGTGCAGCATTATTCACAACAGCTGAGCTACAGAAAAACCTAAGGGTCTACCTCTGGATGAATAAAGAAATGATTAAAGTAATTTAATATTACTCATAAAAAGAATGAAATTTTGCTATTTGTGACAATGTGGATGTACCTCAAAGGCATTATGCTAAGTGAGATAAGTAGAGAATCATTTTTATATTTCTACCCCAAAACAAACAAAAAGCAAAAAACAAACTCATAGACACAGAGAACAGATTGGTAGTTGCCAGAGGTGGGGATGAGGGGTAGAAAAATTGGATGAAGATCAAAAAAGAAAAAAGAAGACACAATACCATTTATACATCACTCAAAAGATAATAGCTCTTTTGACTGCTGAAAATGTTCTGTGTCTGGACTATATTAACGTGAAGGTTGTGATATTGTACTGTATTTTGCAATAGTTTACCATTGTGGGAAACTGAGTAAAGGTTTTGATAGGATCTCTCTGTATTATTTATGCATCTAATTCCACAATTATCTCAGAAAAACTTCAAGCAAAAAATACACTTAGAAAACATATGTGTTCTACACACTATGACAAATGATTTACAGCATGTATATCTGAAAAAAAGACAAATAAAATCAAACAAGGAAACATTAGACATTTAACATTTGGTTCATACTTAAAGTGGTAAACTCATCCATAATCTTCATCAGCAATCTTAAAAATTAGCACATGAATTCACACTGGACGTGGAAAGGAAGACTGTAACAAAAATTTGTCTATTTGAGTAAATATCATAGGTAGTTTTTTTGGAAAAAAATATATTCTATAATGTTATCTTTAATAGGAATCAGTCAGTCTCTACTATTCCATCAATCCACACTTAAGTTTTCAACACATATTAACGTGAATCTGATTACATCATCTTGGGGAACAAGTTGTTAAGAGTTAACATGTTAACAATTAATCTAGCTGAAAAAAAAGTATTAGGAGAATGAGCAGGTATTTTATTAAGTGACTTTAAAATAAAATATATATTGTTCTGTAAGACCCAATAAATACCACGTAAACAAGGAGAAGAAAGTTCTAGAATAGAAATAGAATAGAAAAAATATTATTTAAATAAAAAGTTATAAATGAAAAAATATATATATTTCATTTTAGCAAATCAATCAACATTGACAAAATAATGGACTAATTCTAGAGTTCTCATCATGGTTCAGTGGAATGAAATCTGACTAGTGTCCATTAGGATGCAGGTACAATCCCTGGCCTCACTCAGTGGGTTAAGGATGCAGTTGTAAGCTGTGATACAGGTCACAGACACAGCTCAGATCCTGTGTTGCTGTGGCTGTGGTGCAGGCCAGCAGCTACATCTTTGATTCAACCCCTAACCTGGGAACCTCCATATGCCACCAGTGCAGCCAGAGAGACAAAAAAAACAAACAAAAACTATTTTTGTTATTTAAATGTTTTTTTATCATTCTAAACTTATTTTTATCTGTAACAATATAATGCTATATTTTCAATGTACTGGATAAAAATGAATACTATTAAAATGATTAATGGTATACAAGCATTTCCGATTATAAAAACAATTAAAATTAGAGATGAAATATTTTGTGTGCATTAGTCAATCATCTTTGTATCTCTTCTTTTTTTTTTTTTTTTTTTTACTGTTACTTATCTCCATCATGTAAAGGTACTATATCAAATTAATTTTCCCTGTTATATTCTAAAATAATGTTCAGCACAAGATCTTTCATTCCATCCCCATCTTGGAGAGGTTGAAACTAAAAGATCTAGATATGGGGTGGGAGGGCAGAACTAAAGCCAGGTTGCTCCCCAGTTGGATCTTCCCATTAGCAGGAACTTGTCTGTCTCTTCCTCTTCTTCCAAATATGGGTGTAAGCTTTGGAGATGGAGTTATGGGTGTGGGATTGTAGCAAAAAGACCCAGAACCTCAGTTCTGCAAGAGAAAAACCACTGTTTGGTCTTCTAAAGCTGAATAAACAGTGAGGATATAGATGGGTCACCTTCCTCTTACTTGCTTTTTGAGAACTCTTCAGTGACAATGAAAATTTGGAGGGCCTGAACAGAGAGACAAAGAGAGAAAAGAGGCAAGAAGGGGCTCCCCCTGTGCACATATGTGGTACCCCTATTTTGGTAAAGACACCTAGATATTTTTGCTTCAATTTTCTAATTTTTTCTATACCTTTACTAAAGTTAATTTCGGGTTTTGTTCTTCACAGTAGCTTCTTTATATGCTGATCCAGAGGGGGCAACCTCAGCAGCTTGAGCTTCTATGACTTGTTTATAGTCCAATCATTAGACCTACCATCCTGATTTCAATTACCTTTTTTTTTTTTAATCGCAGAGTAGGTTCTTAGGGCAAGAACAACATCTCATTTGAGTCCCCAGAGACTAATATTGGATTAAAGTATTCATTGCTTATGGTGATGAATAAATGAATTCCTCTTGACATTTAAAAATAAACAAGTAGTATAGATAAAGGCACTCTACAGAAAATATCATTACTCCAAAGGAAAACACAGAGTATAAAAATCTAATTGAATTAATTCATTCAGGCTAGAACCATTAAAAAGTTTTAAAACATTGTCGTACATTATTTGTTTCTTAGCGTAGTATTTTGTGTAAAAGCTATACCACTGTATTGCAGCATTCAACATAATTTCAAGCAGGTTAGTTTAATTAAATCATAAAATGTTTCAACATTTCAAATTTGATTATGACAAAAACCATATCCACCACAAGAAACTTCAGATCATTTGAAAATTCTATGGTTCATCACCCCAGAAAGAATGCACACACAGCTCCTGGAATGCTATTCTAATTTTTTAAAGAGTATTTTCCCACTATTAAGTAGAACCAAATATCACAAGATATGGATTTTAATAAGGCTGACTGAGCTTGTGTAAGTTTTATTCATATGGTACCCGAAACTGTGACTCTAACTTACTGAAAATAGCAGTAAAAATTAATGTATGTTTGTGACTGGGTTAGCTTGCCAAGGGTGCTCTATGCATGTACTACTCTTTCTGAGGATGCAGGAAATCTCAACATTGAAGAAAAATTTGTCTTTTGGCTCATAATTTACTCACATAAAGGAGAAGAGAAAGGGGAAAGAGTCTTATTTTGAAGATAAGGGAAAAAAATGAAGATTTATCATTCATCAGAAAAAGTTGTGTTATAGGAGGGGGCCAGTGACCTACATTCAGTTAGACTGAAACAAATAAGACTCTCTCTACAACAGAACACATTAAATCCAGATAAAAGGTGATCCTCTAAAAATCAAATTGGCATTATTATGTAAAAATCGCATTGAGCATATTTTTCCTTATAAAGATATATGAGTTTTTTAATTTTAAAACTTTTATGGCATGTTTTATTTTTTAAATTTTATTTTATTTAAATTTTAGAGTAGAGTTGATTTATAATGTTGTGTTAGTTTCAGGTGTACAGCAAAGTGAATTAGTTATATGTATACACATATCCATTCTTTCTCAGATTCCTTTCCCATATAGGTTACTACAGAATATTGAGTAGATTTCCCTGTGCTGTACATAGGTCCTTGTTATTTTATATATAGTTGTGTTTAAATATGATTTTTAAGAAATAAAATTAAATTGTGAAATTATATACAAAGTATACGTATTTGTTAGACATTTTGAATTTCACTTGAAAATGTACACATGCTCATATATTATATTTATCACGGCTCTGAATTCTCTGTAATGCATATCTTGAAAGTGCATTTTGGTATTTGTTGATCTGACTATATTTTTCTCAGGGAAGATATCTATTATGTACCCTATGTTTAGGAATAAGACCAAGTAAGACTCTGTGGGGCTTTCCCAGGGACAGACCCTACCCTCACCACTATCTTGTTCTCACAACTTGTTTATAGAAAAGTTATAGTCTCCCATGCCTTCCCCAAGTTCCAAAGAGCAGATTTAACCAGAGAAGTGAGAAAATACAAAACGAAGGAAAGCATTCAAACCAAACTAAATAATAACAGTTAATTTGTATAACAAAATCCAGGGTCTTTATTCCCTCCTAATGGGCTACAGATAACATTCTTAGTCATATTAAATTGCTTTGAAGATAGTAAAACCACCACCTAGTATAAAAAGTTAACTGAATTCTGACCACCAGCAGAGACCCAGACTGGATAGAATCAGAAGACTGTATGACTGGGGTTCTGGAAATATTACCATGTTACCTCACCACCAACCAATGACAACACTCTATGACTGTGGTTCTGGAAATATTACCATGTTACCTCAACACCAACCAATCAGAAGCATGCACATGAGCTGATCAAGCACCTAACAACCCTCTCCCTCACCTCACCCCTACACACTACTATATATAAAATAGATGGGTAACAAGGACCTACTGTATCACACAGGAAATCTACTCAATACTGTGTAATAACCTACATGGGAGAAGAACCTGAAAAGGAATGGATACATTTAAATGTGTAACTGATTCACTCTGCTGTATACCTGAAACTAAAACAACTTTGTAAGTCAACTATACTCCAATAAAATTAAACAAAAACAAAAAACAAAAATACAATCCTTCCTTGAAATCTATCCAGGTCTTCTGATCATGAGTTGCCTGTGCTCCTTGCCTGGCCCCAAGATGAACACCTTGCAATAAACTCTGTACTTTCCTTCACCACAGCCTGATGTCAGCAGACTGCTGCCAGGGGGGCAGATGGAATCAAAATTTGGTTTGGTAACAGAAATTAACCACCCCTTTTAATGAAATACAGGTATATGTTAGGAAAGCTCTCCTCCCAGACTATAAGAAACAAATAGTGCTTTATTGTGAGGTGGGTGATAGATATTTCCTCTTCTAGTATTTTCCAAATTCTTATGAAATTATGGGTTTAGGTGTGAGTTCAACATGAACAGTTGTTACCAACATTAGCATATATTTTAATGGTTATAAATCAGCAGAATATTATTTTTATAATGAACGTAGACTATGAGAATTATCATCTGAATTGAATGGCTTGAAACATAAATATGACTGTAATTTTCTTTTAAGAATTTGAAAAGAAATGATGTTACTTCCTAAGGATTAAACACTGAAATCTGGAAAAATACAGATACAATTTCTGTAATTGAAAAAGTTGAAAATACCTAAAATCTGAAGTAAATTTTTCTTAAATTCTTGATCTCAAGAAATTATGATGCACAAGCAGAAAGTCTATTATTAGTTTTACTCTATATGTGCAAAACTATATAGAGCATAAAGATGTTATTGTTAGAGAATATGAAAAAACAGATATCAAAAAATGCTTTGACTACCTTTTCTCTCTTCTATCATTTTAATCTATTCTTTACAGGCACCTTCCTAGCACCTATACATGTTTATTATTCCTCTACTAAACAAAAGGAAGTAGAAACAGAAAATTCAGCCTCTCAACACTATGTCCTCTTCATTTACTCCCTCATCTTTTTCTTTCCTCTATAGTCACACTTCTTGAAAAATATATTTATATTCAATTTAATTAAATATCAAGCATCTACTTTGCTTCCATAACTGCTATCACTTGTAATTTAGTAGCTTACTATATAAAAATACAACAAAAACATATATCTTATGTTCTAGTGTGGCATACCAAAAATAAACAGAATAAATACATAGTATATTAGATGGTAGCAGTTGCAACAGAGGGTAAGGAATTGGGTGTTTGCTGAAGTCATGTTGCAATTTGCAAAAAGAGTAATCATAGGCTGTGTAAAAGCACAATATTGGAATAAATATTTTAAGATGAGAGCTTTAGTTGTGTTGATGTCTTCGGAAAAAGTAATCACTTGAATCAATGTTGAAAGTAGGATTATGGTTAGACTCAAGAACAAAGGGGTCCAGAGTGCTTATAGTAGAATGAATCATGAGGCCAGAAAAAAAATGAGCATGGAAAATGCAGAAGATAATGTAGAGCTTTGTGAACCCGGTTGTATCTTTAGCTTTTACCTTGAGTGAAATAGAAACACTTGAAATGTCTTGAGTAGAGAAATTATGTGATCCGATTGCATTTTTAAAGGATGAGGCTAAGCATTGTGGCAAGGGATATCATGTTTACAGGTATTTTGCAAGGAGCATGGAGGTAGCTGGGAGGAAATGAGAAGTGGTCAGATTCTGAAATAATCTTTAAAGGTCAAACAAGAAGAATTTGTGGATGATTGGGTGCTTCGAATGAAAGAAAAAGAAGAATCAAGAATGTCTCCATGGCTTTTCTCTGAGCAACAATTATGATAAAGTTTTTATCAACCAAGATGGGGAAAATTGTGGTAAAACAGATTTTGGGTAGAAGAAGACAAATTCACTATTGGATTTATTAATTTGGAGATATAAAATAAGAACTTTAAATTAAAGGTATGAAATTCTCGAGTGGGACTGGAGTTAGAGTTTTTTAGAAAAATGGAAATTAGAATATAAATATCATTTTACAACTGGATAAGGTACTGTAACAATGATTTCTAAATTTTTCCCCTTCCAATTACTCCTCAACTTCATTAGATCACTTTGTCCTGAAAATCCCTATACCTGTGTAGGTCCTTAATATTTTCTTGGTCCCTATATATTCAAAGATTAGTATTTATTCCTAATCTTACTTAGCCTCTAGGTACCAGTCCCACAGTTGAACATACTGTCCTTTTTCACACCCCCTACCTTGATGTCTGAGTCAGCAAACTCTGCCTTGTTCTCTCCTGTCTCGTGGCTGCTCACCCCCATTCTCTCAAGCAGTACCAATGCTTCACCGACACCAGCTGTTTGGTCCTCCCTAGGGAACTACCAATTGCTTTTTTTCTTATTACCTGATATACTCTCACTGGGTAATTTCATAAGTCTGGATCCTTGATTACAAGTAACAAAACACATTTTGGTCATCATATGCAAAGAATGACTAATATCGGATTCAAATGATGAAGAGGAGGATAAAAATGATGGAGGGCTAGTAGGGGGAAATACCTATTATTTGCCATGATGCTTCTATGTAATCACTGTGCCCTTTCTCCTTATTTCATCAGTGCTAATCAATCCAATTTATCCCATTAATATTCCATTTTATCTCATGAATATTCCTTCTTAACCTATCAATATTCCATCTTGGTATCCCACATGAAAGATTCAAAAGGTTTTCAGCATCTGACTCACCAAGCTTACACGTTTATCCCTTAGCTTGTGTGTGTGTGTGTGTGTGTGTGTGTGTGTGTGTGTGTGATGGAGGGGACATGTTATAGGTAGTGATAGACATGGATTAAAACTTTGAAGGCAGAGTATTGCTTTTGATAATGTTTTCAGTCTTAAAAAGACAGAAAAGGCATCTCATAGTTGTCTTAACGCCTAACTAATCACTTTCTATTTCTCACCTACTTTACCGCCTCCCCAGTGCTTGCTTGCTCCTGACACACTGGATCTCTTTCAATTCTTTCGAGCTAACTGAAGGCATGTGCTTATTACATACCACATAGCTAAATTGTAATCAACCTCTTCTAATATTGTTGTTTTTTTGTGTTTTTTCTCATTGTGGAAAGCAATCCTGGACACTGCCCTTATCTAGGTAGAAGTTTCCAACCAGGACTTTAATAACAACCTTAATTTTTCCATATTAGAACACTTGATAAGGCTTATGCATATTTCCCCTCTAGTATCTTCAATATTAAACTATGCCTATTGTATTTACCATATATCTCCATCACATAATATTCAGTAGGTGTTATTTATTGGATAAATACATACATTGGAAAGATTATTAGTCAATAAGACTATGGCTGCTTAAACTTTAAAACAAACATGTCTGTGTTTTTAATTATATGGCAGACTCATATAATATAACTTTTTGCTTCAGGAATAAGCCTTATGTTATAATATGGTAACCCAATTAGCTTGCCTCTTTAGATCCAGAGAATGAATTAATATATTGATGAGTATTCTGTTGTACTCAACATTTTCATTTTTAAAATGTACCAAATTGAAATGATTTTAATGGGGTTTACAAAAATCAGTTAATTATGCATTTTTTTCTCAATAATAGCAACAGCAAAATCTTATGAGTAATATGAACCAAGAAGTTAAATTAAATCATATGTTCCTCACATACACAGATAAATCATACACACATACATAGATCACACACATTCCTCACATAGATAAATACATAGATAAATACTGTGATCATAAAGGTCACGTAGCTAATGTCAAAGCTGATATTCAAATAGACAGTCTTGTTCCACAGTTCATAGTCTTAACCCAGTACATGTTTTATAACAAGTGAATAATAAACTGAGATTAAGACCAAAGTACCAGCTTTATAAAATTGGATCAGGGATTATAGCTTGGTCTGAGGCAAAGGGTTGGCCTCTTATAGAATCAGCACCTACTCACTCACCCACTTAGATCCTGGAAAAGCACGAAAACAACCATAGATGCCTGCAGGCCCTCCCTCTTTCCCACAGCCCTTATGAAAAATCACAAACTAGTGGCCCAGAGGAGAAGAGGAAAAAAAATCATTAATTGCTTTCAGTTAAAAATTCTCTAGTGATCATTTCTATTTCCCATTTCAATGTCAGAGGCCTAGACTAGACTTGTCAATGATAAAACCTAGTATAGCATTTTATAACCGCTAATAAGTTAATTACCTAACTTTGGTATAGCCTTCTCACCTTTTGTGAAAGTGACAAAGTAATGAACCCTTTAAATTCCACTGAATGGCAAACGAACATTACTGCGGAGTTGCCACTTGTGGAATATTAATTGCTACCCACTAGTGCTTCCTTAACCTAACTATGGAGTGGAAGCATGATGAAGATGAAAAAAGAAATGTAGATGCCCAAACACCACCTCAAGGCTACTGGGTCAGAATCTTCAGTTACAGAGTTCTATTTACCCATGTCTGTCAAGTGAGGCAGAGTTGACAACTGCTGTCCTAAAGAGCCAAGACTGACAACATGTACTGGAAAACAATCCTAGAACAAAGGGGATAGCCGGTAAAAGCATTTCGTGTTACTAAGAGAAATAACAGATTGCATAAAACCAAAAATAAGGTGTGTAATCTATAAACCAGGAAATGATTTTAATTAATTTGATATGAGAAGGTTTGGCACTTGTGTGAAAAATTAGCCTATTTAAACTAAAAGCAGGTTAAGAAAGAGGAATGAATCAGAGCATGTAGCTTAAACAGAAATTGGAATCCCAGGCTCTGCGTAAAACATGCTAATTTGGCAACCATATTTGTATCCAAAACATGAAGGACAAGAATATATATTCTTTAACCTGCTTTTAGTTTAGCCAGGCTCACTATTCTAAAACAATGCATTGAAGTCAGCCCCCACCTTCCTATCACACACTCCCAAATACTCCATGTCACTACCCTCAGGACAATCTCCTAGGATGTTTTAAGTTTCGTTTTCTGAAACAAAAGACAGGAAGGTAAGTATCTGGAGTATAGAAGAGTCTCAATAAATAAAAGCTTTGAAAGTTATTGTTGCGGTTATGATTATTGTTTGATAGCAAATCTCCAATATTAATTTTAGTATTTAAAATATGTAAGGAGACAAATTTCTTGCTGGTATTAACACAAATACCAAGCCTTCTCACACTTATTAATTAAAACTATCTTCTTTTTACTTTTTTTAGTATGTTCTTTTCCTGCTAAAAGTTCCTGATCAGCTATCATAGCCCCTCTCAGCTTTGAATAGAACATAAGTTTCCTTCTCAAACATAAAAATATTAGAAATATAATCATAAATACATAAATCTAGTTTTGTATCTATTTTGTATACATAAATACTCTTGGTTTTATTTAACTGAAATTTTGGATCTTTCCAGCTCTCAGATTAAGCACTGCTCATTCAATTAAAAAGGCATTCCCAACATTATCTTCCTTGGCTTTATATTCCTTTAAAAACTTTTTCTGTTCTGAAAGACAATGCAATTTTGATGTTACATACTAAGCTTCTGTGCGTAGCATCAGGAATTTTTTTTATTATATTTATATTATTTTTTTTGAGTAGAAACTAGTTTTCTTCTAATCTTTATTACTATCCATGACTGACTCCATCAATTAATATTTGACTTACCCTATGTTTCTGTGAATATATGTGCGTTCTACTTTTGATGAGAGAAAGTCTACTTGTAATTATAAACTTAAATTTAATGAAATACAAAGTTCAATTATAAAAGTATATACAGTGAGGATAAAATAATGAATTATTTATCTTCATGTCTGAAAAGCTTAGCTTAAATCACATAAAAATGCTCAGTGTTTATTGTGTAGAATTATAATAGTACATAAGAGATGTAACACACAGACATCATTACTAAAAACAATTAAAAATAAAGCAGGCAAACAAACAAAAATAATCTCTTATTCTTTCCTTTCAGTACAAAGGATCAGTGAGGTTCTGCCACTTTTTCAAACCATGAAATCAGAGGCGGGTGGAGGATAATTTTATATTATTTCACACCACCCAATATCAGTCTATTTAGTTATAAACAGATGAATGAAAGACATAACCTCCTTTCATCCAAAGCTATTGATTTTGTGATACCAAAGGACATAAAAAACACAACACAGCTTTCTTATTTTAAAATGGTTCTATGTATGTATCAGTAATTAATATTACTCTGAAAAATGAGAAATGCTGCTACATTAACTTATCTGGTAAAAATCAGAATAAATCTGATCCCAATCTTGCACACCATTTAGCTAACAGGAAATCAGTCTGCTCATTTGGGGGGCTCCTTGGATTTTCTCACCTGACTGGTTAGTATAAAGGTCTTCACAGTACAATTGGAGAAAACACCTTTGGTCTTCCATCCATAGGTAGTTCTGTCGCTTTAGTGCTAAGAATACTCTTGGAAGTGCAAGGCATCCTTTTGAAAAGAATGTGTTAACGTATACAGTCTAAACTTCCAGAGACTACCACAAAATCATTCCTTACCTACCCTGAATGACTGAAGGAAGGTGAGCACAGATAAATACCTGCACTGAACCAAATGACTTCCTCCTCATTTAAGAGAAACTTTCACTTCTTTCTAACATACCTGCTTCACACCCCTAAATACCCCACTTTTCACTACCCTTAGGACAGTATTCTAAGATGTTCAAGTTTTCTGAAACAAAAGACAGGAAGGTAAGTGTTTGGAATATAGAAAAGGCTCAGTAAATAAAACCTTCTGAAATTATTGTTATGGCTATGATTATTTTTGTTATTGTTATCACAAATCTCCAATATTAGTGCTATGTTTTAAATTATGTAAAGATACTAATTCCTTGCCCATAGTAATGTAGCAGTGGGTTTGATTTTCATGTGACTTTACCTTTTCAGTAGAAATAGTATCTTTCCATTTTACACTTCTTTTTTAAACTCTAAGACAATGAACAAACCTCTTAACCAAAAAGATGAAAAATAGCATAAACAAAGCTATTTTAGCTTAGAAAAGTGTAAGCAAAACAACTTAGAAAGTCTTCAAATTTAGTTCCCTTCGGCCTAGTCTCAATTTCTGTACTCTCAAATCCTTGCTAACTTAGCACAATTATTGTAAAAAATCAATAAAAGAAAACGCCTGTGTGCTGTTTATAAAATGTATAAGATGATTTAATATATATTCATAAACAGCTTTAGACTTCTGAGAAAGTTGTTCCAGTTAATGTTCACCATACTGTATGACTCAACTTCTGAAATGATCATATTTGTGTGATGAACCAAGTGAATGCTTG